>JAGDQO010001671.1:0-585604 GCA_018342035.1 Solanum appendiculatum
ATCATATACATGTGTCCATTTCATCATCATTTCAGTAATTACATAACCATCCGACTCATAGGACGTACCTTGGACCTTCCCTTTCCTAAGAATTCTATAAATGGGCATTTTATCAAACACAAGGTGGCAATTGTTCATGTAAATGAAATCATGTATTTCAAGAATACTAAGTCCAACCAATTCCAAAATCCATATAAATCAGCCCACCAACAACATACATATATATAACAACCTTCATAATTTGATCATGGAAGCATGTAAACCATAAACATCACATAATAATTCCATTTCATGATAATATGCAAAATGAACCATAATAGGGTGTGTAGTAGTAATTCCATAATTCAAGAGTTCATAAATAATCGTAAGGACCCATAAACTTGAAGTAGAAATAGAGGATAAATGGTTGGACTTGTGGAAAGGAAGGTTTCCACAATCAAACCCACATACCTCAACTTTGGAGAACCCTTGATGAAGATTGGAATGGAGAATCGAAGCTTGAGATTGAGTCTTGAATCCGGAATTAGAGCTTGAGATGTTTGAATTTTGTTGAAGATCTTGGTGGAATTTTTGGAGAGGGCTTAGAGAGTGTTTTTGGAGTTTAGAAAATGACTAAGTATGGGACATATCCCCTTTTTATAAAAAATGACTCCAACCCGCCTAGAAAATTCGCTCACTGGAAATTGAAAAATCTGCACAGACAGGTTTTACGAAAATGGTCATAACTCCCTCATCCTAACGCGGAATAAGGTGAAACCAAGTGCGTTGGAAAGCTAACTCAAAGAGCTTTAATTTGATAGGTTGCAGCCCTTCCAGTTCCTTGTGTGCTAAGAGATATGCCCCTTTAAAGTTGACCCTCCAAATCGCAATTTTTGCGATTTTCGAATTTTGATACGGTTGCTCTAAAATTCGGGTTAGACCCATTTCCCACTCAATTTGACCCCACAAATAAGAATATGAAGTCGAATTTCCGAAATCATGCACGGATTTTGAGATATATGGAAATTACAATTATAGGTGTTTTCGAAGTACATTTTCGGGCATTTTTGGGGTCGTTTCAGTAGGCCACCATAAGAGACTTGACATATTCCAAAAATCCCTCCCAGTTCCTACGACTCATTTCAACGGACCGTAGAACTTCTTACTAATTATAGAGTGATCTGTAGAAAGTAGAACCATAACAGTTTTCAACAACTTTTCGTTCCAAACACAACTTCAAATTTCCCAGGTGTTATAGTTCTACCCAAACATTCCTCTGTTGGTCTAACTCCCATGTGCTCAAGCTCCATCTGAAAATTCCTTCATTAGCTAATCACATATCTTAATTGAGCAATGTCATGAATCAAAGTACACCCTAGACGTGACATGACATATAAGATCCCAAAAGCCCCTACACAAGTCACTTGACATGCATACAAAACAATATAATAGGCAAAAGTAGAATTTGCATACGAAGTCTCATATTATAAAGATATGTTTGAATCATAAGTGTGGAAATATACTAGTCTTGAAAATCCTTTCTAAACATCAATAGAGTGGTTGGGATGTAACCCATACGCCATTTACAAAGTCTAAAAACTAAATTATATTAACAAGTAAAGTCATCATGGTCTAGCCATCTAAGTATGAGGACTCACCAATCCAAACAAATAGTTAGCAATCCGTATCTAGCCACGAGAAAGAGGAGAAGAAGCAGCTACCCCTACATTATAAAACAATCTAGGCACAAGTATACATTAATATATGGAATGTACTAAGTGCGAGGGACATGCATAAAAATATATAACATAATCGTAAGGGGACATAAAGAAAACATGATATGCATTACTAAGCTAAAATGTCTTTAAAGAAGAATCATAAATCATTAAAAAGGTCGATGCATCATAAAATCATAAGGAAAGCTTCGTAAAACTTTTGAAAGTAACTTAGTTCATTTTATGGGATATTTATCATTAACTGATGTAGACCACGTAAGCTATAATGTGGAATCCATTGTCTTTCCCCCACACCAAAAGTAGATGTCCTAATTGCTAAGGTAAGAACCATTAAAATCTAGCTTAGGGGGATCCACGAGAAAATCCTACAGGGGAATGTAGTTAGGGACATGGAGATCTCTACTAGAGACACGACCTCTTCTAACGGGAGAGCCTCTATCTCAATATCCTTTCAGTGCTAAGTAAAAATCCCAACAGAATAGTCATATTCATAAACGTATCATCATAGATTGAAAAGCACAATTAAGTTACTAATCTAAGCATAAGTCATCAAAGAGTAGCTCCTTAAATCGTGCATCATACATGTGTGAGAAAACCTTTCACAATTTATGCATATGTGAGAAAACTTTTCACAATTCATACATATGTGAGAAAACCTTTCACAATTTCATTGATGCTTATCTTTAAAGCAACCTTAGTTCATAAAAACATTGTTTTTATAAATCATGCATAGCTTTCCTAATTAATCATTCATTAGTTCATAGCCTTCTTCATAAATTTATAATAATAATCATGAATAATGCATGGATCTTATATAAATCTGTCACGAGGCGTATAAAACCTCGAGAGGCCCCACACAAGCCACTTGGAATACATCATGCAAGGTAATAGAGTTAAAGAGTTCAGAAGTAACATTGCATATGAAAGAGTTTGACAAATGCAGAAGTCTAAACATAGGTCTTAATAAACCATCTACTACATCAATAGAAAGAAATCTGAGACACAGCCCATACAACGTCTAAAAATGAAATGACATAAAGCTATAAATGTGATATTGTCCTTGAAGTATTAGGACTCACCAAGTCATCGAAATCTCTAAGTACTAACTAGCCACGAACGGAAGGAGAAGAGTCATCACGCCTTACATTATGAGACAACGTAGGCACAAATATGCGTTAGTACATGGAATGTACCAAGTATGAGGGGAATGCAATAAAACATGGGACATGATCATAAGGGTACATAATCAAAAACATGAAATACATGACCAAGTTAAAACGTAGTAAAATCATTTAAGAGGTTTCATAAATCATGAACAAGGTCAATGCATCTTTAAATCATAAAGGAAGCTTCATAAAACATTAGTAATTAACTTATTCATCTTCATCTTATTATCCATGGAAAAGTAAAACTAGAGTTACCAATCCAAGTTAAAGTTCAATAGAATAGACATTTCATCTTCCATGGACTAATCAAAGCTTACGTCATTTAGAATAGCACCTTAGACCATTCGTGAGAAAATCTTTCACCATCCATGATCTTTTCATAATAGCTTTATAAGGCCCATAGTCATTAACTTCATACTATAAGTGTCATACTACTAATGGAAATAGTTATAAAAATGTGATCTATGATCATTGATGGCATAACCGCTACCATACTAATCAAGACCTAATTTTTGAAAATAGCCCGAAAAGCATTGGTGGAAAATCTAGATGTCATTCATGGCATGTGACAAAGCTTCATAGAAAATATAGATACCTTCATCTACAAGCTTACTCAATTCATACACATTGCTTTCATAAAAACATGCATAGTTTCATAAAACATATTCATAAATTTAAGCTTCTTCATAAACTCATGTGAATTAAGGTTCATAGTAAAAATTCATAGATAAATGCATGGATTCACATGGAATTGGTTGAAAGGCATGTAATTAAGTCCAAATCATCAAAGTAAGATCATAACAAAGTAATTGAATCCATACAAATAGAACCCATGAGGAATTGAGTGAAAACCTAATCAAATCTTGGAAAATTGAATTGGAGAATTGAAGAAACATTGGGGACTCAATGGGTGAATGGAACCCATTGATGAACTCTCTACATACCTTGATTGAAGTCCTAAGCAATGATGAAGATAGGAGACTTGAACTTGAAGAACCCTAGCTTCTTCTTCTTCCTTGATCTATAGAAGATTTTTGGAGAGGATGAATTTTGTCAAGTTTATAGAATTTAGGAGAATGAATTTTATTGGGTGATTTTGGGGGTAAAAGTGTTTATATAGGGTCTAGGGTAGAAGGTAAAACAACATAGTATCGAGCTAAAACAATAGGGAAAACACTTGAATGACCCTGACTTTAAAACCGCTGAAATGACTTAAGGAGGCCTAAATGGCTCGTCTAGACCACCACGGCCCGTCTAACGGGTCGTGAAGAAATTATGCCTTCCAGGGCTTCACTATTTTGGGCATGACATTTTACTCCGAACTTGAAATGGAGCAAACTCGGTGGCGTTGGATAGAGAAGTCAGAGATCTTTAATTTGATAGGTCATGGGCTACGTAATTCATTTTGAGGTGAGAGATATAACTTTTTGAATTTGACCCTAAACTCTAATTCTGACAAGTCTCCTTCACAGCCGAATTCAGGGTCTGTGTGGGGCTTCACGGGCCATTTAGACATCCGTGGTCTTTGACCAGTGACTAGGGGAGAAGCCCTTTCTGAGTAGTCAACTTGACGAGCCCTTGGACGGCCCGTCAACCTTACCACGGGCAGTCTAGGTGTCCGTGGGAGGACACTGGCTTGGTCAAGTTCTATGAACTCCTCTTGAGCACCCAAATGGACCGTGGTCCCGTACATGGCCCGTTTAGGGCTCCGTGGAGGGTTCCATGGTCCACCTTTTGGTTCTTCACATGACCGTTTGACTCCTTTCTATCCTTTTTCTAATTTGAGGTGTTACAATATTTCCCCCTTGGGAACATTCATCCTCGAATGGAACTTGAACTAACATGAAAAGAGTAGAAGAGAAACTAACAACCCAACATGAATGCAACTTCATCAAAATGCACATAACCAAGGAGGAATCTCGACTCCAAGATCAAACATATTCAAAACATCATTTTATAAGACATACATGCAACCTATCTTGCTTTAGGGTACTTGAATCGGAACCACTAGGTTGAACTTGCCTACCTTCCCTTCCCTTAGTACTAAGAAATGGGCAATCTCTCATCTTGTGACCACTCTTTCCACACCCAAAGCATGCATTTGAACAGTCTAGGCACTCACCCTTATGTCTTCTTCTACACTCCCGACACTCGGACCACATTTGCTCACTACAACTCTTGCCTTGAGAATGATTACGTCCACCAGACCTTGAATGTGAAGAATCACCATCATCCCTTTTTGCCCTCTTTGAATCCCTAGTTTTCTCCTTAAGCTTTTCTTCTTCTATTTGTTGTGCATGAATCATCAAACGGAAGACATTCATCTCCTTAACAAGCATAAGGGTTATGCATTCTTCGACCACCAAGTAAGAGGCACCCGAGAAAAATTTACTCATTTGTGCCCTTGGATTGATAACCATAGTTGGAGCATACTTGGACAATTGCATGAATTTCCAAGCATACTCTTTCACACTCATATCCCCTTGACGAAGGTTAATGAACTCAAGTACTTTTGCCTCCGTCATCTCAAGGGGAATGAACCTATCAAGAAAAGCAACCTTAAATGTATCCCAATCAAGAGGACCCTCATATATTGCCCTCTCCTCCTTCCATTGGTTAAACCAGACTTGAGCAACACACTTAAGTTGATAAGAAGTCAAATCCGTGTTTTCCACCTGCGTCACTCCCATGATCATCAACACCTTGTATATCTCATCAATGAACTCCTGAGGATCTGTCGATACAAGAATCAAATGCACACCAAAAGCATCAAATTCTGACTAGCCATCATCAGTTAAAGTCTATGCTCACAAGTGCTTACTTGAAATCTAAACTTATGCCCACAAAGATATTTGAATGCCCTTACATCAAAAAGGATTCCACTCTCTTGCCCAAGTTCAATTGAAGATCGATATTTCGGAATCAATACAACACTCACACTCTGAAAAGAGAAAGAGTGTGCACAACTTTGCCCATAGGCTTGCCCAAGTTTTCCATCCAACCATCACAAGATTCATGAAAGATCACAAAGGACTTTAGAGGCTTGTAACGGGGCTTGGGTTCAAGGTATGGTCATTTTTGGCTTAGTGGCTCTACCTTCATGAAGCATGGTTTCCATTTCACTTCTTCTTCCCTTTCTCTCAAACATTTCAAAATCACAACAGATCATTTGTCACTTTGCAGAACACAAATCATTTCTATGAACACCCCCTCTCTTTTTTTTCACCTCCATGCACAATGGTACTATTATATTCAAATCTTTTTCTTTCTTTTCTTTTCATCTTTTTCTCTTCTCTCTTTTTTTTAATAGAGGGGTTCCATCATTTTCACAATCAGCCTTTCAAAAGATTAACATTACAAACCTCTAGCTCAGTTTCCCTCTTCATTCTCACCACACCCCCAACTTAGACTTTGGGCCTGAGTTGGCTATTCAATTGATCAATACTTCACGAAGGTTATAGGTAAGAGAGACATGGAATTTTCACACGAAAGGCTAAGGTTCTTGTATTTATGGTTCAATCAAGGAGAAGGATCGACTCAAATGGTGCCAAGCGGGGTTCACACCCTCACAAGGTAGTCCACAAAGGTTTACCAATAAGGTTCACCCTCAAAAAATATTTCATGCCTAAGATCATTTCCCACACTCATCAATTCTTAGTCACACGGACTACCACGGCATGTTCTAGGCATCATCATAAATGCTTTTCAGGTAAAACTCACCACACATGGCATCCAAACACAATTTTGGATCACAACTCTACGAGTCAAGATTGCGTGCAACGGTCATTGCAACACTCACTGTCAACAATTCGCTAGTCACAACGAGAGGTTGAGGGTTTACACAAGACTATGCAACTCCAATTTTCCTCGTTGGATGCACACCAACATATTGTTCAATCAAGAACACTATTCAAGTCATCGATATTGAACACAATCGACACTCAAAAGTACAAGAGAGCTGCAATTCATTCCGCACAAAATCGCTAAAACTCAAAATCATTTCATTCAATTAAAAAAATATCCAAAATAACAATTAATGGCAAAGCAACAAACACCACCCCACCAAAAAGACAAAGCAGTGTCCTCAATGCGAAATAACAAAATAAATATATAAACAAAAGATAAAAGAAGTGCAATAGAAAGTCCCCCTGTCCCGCTATTCGGGGGTGTGTCCTCAGCCTGGTCATCAGTACCCAGTGCAGTCTCCTCAGTCTTGTGGGTCCCACTCGACCCAATCATCAAAGTCTCCCAGAGAGACGCAGCAGTGGGTGCCTTGACCAAATCCCTCTCCATGTCTTCGAGGTCAGCATACATCTCTCTATCCTGTATAACAAAGTCCTCCTCATTCGTCTCAGGTGCATTAGACCCACCGTCATCATCAGTAATCAGAGCAACACAAGTGCTGGCAGGCGAAGGATCATCGGCACTTGTACCCTCGGGCACATTCACACTACCCCAAAGCATGGCAATGGCTGTGGACTTCAGCTCGTCCATATCTCTCCTCAAACAGGTGATCTCAGTGCGGATGACCATCAACTCTATGGAGCTACTCTCACGCTGCTCACATGCCTCGACTCTAGCGGTGAGGGCTGCCAAAATCTCTCCATAAGATGTAATAAGTTGGCATTGATCAGCCAACTTCATGCGAATAGGGTCAAGGGCGGCAGCTAAAGCCCTCTCAATTATGCCCGGGACCGCTGCCTCAACTCGAGAAGCTCTAACATCTGTTGAGTGCAAAGATGTCCCATTTTGATAACCATGGCCTGAGTCAAAGGCCTGGTGCCAGGGGCTGCCACTAGAGCAGTGGAAGAAGAGAGGCCTAGTGCAGGGAAAGAAGTGGCAGGAGCATCCGGAACAGGCGTACCTGATGGCTCTACTGCAGCAGTGGGAGAACCCATCTCCATGGCATCAACATACACTGCCAGAGACGTATCAACTGGGGGTCTCCTCCTCCTTTCTTCCTCATCCTTTAAATACTCCGCCTCAATCCTCCGGATGTTGCAAGACGAGGTAGAAGTGACCTCAACATCTGTCTTCTTATCAAATGGAACACCAGCCCGTCTGCACAGCTCGCTGATCAATATCAAAAACTGGAGGGAGGTAAGCTGCTACTTAGCTCTCATCAACATCTCGCACTCAATGATCATGCCCAAATTTAACAGCTGCCTATCGATGATACACCCGAAAAGAGCTGCCTTCTGATGCTGAAGAATCGACTCATTCTGAGAAGGCATGAGTGTGCTACTCAAGAAACAAAACCAATACCAGCCATAATATTTAGGTCCTTCTTCTCGATGATGGCCCCGGTATCAAACAAACGGGGGGAGGCATCACTTATTAACGTTGCCAACCACCCCTTTAATGTCTCCAAACTCCCATTCAGCTTATCTGCCAAGGTGCGGCTATACCTATAAGTGCAACCCAGAATGTCATTGATCTCGGTCTGGCTACACATGACTTTTTTACCCCTCACGATGACAAAGTCCACGGGTTTCATAGATTGTGCCAACTTCTTTACCCTTGGGACTAGACCGGAGTAGGAAGCATAAAACTCCCAAACCAATGTAGGTACGTACGGGCTCTGGAGCTGTGTAAAAACCTACAACTTATGCACCCGAATTATATCCCATACCACAGGATCTCTGTCCACCACCCCATCAGTAGACAATCTCTTCTCCTCGAGGATTGTTCGCGCACCCTTGGCTTTCAATCTATTCATCGACCTCGAAAGTTGGACCGGGGTCAGAATTGGAGCTGGAGTAGGAGGAGCAGGTGCTGAGGCTGTTGGAGGCTCAGGTCTAGAAGAAGAAGTGTTGACCCTAGCCAGTGGGTCATATAGATTCTTTGACCTCAACTCAGCACGGGTCCACTTTAGAAGTTCACCAATAGGAGTCCTGGACT
This sequence comes from Solanum appendiculatum, assembly GCA_018342035.1. Lineage (NCBI taxonomy): Eukaryota > Viridiplantae > Streptophyta > Magnoliopsida > Solanales > Solanaceae > Solanum > Solanum appendiculatum. The sequence goes on from JAGDQO010001671.1 coordinate 8,783, forward strand.
CCTCACCCTTAGAACCCTCAGACTCTGTAGATGTGAATTGAATGGAGAGTTCGTCACTCTCAGAAGAGGACTCCTCGATGATTTGCCGCTTGCCCTTTTCCTTTGAGTGGGCCTTGGGTTGTGGTGGTTGACGTGGTCGATCAACCTCCGAAGCAATCACTACGCCTTTTGCCTTTTTCTTTGGAGGTTTATGGGCGACAACTTTATGGCTAGGATATCTGTCAAACAAAACAAGCAAACACAAAGATCGATCAAAAAAGAATCAACCGACAAATATGCAGAAGGAAAGTAACAGAGACAGCTCAGGCAAAAAGTAAACAAAAAGGGTGATATAATGGCAAATCGGTGAGCAACAAGGGGCTCGCCGAAAGTTACAGAATACACAGACCACAAACTCAAAGACAAAGGCTGATGGCGAATGCAATGGGTGAGTCACCGAGTAGAACAGCGAGCCCGACTTAGCTTGCCGAACCACTTTCAAACAAAACCCTTGTCTCATGATTCCACCTTGAATTAAACGATAAGCAATAGACTTGTTTATCGAATCAAGGCTACGGTAGAAGTATTGCAACAACACATTTTCAGGCAAATCATCAGTAGGACATTGTAGAAGAAGCTTTTGGAATCTAAGCCATGTCTCATGGATTGGTTCACCATCAAGTCTCTTGAAGTTCTGAATACCATCTCTCAACTTCACCATCTTCGAAGGGGTAAGAATCGTTCAAGGAATGCTTCCGTCAGTTCCACCCAAGAAGTAATTGAGTCTCTTGCTAACTCAGTCAACCACTTCGTTGCCTCCCCATTTAGAGAGAAAAGAAACAACCGAAGTTGAATCGACTCTTGAGAGATGTTCTTGAATGTGAAAGGGTTGCATACATCCAAAAAGTTCTGAAGATGTTCATGGGGATCCTCATGAGCAAGTCCTCCAAATGAGCCTTTGATTTGCAACAACTGAAGCATAGTTTCGATCACATGAAAGATGGCATTACCCACAGTAGGGGGCAAGCATATAGCTCCAGCACTTCCAACTTGAGCTACATTGAAGTCATTCAGATTACCAATGTCATCATTCATATGCCGCATATCATCATTCTGACCAACAACATTATTAGCGTCACTCATGTTGTCACCTGTTGAAAATAAACAAAAAAATGACTAATAAGTAAATTCGACTACAATCAAACTAATTCGCTCAAATACGTCGTTACAAGAATTCTAAACGTCATTCCCTATTAGCGGCACCATTTTTGATAACGCTCAACCACACCTATCACAATTCAAAGTTTGGGTGGTCGCTATGCAAGTATAAACCCAACGAGGAGTTAGGGTCGATCCCACGAGGAATGGAGCTATGTTAGAATTCAAATATGACGTACTAAAGTGATCTAGCTTTTTGTAGATGCGAGTGAATGAATCGATGCATAAAGTAAATTTTCAAGGTTTCAATTATCAAAAGAAAAGAGTTTTAAATGATTGATTCAATAAACATGAGTAAAAGAGGGATTTAATCAATGAAAATTCTGGGACCTTAGGGATATATGAGTGTTCAAATACTAATTACACTAAATGGGTCATTATGAATTGCTTAAGAATGCTGAAACATAATGGGTAGGCAAGATTATGACTATGATTACACCCTTCATGGGTGAAATTTTTAAGTAGACCCAATCATCAACATTAAACTCAAGCTCTCTTCTTCTAACATTAGCATAAAACTTTTGTCAATTTTGAGCCATTTTTATTCTTTCATTAATAAGTATAACCTTTTCAAAAGCCTCATGCACCAACTCGGTCCCAATAAAAGAAACCTCACAAACTTTAAACAAACCTATAGGAGACCTACACCACCTACCATAAAGAGCCACAAATGGATCCATTTCAATACTAGAGTGATAGCTATTATTCTAAGAAAACTTAATCAATGGAAAATGATCATCCCAATTACCCTTGAAGTTAATCACACAAGCTATCTACATATCTCTCGAAGTCGGAATAGTACGCTCGACTTCTCAATCAGCTTGAGGATAAAAAGTCGTGTTAAGTTTCACTTGGGTACCAAGACCTTTCTGAAATGACTTTCAAAATTGAGACGTAAATTGAGTACTACGATCGGAAATAATGGATAAGGGCACACCATAAAACTCACATTTCCCAAATATAAAGCTTAGCATATTCTTCCGTTGAATATGAAGTCTTTACGGAAAGAAAGAGAGCCAATTTCATCATTCGGTCCATAATAACCTAAATCGAATCATATTGACGGAGAGTGCGAGGTATACCCGTAATAAAGTTCATATTAAAATCTTTTCACTTCCAAGTAGGAATAATAATGTTTTGAGCCAAACCACTGGATTTCTTATGCTCAACTTTCACATGTTGATAATTCAAACATTTAGCCAAAAGTTTTGCAATATCCTCCTTCATATCATTCCACCAATACACTTCTTGGAAATCGCGATACATCTTGGTGGGTCCCGAATGAAAAGAATAAGGATAACTGTGAGCTTCTGTCAAAATCTAAATTCTCAACTCATCAATATTTGGAACACATAATCGACCTTGGTATCGAAGGACACCATCTCCCCTTTGGGACAAAGTGTAAATGGCTTTTTTGAGACCGACTTCTTCAATTTAACTATAAGCGGATCAAGTTCATGCTTAACTTTCACATCTGTTACAAAGATGATTCAGAACTATTTTGAATGATCACACCCCCTTCGTTAGAATAAATCAAGAAAATACATAATCGGGACAATCTATGAACCTCATGAACTAGCTCTTTCTTATCATCCTCAACATAAGCAACACTTCATATTGATAGTCAACTAAGAGCATCTATCACCATATTTGGTTTACTGAGATGATATAGGATACTCATGTCGTAATCCTTCAATAACTCAAGTCACCTTCTTTCGCGAAGATCAAATCCTTCCGAGTGAACACATACTTCAAGCTCTTGTGATCGGTAAACACATCTACATGAACACCATATATGTAATGTCTTGAAATCTTTAGAGCAAACACTACCACCGCTAACTCCAAATCAGGAGTCGAATAATTCTTTTCAAGCACCTTCAATTACCTTGAAGCATAAGAAATAACATTCCCATGTTGCATCAAAACACAACCAAGACAAATCCATGAAGCATCACAATATACCACAAAGCCATTCGATCCTTCCGACAACATCAAAATAGGGGCTGAAGTGAGTCTATCCTTCAACTCTTGGAAACTCTTTTCACAAGCTTTCGACCATAGTAATTTTACCTTCTTTTGAGTCAACATCGTCAAAGGTGAGGAAATAGAGGAAAATCCTTCCAAAAACCTTCTTTAATAACCCCCAAACCCAAGAAACTCCATTTATCTAAATCGGATATAGGTATAGGCCAGTTCTTAACCACCTCAATTTCTTAGGATTTACATGAATATCTTCACCTAAGACAATATGGCCAAGGAAAGCAACATAACTAAACCAAAACTCACACTTGCTAAACTTAGCATATAATTCACAATCCTTAAAATTTTGCAACACTATCCTTAAATACTAAACATGCTCATCTTTACTATGAGAGTAAATCAAAATACTATGAATAAACACAATCACAAACATGTTAAGATATTGCTTGAAGACCCTATTAATCAAATTTATGAATGTCGTCGGTCATTGGTTAACCCAAAATACATCACAAAGAACTCATAGTGACCATACCGAGTTCGAAGAGCCATCTTCGAATAGTCACTCTCTTTCACCCTCGATTGGTGATAACCTGACCAGAGGTTAATCTAAGAAAAGTAAATCGCTCCTTTTAGTTGATCAAACAATTTATCCATCATTGGAATAAGATACTTATTCATTATTGTACCCTTATTCAATTGCCGATAATCAATGCACATTCAGATAGAACCATCCTTCTTTTGAACAAACAACATCGGAGCACCCCATTGTGAGATACTTGGTGTAGTGAATCCCTTATCCAATAAGTCATTCAACTAATCTTTTAACTTCTTAAATTCTGTCGAGGCCATATGATAAGGAGGAATATAAATAGACTACATATTTGGGACAAGGTTAATATTGAATTCTTTTTCAATTTTGGGTGGAATACCGAGAAGATTATCGAGAAACACTTTTGGAAACTCATTTACAATCGGGACTAACTCAAGAGTAGGCATTTTGTGGTCTGTATCTCTAACCAAAACTAGATGGTAGATACAACCCTTAGAAATCATATTTCTAGATTTTAGGCAAGATAAGAACTGACCCTTAAGAGCATAATTTCCCCCTTCCCATGACATAATAGCTTCGTCTGGAACCTTGAAGGTGACAAATCGAGTCATACAATCTAAAAAAGAATAACATGTATGAAGCAAATTTATTCTAACAATAACATAAAAATATGACATATCAATATCTACAAGTTCAATATGAGTGACTCTGTTAAAAATTTAAATAGGACAATTTCTATAAACTCTCTTTTTAGCAATATAATCACCAACAGGAGCAGAGATGTGAAAGGGATTAGAAAGGATTTTAGGACCAACAACAAATATCATGGCCACATAAGGACTAATAAATGATAAGTTTAAACATGGATCAAGTAAATCATAAACATCAAGGTGAAAGATTTTTAACATACCGGTCACCACAACCGGAGAATTCTTGTGATCCTATCGAGTCTAAGAGCATAGACTTTGTTTTGCTTCGGAGCATCTGAACTAAAACCACTATGCTGAGCTAGTCTACCATCCCTTCCCTTCGTAGCAAGCACTGAAGAATCTCTCATCATATGACCACTATTTCAATTATTAAAGCAGCCATCCATACTAGTCAAACATTTTCTATCATGTTTCTTTCCGCACATTGTGAAATCTAGGATCGAAGATCAACCACTATTTCCTCTTTGAGGCTTAAGGTTAGACACGCTATCAGTTTTGATCTTAGGAGTCAGAGCATTAGATAATCCTTCATTGAAAACCCTTTGCCAGAATTTAGAATCACCTTGTCCACCAGACCTATAATTAGAAAAGTCACTATCATTCATCCTCGCCCTATTAGACTCTCTTACCCTTTCAACTAATATTTTAACTTTTAAATTCTGTCGAGGCCATACGATAAGGAGGAATATAAATAGACTACATATTTGGGACAAGGTTAATATTGAAGTCTTTTTCAATTTTGGGTGGAATACCGAGAAGATTATCGAGAAACACTTTTGTAAACTCATTTACAATCTGGTCTAACTCAAGAGTAGGCGTTTTGGGGTCTGTATCTCTAACCAAAACTAGATGGTAGATACAACCCTTAGAAATCATATTTCTAGCTTTCAGGCAAGATATGAATTGACCCTTAAGAGCATAATTTCCCCCTTCCCATGAGATTATAGCTTCATCTAGGACCTTGAAGGTGACAAATCGGGTCATATAATCTAAAAAAGAATAACATGTATGAAGCAAATTCATTCTAAGAATAACATCAAAATATGACATATCAATATCTACAAGTTCAACATGAGTGACTCTGTTAAAAATTTAAATAGGACAATTTCTATAAACTCTCTTTTTAGCAATATAATCACCAACAGTAGCAGAGACGTGAAAGGGATTAGAAAGGATTTTAGGACCAACAACAAATATCATGGCCACATAAGGACTAATAAACGATAAGTTTAAAAATTGATCAAGTAAATCATAAACATCAAGGTGAAAGATTTTTAACATACCGGTCACCACAACCAGAGAATTCTTGTGATCCTACCGAGTCTAAGAGCATAGACTTTGTTTTGCTTCGGAGCATCTGAACTAAAACCACTATGCTGAGCTGGTCTACCATCCCTTCCCTTCGTAGCAAGCACTGAAGAATCTCTCATCATATGACCACTATTTCAATTATTAAAGCAGCCATCCATACTAGTCAAACATTTTCTTTCATGTTTCTTTCCGCACATTGTGAAATCTAGGATCGAAGATCAACCACTATTTCCTCTTTGAGGCTTAAGGTTAGATACGCTATCAGTTTTGATCTTAGGAGTCGGAGCATTAGATGATCCTTCAGTGAAAACCCTTTACAGGAATTTAGAATCACCTTGTCCACCAAACCTATAATTAGAAAAGTCACTATAATTCATCCTCGCCCTATTAGACACTCTTACCCTTCCAACTAATCTTTTAACTTCTTAAATTCTATCGAGGCCATACGATAAGGAGGAATAGAAATAGACTACATATTTGGGACAAGGTTAATATTGAAGTCTTTTTCAATTTTGGGTGGAATACCGAGAAGATTATCGAGAAACACTTTTGGAAACTCTTTTACAATCGGGACTAACTCAAGAGTAGGCATTTTGGGGTCTGTATCTGTAACCAAAACTAGATGGTAGATACAACCCTTAGAAATCATATTTCTAGCTTTTAGGCAAGATATGAACTGACCTTTAAGAGCATAATTTCCCCCTTCCCATGACATGATAGCTTCGTCTGGAACCATGAAGGTGACAAATCGGGTCATATAATCTAAAAAAGAATAACATGTATGAAGCAAATTCATTCTAAGAATAACATCAAAATATGACATATCAATATCTACAAGTTCAACATAAGTGACTCTGTTAAAAATTTAAATAGGACAATTTCTATAAACTCTCTTTTTAGCAATATAATCACCAACAGGAGCAGAGACGTGAAAGGGATTAGAAAGGATTTTAGGACCAACAACAAATATCATGGCCACATAAGGACTAATAAACGATAAGTTTAAAAATTGATCAAGTAAATCATAAACATCAAGGTGAAAGATTTTTAACATACCGGTCACCACAACCAGAGAATTCTTGTGATCCTATCGATTCTAAGAGCATAGACTTTGTTTTGCTTCGGAGCATCTGAACTAAAACCACTATGCTGAGCTGGTCTACCATCCCTTCCCTTCGTAGCAAGCACTGAAGAATCTCTCATCATATGACCACTATTTCAATTATTAAAGCAGCCATCCATACTAGTCAAACATTTTCTATCATGTTTCATTCCGCACATTGTGAAATCTAGGATCGAATATCAACCACTATTTCCTCTTTGAGGCTTAAGGTTAGACACGCTATCAGTTTTGATCTTAGGAGTCGGAGCATTAGATGATCCTTCAGTGAAAACCCTTTGCCAGAATTTAGAATCACCTTGTCCACCAGACCTATAATTAGAAAAGTCAATATCACTAATCCTTGCCCTATTAGACTCGCTTATCCTTTCCTTGAGCTTTTCCTCTTAATTTATTGGGCATGTATCATCAAATGGTAGATATATATCTTCTTAATCAACATAGAAGTACGAAATTCTTTGACAACCACTTCGGACACACCCGACACAAACTTACTCAGCCTTGCCCAAGTGTCAGTAACCATCGTCGAAGCATACTTGGCCAATTAAGTGAACTTTAAACCATTCTCCTTAATACTCATATTCCTTTGTCATAGGTTAATGAACTCAAGTACTTTTTCTTCTTCCATCTCAAGAGGAATGAAATGATCAAGAAAAGCTCATCTGAATTTTTCCTAATCAAGAGGACCTGCATCAACAACCCTCCCTCTTTTCCATTGTTCAAACATAACTTGAGCAACACCCTTGAGTTGATAAGCGGCCAATTCAACTTTATCTACTGTTAACATTCCCATAATTCCCACTATCTTATCCACCTCATCTTTGAAATCTAGAGGATCCTCATCCACTTTCGACCCATGAAACTCTAGGGATTCATCCTAGTAAAGTTTATTTTCCTTTTTACTGTCGTACCCATATTTGGTTTCACAAGAGAAACTGCTTCTCTATAAGCTTTGGCCATCACAGCTTGAGCCAACACTTAGAAAGTTGCTCAGAATTCGACATGAGTAACTTGCAAGCCTAAAGGTTCAATCGGAGCTTAAGGAACCTCGGGGTCCATATTGTCACCCGCATTCCTTATCACATAAGCTCTTCGAGGGGCCATCTCCTGAAAAGCATGTGACAAAATTTAGGAGACGGATCTTTATAGAGATACACTCTATGGCCCAACTTTAGAGTAATGAAAGAAGTGAAGTTTCCTAAACACTTTCTAGACTCCTATTTATAAATATGGCATGCTCAAACTTTTAAATAACACTCTATTCAATGCGGCTTGTAAGACATCCTAGGACATTTTCTAGAGACTTATTCCCTGAATACCAAGTTTTTCACAATTCAAAGTACACCCTAGACGCGTCATGGCATATAAAACCTCAAAAGGCCCTACACAAGCCTCTTGACATGCATACAACACAATATAATAGACAAAAGTAGAATTTAAGAAGGAAGTCTCATGTCATAAAGAGAAATTTGAATCAGTGCAGAAATATACTAAGTCTTGACAAGCCTTTCTAAACATCAATAGAGTTGTTGGGACGTAACCCATACACCATATACAAAGTCTCAAAAGTAAATGACATAAATAAGTAAAGTGTTCATGGTCTTGCCCTCGATGTACAAGGACTCACAAATCCAATGCAATAGGTAGCTATCCGTATCTAGCCATGAGCGGGAGGAGAAGAGGTGTCTACCCCTGCATTATAAAATAATCCAGACTCAAGTATTCATTACTACATGGAATATACTAAGTACAACAGACATGCATAAAACCATTAAACATGATAGTAAGGGGACATAAAGAATACATGATATGCATTACCAAGTTAAAAGGTATTGAAAAGACTTTAAAGAAGAATCATAAATCATGAACATGGTCAATGCATCATAAAATAATAATGAAAGCTTCGTAAAACTTTTGAAAATAACATAGTTCATTTTGTAGGATTTTTACCATTAACCAACAAAACGATGTTAGCTATAATGTTGAATCTGGTGTCTTGCTCCCGCACCAAAAATAAATGTCCTATTTGTCAAGGTAAGGACAATGAACTTCTAGATTAGATTAATCCACTAGCTATATCCTTCTAAGACAATCCTGCGGGGATATGTACTTAGGGACAAAGAGATTGCTACTAGAGACCTGGCCTCTACTAACAGGAGAGCCTCCATCTTAATATCCTCTCTGTGCTAAGTAAAAATCCCAATGGAATATTCATATACCTAAACATATCATCATACATGGAAAATTACAATTAATTTTCTACTCCAAGCTTGAGTCATCATAGAGTAGGTCCTTAAATCATGAGTCACACATGTGTGAGAAAACCTTTTACAATTCATGCATATGTGAGATAACCGTTCACAATTTCATTGATGATTATTTTAAAAGCAGTCTTAGTTCATAAAACATTCTTTTCATAAATCATGCATAGCTTACCTAATTGATCATTCATAAGTTCATAACTTTCTTCATAAATTAATAGTAAAAATCATGAAAATTGAATAGGTCTTATAGAATTCAATTAAAAATCATGTAGTTTAATCAAAATATGCATAGGAAGATTGAAATCAACATCAATTAAGACCCATGAAGATGACATGAAACCCCAAACAATTTAGGTGAAATTGAATTGGAAACTTAGAAATATTTTGTGACCCAATGGAATAATGGAATGCAATGGTGAATCCCCTCATACCTTGATGATCAAATACTAAAAGCAATGGAGGAAAAGGAGACTTGAACCTTGAACTCTTAGTTTTCTTCCTTGAGACTTCAGAGAATTTGGAGAGGATGAATGTGGATGGGAATTGGAGATTTGAGGGAATGAGAGGGTTTGAGTAAATTTAGGATTTTAAAGGTAGTTATAGGTCTTTAGTTTAGGGTCAAAACGATATAGTATAGGTATTAATTGAGTAGGAAAAGACCAAAATAATGTAAACAAATAACTGTCGGATGGCTTCCACGGTTTGGACCTATGGTCCGTAGGACTTCCTACCTCCCGTATTAGACAACCGTAGAACCGACTTCAGAAACTCAAAATTTAATTAATTCCCATAAAACCACTTCTACGATCCATCGGTCAATCTACGGTCTGTAGAGCCCTTCTGTAGAACCCAAACTCAAGTGAAAATTTTCATAAGTCAGGATTAGTTCTATGAGAAAACTCTATGACCCATCAAATCAAATACGACCCATCAAACCCTTATCATAGACTGAGCTCTCAATCAATTTCTTGGAATCAACCCTATGGATCAGTCCTACAACTCATCAAACATCTTACGTCTCATCCTGTTCGCTCGTAGGTCAAGCTTCAAAAACTTGAAATTTCTAAAACTCAACACTGTGCTCTTTTGTAGAAATTTTGTAGGTCAGTCTCGTAGACCCCTATCTCAGTAGAATTTCTAAAACTCTTCTTTCTTTTTTTTATAACTTTTCAATTTCAGAGGTTTTACAAGCAATCATTGTAATATTTATCAAACTATAGCAAATAGCATAAAGAACATACTGGAATCATAAGGTAATTGTAGGTAAATCCTAGTAATTGTGCATATAAATAAGCCCAAGATCACCACCCCACACTTAAACCTTTGTTCATCCTCAAATAACCCTTTATACCTTTCACTATCGACTCATCATTAACACCTAATAACTTGTCCACCCGCACAAGAATTAATCAAACAATTTTTAATCATACTTTTGTAGATCACACTATGCAATTACACTAATATTCGTTTAGCACCATAATATTCCATTCAAGACAACATAACCTGAATGTAGACTCTTTACAATTTCATCAGGCCAACACAAGCATGTATAAGCACGCAAAAAACAATACACCCAAGCAGGAGTCGTGAGTGCCCTCACTATTTTGGTATAGCCTTTCCTCTCAACAAAAGTCATGTTCACAACATTTCAAATTTAAAAAAGGCTAATTTTCATTATTCAAGCTCTTACTGTCACAAAAGATGTTCCCACATATTACAACATGCCATAGACTTGCCTTTAGTGTGTGCTGACTTTTACAATACACTTAATTATGGAATTAAAAGGACTTAACTTAATTGTAATGTCAGCTTTGGGATAAGGAGGATACATTTAAAATATATTTATTTACGTTCCTCCTTAATGCACTTTATCTATCATTCGACACTTTACGACTTTTCTCTTCATTTGCATACACTTAATCACCTTTTCTTATTTTTTGTAGCCACACTCTAGAAAATTGTAACGCCTCAAAAAATTGGAAATTGAGTTTGGAAGGAAAAGTTGTGAAATTATGTTGGTGCTAGTTTCTACGAGTTGTCCTATGGACCATAGAATGTTCTACGTGTCAGAGGAAGGCTATCGTAGGAATGGGAAGAATTTTTGAAAATGTCTCGTATAAGGTTCTACAAATTAACATGATGGGTCGTAATAATGACTACGGGCCATAGGAAGTACCCATAGAAAAGATTCAGAGTTAGTGATTTTGAGACCTCAGGTTCCATAGATGCTTTGCACGGTTCATAGAAAGGCTTATGGGTCCTTGAGTGTGTTCGTAGAAGGATTCTTTACATAGGGAAATATGTGAACATTGGATCTATAGTTGGACTTACAGGTCGTGTAAACTTTGGCTGGTCATAGAAGTTGTTTTGAAAAAGTAGTTTGACTTACTGGTTTTGGTACCCAAGTTCTACTGATAGAGTCTACGGGGTTCGTAGGAACACCTACGGTCCGTAGAAATATATCATTGTAAGTTATTAGACTTAGAGGATTTTTGGGTAAATAGGCTCTATGCATTGTATCTATGAGTTGAAGAAAGTATGAAGATCATTAGCAGGGTTCCATGGTAGTTCATTAGATTTTTTGTCTCTAGTTTATGTTCTACAGTTGACCAGGGTCACAGGACCTGTCCGATAGTTTTTTTAAGATTTAATTGGGTCTTTTCCTATAAGGACCTATAACTAATTTTGTACTCCTAAAACTACCCATTCCCTCCCATTCACTCAAACTCAACAATTCTCTCAAAAAAGGTTCTTCTCAAAATTCTCCCTAGGCTCTCAAATACGATTTCTACGGTTCATCATCCTTCAAGATTTCTTCAACACTTTTTAGGATTTGATTACCCAAGGTATTTGGGAACTTCACCAATGGATTCCTTTTCGTTCATTGAGTTCTAAAAGAATATGAGTTCTCTTATTGATTTCAACCCAATTCTCTTAGGGTTTCATGTCAATCTTCTTGATCCCAATTTCTTATGATTCAATTGTTTATTTATTGTTTTATTATGCATGATTTGATTCAGTTACATATTTTCTATTTGATTTCATATGGACCCATTCTTATTGTTATTATGATGATCATGAATTTATGAGTTATGACTATGGATTTTATGCATGATTTTATTAAATTGATGAATTATTACTAAAGGATGCTTTTAAAACGAGTATCAATAATTTTTTAAAGGCTTTATCACATTTGAAAAGAATTATGATTTAGATACTTGATGAGGGGTAGATTTATACTCATTTGAGGCGTTTTTAGTCTTCAATGCTTAATTATATCTTGTTATGACGATATTGTAATTTCTTGCAGCTATGAAGGCTAAAGGAAAAGGCAAGAATGAATACATGAAAAAGAGGCCAAAAACATTTATAGGAGTATAAACTCCCAACTGGTAATTTCCTAAACAAAAGGGTGGATTTCCCAATTGGCCTGACCACGCCCAAAGTGTGAAGGTGACAATTGAAAATATTCTAGGCAAGTCGGCAAACTAAAGATGAAAAGGCAATTCACCAAAGCTAAAAGGGTGAACCGGGAGTCTATCACTGAAGGTGATAGAATTCTGACCAAAAATGAAAGTTAAAAGGGAGAACAAGGAGGTACCGATGATCAACGAAATGTAAAAGGCGGACTCCAATGAGTTCGCAGACTGAGGTAAAAATACCTCAAGCCCAAAGCAAAAGAAGGGCAAGCAAAAGAGCAAAAGGTGATCCACCGAATTAGTTAAAAGAGCCCAACTAATGTCGGCGAACGAGTCGCATATGGAATTTTGGAAAATTTTTGGAAACTGTAATTATCCAAAGGAGAGAGAAAATGTATCACTTTTTTGAATGAAGTTTTGAATATCACTTTTTAGTATTCGCTTGGAGAATTAGTTTTGAGAAATTTTTCTTTCACTCTTGGAGATATACTCTTAGGTTTGGGGTTTGGGAAGAACTTTAAATTTACAATTGAAGGTTCAAATTGAAGTGGGTCTTGAAGATTATTACTTAATTTTTATTCCCCAATAGTTGAAATCATAATGAGTATACTCTCTTCTCCTTTTATGATGCATAGCTAAAACTCCAAATCTAAGGGTGTGTTTAGGGGGCTGGGTGTTGATTTATTGTAGTGAGTTTTGTGTCTTGCTCTATTTTATTGCTATTGATTAATGGATTTAGCTAATTAGCAAGGGGTAATTAATTGGTTAATGTTACAAAATTAATACTAGGCTAGATCTTCAATTGATGATCAAAAGAGATTCATTGAAGTGGGTAATTTATTTAATGCCTGGAATTCAAATTTGTTTACTATAATTCTCCTAAAAGAGAAATTGTGGTTTAATTCTAGTTGCAAAATCTACCCAAAAGAGAGATTCTAGTAAGGTATTGGGTTGATTTGTAATTCACATAGATGAGACAAAAAGGAGATTCTATGATTTATTATTGTGAGATCGAAAGAAGATTAGTGTTACTTCTGATTACCCAGCCTATCCATGATTGTGTAACAATAATGATCAAGCACAAGTACCCCTACTTCACATTGATACAACCCCCCCCCCCCACCCATAGATAGTCTTTTACTTGTTTGAAATCCAAATTTAGTTTATATGGGTTAGTTGATACAAAAACCCTTTTTGAAAATTTGGTGGAATCATCCACCCATAACTTTTAATTTCTACAAAAGAATTACTTTACACTCTAAATTTCATAATTGAATTCCTTGAATTATATCGCTCTATGTGGGATTCGACCCCGACTCTTGTTGGATAATTTTATTGCTAACAACCGCTGATTCTCTTACTTTTTTTGAGAGTAACTTGAGCTTTATCAAAAATGGTGTCACTGCCTGAGTAGTGATGGATAACAATTCAATTTGTGAAGTTAGTTTGTAAACTTGTTTAGTTGACATAGATTGTTGTTTGTTTGGTGTTGTTGTTTGCTCATTTGTAGGTGGAACAATGAGTGAGGATAGAAGTGATGCTGCTAGTCACTATGGGTAAAATGATAATATGGTAGACATGAACGATATGCATGTGAACATCGTTCAAAACACTGGAGCAATCCGGTTGCCTTCGACCACCGAGAGATCAATGTTCCATGTTACCGGAACCATGTTCCAATTACATCAAATGAGAGGAATGCTATTTCCATTATCCTTAACGGGGGAAGCTACAATATGGTTAGTCAAACATCCAAATGATTCTATTACATCATGGGAAGAAGTAATTGAAGTGTTCCTTAAGAGATTTTCCCACTCTCGAAGATTATATAGATTAGGGATAGCATCCAGAATTTCAAAAGAGTTGTTGGAGAAACTCTTCATAAGACATGGCTACGATTTCATAAGTTGCTACTCCAATTTCCAACACATGGTGTCCCGGACAATTTGCTACTGTCATACTTCTATTGTAGCCTTTATTCAGTCAATAAAAGGGTTGGCTGACCAACTAGTTCAAGGTGGGCCGATGAGACAACCATATGAGGTGGCAACAATCTTTCTTTATGATATGACTAAAATCAACTAAGCATGACATACTAGACAGGATCAAGTATCTTCTTTACACTTGAGTATGATCAAAGAAAAAATTTAAAAGAACCATGAGCGTGATGAGAACATGGCTAAAATGATGACCCAACTGGACTTTCTATCTAATCATGTCATCGGAAGTGGACTTAAATAAGAGAATGTGTTGTGTACAAATAGTGGGAAATGCCGAGAGGAGGCCATGTTTGAGGCATTATAAAATGAAGAGGTACAATTCTTTGGAAATCAAATGGGGGGTTCTCATCCAAACATCCCAAGACTTGGTGGTAACCAAGGTTTGAATAAGGATCGAGACAATGGTTGGAGAGATTGGAGAGATCGAGGTGGCAATTGGAGAGAGAGTGAAGCTAAAAAAGATAGGTACATCCCACCTTACAATTGTCCCAAACAAAAAGAACCAGTTGGACCTGAAGGAAATAAAACAATTGAAATGCTAATAAGGATATTGAACAAGATGTTGAAGGATATGAAAAATGACTTCTCCACCTTTACTCAAATGATTACTTCTCATTTCGTGTCCGTAAAACAACTTGAGACTCAGATGTGTCAACTCTGTACCGATCTAAATTCAATGCAAAAGGGAATGTTGCCTAGTAACACCATCCCAAATACCAAAACTTTTTTTGATGAGTAAAAATTGTGTCATCCCACGATGTTAAATAAGGCATTCTCGGGAGGCAACCCAAATTTATTTTATTGCTTTCAATAACGTGTAATGTGAGTGCAGGTTGAAATTAAATTAAAAAGTCAAAAAGATTACATTAGGTGATGCAAGTATCAATTTAGTGATACCCGAATGTGTTGAGCAAGTTTCTTCAAGTTCGCTTTCCAAGACAAAAATTTTGAAAAAAGGGTAACATCACATTCGGTGAGCAAGGATCTAATTGGTGACCCGCCAAATCATACAAGGTAAACTGCATCAAGTCAGCCAAATTGACCATCATATTTGAATGTTGTTCAGGTATCACGCTGAGTGCGCTTGTAATAAAAAGTCAAGTGTCATTTCAAGTTTTAAAAGAAAAGCTTTCATCTTTTTGAGTTATTTTACATCCTAAACCCCAATATACTTGCTTGCTTGCTAGTGTACCCTTATTCTTAGTCATTTTATCGTTTGGAGTGCGTGGTTGCTTGAGAATAGCGGTCCCAGAACCCTTACTCCCTTTGATTTACTGATTGTTCATCTTTAAGGTTGGTGTTTGAAAGCTTTTCGCGATATTTTTGCTTTAAAATAATGCATTTGAAATGGGTCTCATGATATATTGATGTTATGCTATTTAATTTGAATAGGTGTTGCCATTTGTTGTTGATTAAACTGTGCCCATGGCTTAGGATAGATGATATTGTGGCTGAAATTTCTAAAATTTAATTTGAAGGTTAGTTGTTGAAATTATGATCTTAAAATTGTTGGGTCTTGCTTGAATTTAGTGTGGCTGAACTCTAATTAGCCTAGTGTTATTCTGACGACTTGTATTTTCCCAATGATTAATAGGGTGACATCTTTCTTAAGTCAAATCATCGATTTGGGAAATACTTTGTGATATTTGGGGGAAGTCTAAGTACTCATGGGTAGATTAGCATGTGGGTATCTTGTAAAATTGATTAGGTAATGGGTATTGTCGCATGTTAGTATTAAAATTGTGAAAATTAGGCATTAGGCTGAAATTACATATTTGGTGGGCTTGTCTTAGCTTGCCAAGGTTATTAGGAAAATCACCAAGTAAGCCCCAATCGCCTTTTGAGTTTGAGTATGTGACTTGGGTACTGTCTCATTCACTGGGGTAAGACAAGTCCCAATCGCCCTTCTAGTAGTTGTTTTTTGTTTTGCACTGTCACTTTTGGTGGACTTGTCTTACCCCGGTGAAACAAACTCGGCAGATCGCTGAGTTGGAGTTGAGTCTTCCCTTCATGACTAAGTGACACTAAAATCTTTTCTGTCAACTTTGGCAAGCTCACCTGAGCCATCAGGTATTTCTCAGCCACCTCTCGTACCATCTAGCTCAGACACTCCCTAAACTTCTACTACACCTACCCTAGCATCTAGGCCTCCCTTGACCCAGGCCTTGATATCTCAGATGCGCAACATTGCACATTATGTGGATTCTAGGGCAGCTAGACTAGAGATGGAATTACCTAAGATTATTGCTAAGGCAATCGAGGTTGCGATGGGTCTGTTAAGGTTGAGCTTGTATGCCACTAGGTCATTTTGGCTTTATTTGGGGAGAGGTTGGACAACCACATAGCTAGAGTTGAGGCTCGAGAGAGCAGTGAGAATAGTCTTGCTGATTTGACTACTTTTAGGGGTGCTGTAGATTCTATTAGGGTTGATGTTGACAACCTAAGGTCCCCGAATATATCCATGTTATACAGTGAGGTTCCCTTACCCGAGATGCCAAAGGTCGTGCCCCCTCAAGAGATGAGAGTTAACACACCTGTTAAAGTAGATGAGCAGTCGGTTGGTGATAGTGAGAGAGATGAGGATGAGGCTGGTACTGATTCAGCTGAGGAGACTGATAAGGATGAGTTCAACAGAGAGGATGAGAAAAGGATAATTGAGACATTGACAGAGTTGCAGGCCATATAGGAGATAATAGTGCATGGAATATTGGAGAGATCTCATCTAGATACTTTTGCAGTCGGCACTAGTGGGATTTGTCCTTCAAACTCCACTATTCCTCCTATAGATATGTCGAGCACTGATGACCCAATTGATGTTACCGTGTTGCCTCCTACTTCTATTTTTTCATTGCTCGAGATGATGCCATCCCTTTCGAGCCCTAGGATCAGAGCACTTCACAAACATAGCCTGTTAGGGGGATCTTTATATCACTTTCCTCCCATTCTTTCTTTTTTTAGCATTGAGGACACTGCTTTTTTTTTTGTGGGGTGATGGCACTTGTGCCTATATTCCACTTTTTTATTTTATTTTGTCATTTCCAATTTTTATTTTGAGATGATTGTAGTATTTTGATTTTTGTTATGATAGCTGATGGTTTTAATTTATTTTACCTCTCCATGTATTTACCCATGATTTTGAAATTTAAAATGATTGAGAATTCTTGAGTTTTCATTATTGATATTCGAGGATCGATTGTGTTCAATATCGAGTTCTTGGAAAGTACTTATGATGAGAAATGTGTTTTGTGTTAATGTTGCAAGAAGAAATTTGTGTGGATTAATTTTTGAATGATCTTTTTGATTGTTTTATTGACTAGCTGCGTATTAATGTGAGCCTTGCAATGAACATAACATGCCAGCTTTTTTATTTTGTACAGCTGTACTAAATGATTATGTCTGAAGTGCCAGGTGTGGTGAGGTCTTACTTGAAAGCATGATTGTTGAATCCTAGAATTTTACTTGTTAGTCTAATTGTCTAGCTTTGGTGAATGTAAGAAATGATCTTGGGTACAAATTTTGAGAGGAAACCAAATTGTTCATACTTTTTGTGACTACCTTGTGAAGGTGTGCAACCATCTTGGAACAATTTTAGCTTTAACCATTTGTTGTCAACTTTTTTGAAACCTCTTTAGCCAAATTGTCCCTAACTTCTCACCCATAAATCCTTTTCTAAGCATTGACTTGTTTGAATGTCCATCATAGGACAGAAGCATAAGTTGGGGGTGCTGAATGGAAGGAGGAAAGAAAGTCAAGTGGAAAGTAAATGAAATAAAAAGTGAGACTTAACTTTGAAGTTTGTTGCAAAAAAAAAGGAATCCCTCCATATAAAAAAAAAGAGAGTGAGCAAGAGTAAGAAAAAAGAAGAGTGATGAAATAAAAGGGGTGTCTAAATAATTAAATGAAAAAAATTGATGTTTGAGTTTCCAAGTGAAAATAATAGAAAGAACTTTAGAAGAGGTAAAGATGAGTACAACAATGCTTTGAAAAGGTAAAGTCATTGAGAAAAATTGATCATACCTTTACCCTTAGCCCCATTGCAAGCCTAAAAAGACCTTTGAGATCTTGCATGAACTAGACTGTGTGATGATTGAAAAATATGGAAAAATATATGAGATGAAGCTTCTTACATGAACTAGGTTGTGTGATTATTCGAATATATGGACGAACATATGAGATGAAGCTTGCATGTATTTCTCTTTTGGAGAGTGAGAGTTGTATGGATTCCTAACTTCTTTATTTATATGCTTTGTGAGAGTATGGAATCGTTCTTTATGTGAGGGTACTTGAATGCATTTGTTAAAACATGGTTCTCCATTAGAAAGGAAGCACTAGTGAGCTTGAGCTTGGATTGATACTAGCTAGTCAACATTTAAAGCTTTCTGAGTGTGATTGTGTGTTGCATATGCTTGATAGTAATCTCGTGGTAGCACTTGCATGTTAACATTCATTGAGAACTGTTGTAGACACCCTTGAGTTCTTGATTCACTTGAAAAAACACAAGTTTAAGATAGGGGTGTTGATAAGTGGTAGATTTACACTCATTTGAGGCCTTTTTAGTTCAAGAATTAGTGTCCTTAATACCTAATTATGTCCTATTCTGATGATATTGTGATGTTTTGCAGATATGAATAATAAAGGACAAGGCAAGGATGAATACATTAGAAAAAGAGGCCAAAAACATTGAAAGAGGTGTAAACTCCCAACTGGTAGTCGCTTAACCAAAAGGGTGGATCACCAAATTGGCCAGATCTTACTCAAAGTGACAGTTTGAACAATTGAAAACATTCAAGGCAAGTCGGTGGTCTAAAGATTAACAGGTGATTTGCTGAAGCTCAAAGAACGAACCAAGAGTCCATAGCCAAAGATGACAGAATTTTGACAAAACTGAAAGCTGAAAGGGTGAACTAGGTGGTAATCGGCGATCCGTTAAACGTGAAAGGCTAATTCAATCGAGTTTGCACGCTATGGTTCAAACACCTAAATCCCAATGAAAAAGAAAGGCAAGCTAAAGAGCAAACATTGATCCATCGAATGATTCAAGCAAGCCCGATTAATCTTGCCGAATGAGTCGCGTATGGATTTTTGGGCCAATTTTGGGAAACTATAAAAAGTCCAAAGCATAGAGAAAATGTATCACTTTTTGGAATGACTTTTTGAATATCACTTTTCAGTATTAGCTTGGAGAATTAGTTTTGAGAAATTTTTCTTTCACCCTTGGTGAAATACTCTTAGTTTTGGGATTTGTGAGCAACATTGAATTGACAGTTGAAGGTTCAAATTAAAGTAGGTCTTGAAGATTAATACTTAATATCAATTCTCCAATGTTTGAAATTAAAATGAGTAGACTCTCTTTCCTTTTATGATGCTTAGCTAAAACCCCAAATCAAGGGGCGTGATTACGGGATTGGGTGTTGATTTATTGTAGCGGGTTTTGTGTCTTGCTCAATTTAATTGTTGTAGATTCATGAATTTAAGCTAATTAGCATTCGGTTAATTTATGTGTTATGGTTGCAAACTTAATCCTAGCTTAGATCTTCGATTGATGCTCGAAAGATATTAGTTAAAGTGGGTAATTAGTTTTAATGTGTGCAATTCAGATTTGCTTACTATAGATTGCTTGAAAGAGAAATTTTGGTTCAATTCTAGTTGTCAAATCTGCTCGAAAGAGATTCCAGTAAGGTATTTGATTGATTTGTGATTCACATTGATGAGACCGAAAGGAGATTCTATGATTTAATGTTATGAGATTGAAAGAAGGCTAGTGTTATTTATGATTACCTAGCCTATCCATGGTTGTTTAGTAATAATGAGCAAGCACAAGTACTCCTACTTGACATTGATACAAACCGCACACTCCTAGATCATATTTTACTTGTTTGAAATCCAAAGTTTAGTTTAATTTTGTTAGTATATACCAAAACCCTTTTCGTCAATTTGGTGGAATCATCCACCCATCTTGCTACAAATGAATTAGTTTACACTCTAAATTTCCTAATTTAATTCTTTGCATTATATCACTCTCTGTGGGATTCCACTCCAACTCTTGTTGGATAATTTTATTGCTAATGATCTCTTATTCTCTTACTTGTTTTAAGGGTAACTTGCGCATTATCAATGCTTAGATAGGTAGGTGTCAATATGAACAATTTATGAAATCGTGGTTTTGAAAGGAGCTATTCTAATATGAACTAATAATCAGATTAGTAATCTTTAATTATTGACTTTCTATGTATTTTGATATGACTATGGCTATGACTATTTCCATTGGAATTCTATTTATCACCGAGGGATTTTGAGATGGAGGATTTACTGTAAGAAGAGTTTTAGTTTTTAGGAGTAATATCCTTGTCCCAAATTACGTTCCCCGTAGGATTTTTCTTAAATGACTTAGCTAATGGATCCATTTTAGCACATTAATGGTTATACAAATTTATTTCCTTGGCATGTATGACTCTCTCTTTTCTGTGTGAGGATTACACTGAATTTCATGTTATAGCTCACATGGTCTTTTATCAATTAATATTAAATATTCCACAAACAATTATGACTTTTCTTCAAAGCTTTTCTGCTATAATTTTAACTCCGCATTTGACCTTGTCCATGATTTATGATTTTTGTTTAAAAGTTGTACTATGATTTACTGGGTCATGCATATTATGTTTTATGCCTATTATCTTATCACGCCTACGTTTATGCATATTTCCCCATTTTCAGTAAATTCATAGTACTGATGCATATTTGTGCATATATTGTTTCAAAATATAGGATCTGAAGCTCCTCCTCTCAAACATACCTAGTATCGGGATTGCTCCTCTTTTTTGGATTGGTGAGTCCTCATGGTTCGAGGACAAGGTCACTATTAATCTTTATGTTTTGATGTCATTTTTAGTTTCAGACTTTGTATGTGGCTTAGGGGTTGTTTCCTAAAAACTTATATGGTGTTAGAAAGGCTTTGTTAGACAATTTAGATTTCCACATTTATGATTCAGTATTGTGCTTATTTCATAATTCTCTATGATCTAGACTTTATTTTGAGACTTCATTCAATTATGTTGTATATTGATTGTATATTGTCTTTTTTATGCCATGCTAAGTCAAATGACTTGTTTAGGACCTCTTGGGGTCCTATTCACCATGTCACAACTAGTGAGTACTTCGGGTCGTGACAAAATTCAAGCACTTGCTAGCATATCTTTTCTTTATTTCATGATTTTTCTTGGATGCAGCAATCACTTATGTACTTTTAATTTTTGGGCTCTTCTTACATAAATTTCTTTCACCACACTAGCTTTTCTTCGTGCAACACTTTAGCTCTTGTTCAATCCTTTCCTCACTACAAAGTGCATAAAGGATAAATATTCTAATCAAACAAAGACATGCTATCAACAACATGGATTTTGCTTATCATGCGGCAAATAAAAAAATTATAAGCTAAAAGGCTCGAAGGGGCTTCACGAGGGATAATTCATGGTGGCACAAACTAGTATTAAATTGGCTATGCAAAGAAATGCCTAAATCATATTCAACAATTCATTCAAGTAACTTGTCATGCACACACACGGGGCAAGTTCTAGATGATGCTTCATGTAAGAACAAGGCAATACTCAGCACACATGGCACCATACAAAAGGGTACAAAAATACCATGCTCATAAGAAACACATTAAGTGACTTTTGACACAATTAAGCCCAATTTTATCTTTTTAGAGTGCAACAAAAGAACCTATGTGTCTCTCATAGCACCAAAGGTCAGGTGTCTGGTTATACAAGCATATAACTAATTTTCTCTTAAGATGGTCTTCATCCATCCATCATCAGAAACAATCACTTCTACAATGACTCTAAAACTCAACCGATCAAAACAAAAAGAAAAAAGAAAAACATCCTAATTGGTTCAATGGGACTATCCTCAGAAATTGAACAAAATATAAAAGTTGAGGAACCTAATGTACGATGATATGCCGGATGAAGTCAATATCATAAGTTGCCACAATGCTCGCTACAACCACTGCACGATTTTAATTCAAGGCATTATCTGCCAAAGTAAAGCATAGGCATAATCACACTATGGCTCAAAATATTTTCCTGCATAACTCAGGGTGGCCTTTTTTATTAGGCCCAAACTAGAGACTCATCCAGCATCAACTTCTTACTCGGCTATGTATCCTTCTATCCATCTCATCACCTCAGCCTTTCATGTCAGATCATTCATTATGTTGCAATCCCAGACAGTGCACAAACTATGGTCAAACTCAGTCATCGGTGTGGTATACACATACTTTGGTCAATAAAGGAAATGCCTGATGGTGCACTCTGATATGTCAACCAGAACATACCGAACCAGTGTAATCATAAGTGGTGGCTAGTCAACTTCTTTGGCCTTTGCTAGTTTATCACGTGCAACTATCGCTGCATAAGATGCATAGAACTCTCAGACCATGACAGTACTATAGTTTCCAAGAGGTGCATCCATCTATTCAAGCTTATGTCCTCTGAACATTGACTGCCTGTCAGGAGCTGAAGCTCAGCATGTCATCAATATCCTGAGCTCCTAAAAAATAAATTGTTCTGCCTTGCCTCAATCATTTAGAGTTGACCCTTCTTTGTATATTTCAATCATCATCTCGACATACCACCTATTCAGTCCTCCTAATATATGGACAGTGCATGCATGCCCTTCTTGTGTTGCCAGTTCTTTATGTGTAGCCATTGTTGATGGTGAGGTGAATGAATCGGGCTGCGATCCCGATGGGCTGCTGCCACTTTCCACCTATGAAGATCCTCCCACCTCTTAAGACAGGACGGAAATAGATTATATATGGTGTGGAGGGGAAGCTACCCCAATAGTCTTAGCTACCATTTCAAGTTGATTGGGATGATTTCTGGTGGCTCGAGGCTTGACAATGGAGATGGAACTAACTGGTAATGTTCTTAAGAGCAAGATTTTAAATATGTTATGTGCTTATTTTGCAGGCGATATCTCATTGTACGAGCCCTGGCCTTCCTAGAAGGTATCCCGCCCTTTCCCCTATGTTTTAGATTTGATTTAGAAGGCATGATACCTATGAGGCAAACGTTCATACTCTATACTAAGTAAAAACACAAGAAATTGAAAGAAAAACTCAATGAAAAGAATTATTTTTTTTGGTATTTTCTATTTAAGGCACTACGAGTGGGTAACTATGGTCTTTGGAAAGGACCATTATCTGTAGAACCCTCTCATAGAAAATCTAGCCATACTTTTAGTCTTAGAAGGTTAAACCATAAGCTAACAGTATGGTCCATAGATCAAACAACGGATTGCAGATCAATTCGTAGTTTATAGATACATGCAATTAGAATTCATGACTTTGGAACTACCAGGCTGACGTTCGAGCTGTAGAAACTTCCATGGAACGTACACATGCTTGCAGTTCTCAGGTTCAATATACAAGCTTAAGTCTCAAAATGACGAGGGCCATCTATGATCTGTTGACAAATCTACTACCCGTAGAAGGTACCTGACTGGCAATGGGTTTGAACTTAAGTCATTGGACCTTTAGGGCATGGTTTACAAAGAGAAATTATGGGTCATGGACTTTGGTGATGAATTGCAAATTTTTGAATCATTTATATCTTTTTCTTATGATTTTGAGTCACTTAAGTAGAGAATCAAGCCAATTATTGGTTAATTTGTTTCTTTTTCAAGTATTTGTTGCTTAGAAGGAATTTGATGAAAATTGATGAAATATGGAAGAAAAAGGTTGAAAAAGAAGAAATCTGCATGCAGATATCACTCTGAGAATTCAAAAATCTGACCCAGAGGCTGCTCTCGTGAATGGTCAACAACAGGTCAAAGGTCATATAACGGACTAGGTGGGCTTCACTTCAGTGAAGGCTCCATAGAAGTCAAGGGTTGCTTTTGCAGCCACGTGAGCATCACTTTTGCAAGAAGTCTAGGCAAGTCGACATTCAATTTACAGCGATACACATCAACTTTAGTGAAGGCCAAAGAAAAGTGTGGTTCATTTTTACGAAGGCTCAGGCCGCTTTAGCGAAGGTCGCGTAAGCGGTCATCTGTTCACTTTAGCGGCCCGTAGCTAACTGATATGGGCAATTCTTGAAAATCACATGTTTTGGACCCAATTCTCACAAATGGTGATGAGGGCTTATTGAAAAAACACCTTTTACAAAATATTTGAACAAGGAAGAACGCGCTATAACTTGGGTTACGATTTTGATAGAAAGTTTCCTCACAATTTACCATTGGTTTTGAAGATTAAGTTCTAAATTATAACACTATTTATCCTTTCTTCATTTTCCTTGCTTTGTATTGCTTGAATTGTTGGTGTAATTTACATTGGAAAATTTGGATTTTTTGCTAGAAATAGACACTTGTATGGGTTTTGGATTTAATTTTATTGCTTTTGTAATACATTGAATGATTTTCATTTATGAAATAGGCATTTTATTATTTAATAAATTTTGTGCTTAAATTGCTTTCCTAATGAAATTGATCACCTCTTAGACATGCTCATTTACTTTGATTGGGCTTTAAAGAGTCAATCGAGGTTGAGAATAATTTATTTGTGCTTAATTTGAAGTGTATCAACCCATTTAAATTCTATCTAAAGATAGTGGATTCTTGCAATGCATAAAATTGGACGAATTGTGATAGCCACTTAACTAGGCTCGATAGAGCTATGTGAAAGATATTTGCTTACGTTCGCAAGAAATAGGCGAACCATTTATGTTCTAATGCATGTATGATCTTACCCATGAGTGAATTTGCACGAGATTAAGTTGCAATAGACCGTTTCAATGTCAATTAGCTTCCCATTTCTTAATTCCCTTTGTTCCCTAGCTTGAAAACACCTTTACCCTTGGCCCTTTTTCCCTTTGTCATTAATTGTTACCAACTTTTGATATTAAAATTGTATTGTTCATTTGGATTAAAACTAGTTGCATGTAGTTCTTAATTATTTCAATTGTCAACACATTATTCGTTGTGGGATCTGACCCCGACCTTATACATTGGGAATTTACATTGCTAGAGACCGTACACTCTTTTACTTGTCTAGGAATTGAAATTGATCCATCTAGAATAGTATGCATGTCATGTATGGTGAGTTGTTGATGTAATTCCTTGAGTTCACTTGTGAAAATTAGAACTTGCTCGGTTGGTCTTGAAATGCTGGTCTGATGGTATTTTGCTGGAGAAATGATCTTAGGCTTCTTTGTGATTTTTGGAAGTCCACTTGACCTTAAAAATCTACCTTCGCATATTTCTAGTTGACCCCTTTGAGCTTAATACCTTGCTCTTGGCAACCTCATTACAAGCCTTTCCCATTTTGAAAAAGCAATCCTCTTTTGAACTCTTCCCTCCCTGAACTCAAAAATCGTAAAAGTTGACTCTAAAATCCTATGTTAGGGGTGTTGTTGGAAACCCATAGAGGAGATGCTTATTACATGAGGGCTTGATTTTGAGAGACATAAAAAAAGTAAAAGAATCAAAGAACAGAGGAAAAAGATTAAAAGAAAGAAAATTCTTGAAAAAGAAAGAAAGAAGAGGATGAAAGAAAATTTATTCCTCCAATGAATGAGATGGTTGCATGAGAGGCATCTTGAATTAAATGAAAAAGTGTGCATTGGATTGAAAAATGAAGAAAAGTGGTGATGAATCAAGTAGAAGAATTGTTTTTGTAGTGTTCAAGGAGGGTGTAGTAAATATTACCCTAAATGCTATCTTATCCTTCCTAAGCCTACATTACAAGCTTGATAAAAGACATTTGTGATCTCTGACCGATTGTTTTTGAGCCAACGATGATTGAAATTATGGTCAAGCCTATGATGTGGTACTTGTGTGCATGATATGTTCTTTGTGAGTGTGAGTGTTTGTGTTTTTGTCACTTAAATTATTAATACTCTGTGTGCATTTGTGGGACACATTCTATGTTGTGAGAGCATTCAAATTAGAATGGATTGGTGAAGTTTATAGATTCTGAAATTGAGTCAAGGGAGATTGTTTGATTGACTAGTGGGTGTGAGCCACTTCTTGAGAATTATTTTTGTTACTTGATCATTCTTGAAAAGCCGTTTTGTTGTTAAAAGTGCACTTGAAATCGAGGGAGTTTCTAGGATAGAAAATCACTTGGTTTCTTTCTAATTGTTAGTACCAACCAAAGTCATGATCATGGTTCTTAGTTGAAGTGGGTAGAGCGCTCTGCATTAATTGAATGCCTCTTGTAATTTTAATATTATTTTACCTGAGGAAACTTAAAGGTGTTAATTTTCGGGCGTTGATGAGTCCGGAATTTTTTACTCATTTATATCTTTTGATTTTGATTTTGAGTTACTTAAGTAGAAAATCAGGATGATTATCCATTGATTTGTATCTTGTTTCAGGAATTTGTTGCTTAGAAGGAATTTGATGGAACTTGAAGAATTATGGGAGAAAATAGTGGAAAAAGAAGAAATTTGCATGTAGAAATCACTCCAAATATCACAAACATGACCCGGAGGTCACTTTTCGCGAATGATCAACAATAGGTCAAAGGTCGCTTAAGTGACCTGGTGGGCTTCGCTTCAGCGAAGGCTCCATCGAAGTCAAATGTCGCTTTCTTGACCATACAGGCAGTTCTTTTGTGAGAAGTCCCAGTGAGTCAACGTTCGGTTTAGCGAGCTACACAACTGCTTTTACGACGGCCGAGGAAAAGTGGAGCTAAATTTTGTGAAGACTCAAGTGCTTTAGCTAAGGTTGCGTAAGTGGTAACCTATTCGCTTTAGCGACCAGTGGCTAACTGAATAGGGGCAATTCTTGAAAATCACATGTTTTGGACCCAATTCTCAAAAGGCTAATAAGGGCTGATTGGAAAAACATCTTTTACACTTTTGAAAATTTTTTAACAAGAAAGAACACTCCATAACTTGGGTTGGGGTTTTTACAGAATGTTTCCTCACAATTCACCTTTGGTTTGAAGATTGAGTTCACCATTTTAACACTTTTTATCCTTTCTTCATTTTCCTTGCTTAGTATTGCTTGAATTGTGGGTGTAATTGATCTTGGAAAATTCAGATATTGTGCTAGAAATAGACACTTGATGAGTTTTTTGATGTCACTCTATTTCTTTTATAATTGATTGAATGCTTCTCATTTATGTAACGAGTATTTGATTATCTAATCAATTTTGTGCTTAAATTTCTTTCCTAATGAAATTGATCACTCCTTGGACTTTCCCATTTACTTTGATTGAGCTTTAAAGAATCAATTGAGGTTGGGAATTATTGATTGGTCCTTAATTTCACGTGTAACAACCCATTAAGATTCTATCTAGAGATAGTGGATTCTAGCAATACATAAAATTGGACTAATTGTAATAGCTATTTAACTAGGCTCGATAGAACTAGGTGGGAAATATTTTCTTACGTTCAAAAGAAGTAGGTGAATCATTTAGGTTACAATACATGTATGATCTTACTGAAGAATGAATTCACATGAAATTAAGTTGCTATGGACCATTTGAATCTCAATTAGTTTCCTATTTCCTAATTCCTTTTGATTCCTTGATTGAAAAGACTTACCTTTGCCCTTTTTCCCATTGCCATTAATTGTTACCAACTTTTGATATTAAAATTGTATTGTTCATTTGGATTTAAATAAGTAGCTTCTAATTCTTTATCTTTTCAATTGAAGACACATTGTTCCGTGTGGGATTCTACCCCCGACCTCATACATTGGGTATTTACATTGCTATCAACTACGTACTTGTTGACTTGTAAAATAAGTATTTTAGTGTTATCCTAATCCACAGACCATAGAAGACCTTCGTAAGCACAAAAAAACCAGGTCAGTGTCATTACCAAATCCAATTGCTACAATTTTGCATCACTAACAGCCCAACATACATTAAATCATGAAGTATATGCAATATTTATACACTATATTCACAAAAACTATCCTCCCTAGGGTCTTAACACACATCATTAACATCAATTTACCCTAACTCAAGTTTATTCATCCTAACTTTGACAAAAAAAGGTAGTGAAAAAACGAGACCCATACCTTAATGAATGATGTAGGAGATATGTGTGATCATATGATCAAGTTTAAACCTAACCATTCTCATCTAAAACTTCCCTTTCCCCCTTGATTTCCCTTTTCCAATGTTTATTTGTAATGGTGGTTTGTGTGTATTTAAGAAAATGGTGATTTAAAGTGAATGGGAATTGTGGGCAATGGTTGAGTTTATGGAGTAGAGTTTTCAATGTCGTGATGGTTAGGGGAGGGGAGAGGAAAAATGATAGAGTGTAAGGGTTGGAAAATGGGGGTGACAGTTGGAAGCAAATTTGAGAGGAAATGTAATTTGGGGAAGATCAAATGGGGTGAAAAAAAAATTGAATTGGCTGTCTTTTATCCAAAGGGGTATCGCGGGTTGGGTCAATTTTAAATTAAATGAACTTGGGTTTCACGAAGGTCATCTAAGAGCCGTAGAAATTTCTACGGTTCGTGAAAAGGCTTTGTGGATTGACTTAATACTTAGAAATTTTAAGAAACATACCTGGGAGCTCCGAGCACATACTAAAGATCATCCATTCATATACGATCTATATTATGCACTCGTAGATCTAAAGCTACAACTAGCCATGCACATTGACTTATACGTGTACAAACTACGATTTATCGACTGAAATACGACTCGTAGATATGGCTGGTAGAACAAGTCCTATTTGATACCATTTAGCCTGGATTCAACGACTAGAATCCACTAGCCGTGGATTAAACTACAGCCCACAAAACCCATCAGTAGAACCTTTTGTAACTTAATTTTTTCCTATTTTTCTTGCATATACCTGCACGTGTAACAACCATTAGTCCTACCACATCTTTTCCTTGACTCTGAACTGTCAAAACCGAAATAAGACGTCTTGGGTTACCTCCCAAGCAACGCTTGATTTAACGTCGCGACACGATGTAGGATCCTTGGCTACCCAAAATTCACCAAGAGCCAATACTTCCACCGCCATGATTTCTTCTGCAATCCCTATGTAAGCTTTTATTCTTTTTCTCATTCACTTTGAACCTTGTTCAATCATTGTTTACTAATTCAACCACACCGTGTGGCATCAATCAGTAATCGAGCGTCTAATCAAAATAAGTGTAAAAAGCTTTTACAAATATAATACATGTACAGGCTTTCTCTGAATACAACATAAAGAGTATCCTAGCAAAAAATGGAAACCGGTAGCTCCGAATGCTAAGAGCTCATCCTTGTCTCCAAACTCTAAATTTACTCCGCACGACTCCAAGTTAACGGCGAGAACTCAAACTATGATCTACAGGGAGAAGAAGTGTATTATAAGTACAAAAAATAGTACTCACTAGGCATTGGCCGACTAAACTCCAAAGATAATGCAAGTATAAAATGCAGCTAATAAGGAAAGTAAAATACAAGTAGCTACACAGGAGATATGATACGGATAGAACAAGAAATATGAAAGAAAAACAGGATAGGTATGATAAACAAATAGTTACAAGAAGGTACCTGGAACGCAACCTAACAACCTACTCAAGCAAAATAAGATACAAGAGTCAACTACGCAATGAAAAGAGGACTAATAACCACAAATCTAAAACCACAATCTATCAGCTATCAGATCAACTACAACAGAGTGCAAAATATTGTCGAACAATAACCAAACTGGACCCCTATATGCTCGGAAGGTACAAACAGCAAACATAACCCAACCATCCCCTATAAAACCCTATAAAACTTGGAATGCAATCAACAAACTAGTATACTTGTGAAAGGCAATGCATATGAATGGAGAGTATGCAATAGGGCCATCATTAACCATCTGTAACCATCAGTAACCAAATGTATAGACCCACATCCCTATCAGGCAGGTGAGGTAGGACCCATGCAGCTCCCTCATCTAGTACTATAGTACTCACTGCTAGAAGGGTCCATTAGGGATGTGGGAAGTTTGTATACACTGCTTTGGCCTGAAATCAGATCTTATAACAAATTGTATCCGTAGAGGAGAAGACTAGACCTTTCATATGTGAATAGTATGAATAAACTTCGTAGAGGATGATGAGTAGCCAAAACCATGTAAGAAAGGATGATGACGCGCTGGCTAATCAAGTAAAAACTGAGCATATCCCAGATGCCTCTAAAGTCTCAAGTAGAAAAGGAGCACGTCAATGACGCCTCATAAGCCTCAAAATCAATATAATCAAAGGCGGAGAGTACTAACTAGGATCCAACTGATTCTCGAACATGGCCTTAGGCTAATTAGTATAATCAAAGCTCAATGAATCAAACAAGTGAAGGAATAAAGAGGAGATCTCAAATCAATAGCAAAAAGGGGGGAGAAATAACTCAAGGAACGAAGCCTTATCCCCCAACCATACCACTCTAGTCTACGACTAAGTACAACTAGTACCAACCCAAGTCTACGATGATCCACCAAGGTATCAAGCATCAGAACAAGATGAACAACCCAATACAAGTGGTACATGGAGAAAATCATAACTACAAAGGTGGTAAAATCCAATCTAAGGCATCTAATACTCAAATCTAGCCTAAAGTCACAAGTATCAAACCTAACAAGGATAATCATGATAATCTATACCACATGCGAGGCTACAAGCTTAAACTATGGATCCTGACACCCACAAAGGCCCAAAATTCCAACAGAATCAAAAAACATGGATTAAACAGAAGGAGGGCTAATACCCGATAAATACAATCAAAAAGCACATGCAATTTGTTCTAAACATTATCTAAAAAGCCCAATCAAGAAAGTAGACTGAAGCCTATCCCAAAGTTGATCACACATGCTCTAAATCAACTTCACAGAGTTATCCACTTCTGAAACACTTCCGAATAGCTCCACGTTAATGAATCATTGAGCACCCTATCAATGCGGATGTTTAGACACCAAATTTACAATAATCGGGGACGGACCAAAAATCGGGTCAAAATGAGATTATGGGACCCACGTTAGGGATCTTGAAATTGACTCCTTCAAAATGTCCTTAATAGCTCAAGGAACATGTGCCCTGAAAACATGCATAATACGAGCTCAGAAACGAGCTAAAATAGCCCATGCAATAAAATCACAATTAATGGTCAAAAATAAAGCATAGGCAGCCCCTTTGGGGCTGAAATTAACTCCAAATGATGACTTCCAAACTTCCCTAATCACACGAATAGATACAAACGCAAAACCCAAACTAACGCGATTGAAATAAGCTCAGTCTTAGCTCTATAGCTCAAGAAAATATATTTAGAAAATGAGGGCTAAAGCTAAAAATTCGTCATTTAAATAACATAAATATGGTCACCAAAAGACTAAAATCCATTGGTAAAAGTCTGCACCACTTCCAACGTTTGCTATTTATCAAATTCTCTTAACTGACCCTCGGGATTCGTTTGGGACACGATAAAAATAAATCAGATATGCTACCCAACTAATTTAAATATTCCAGACTCCATGAAACCATCCAAACTTCATTTGAGGTTGTTTTGATGAAAAGTAGGTCCCGCACCCAAGTTTAATTTTTAACCAATTTCCACATGAGGTCTCGAGATGAGACCTGAAACCTTGGGAGCGGCATGAAATTTCATTCCAGACAAAACTTGACATTCTAGAGTAAATCGCACCAATGGAATTCTCATTCGAGCACGTTTATTAAAATGTTGACCAAAGTCATACTTTGGCTTATGCTTCAATGTTAAAACGCCTAATGGTACAAACTTGCATTTTGAGTCTCAGAGCCCAAACCAATCATGCCCCTAACATAAAATGATCCTTCCAAAGCTGATTGAACCATCAGAATTTCATTCCAAGGCTATCTTTCTAAACTTTTTATCGAAGTCAACTTTTCAAGTTATAAGGGTTCTAAAATATGGAAACTTGCACAAAACTCAACTAAACAACTCGGCGACCAAACTATCAATCCATGTAAGTCATGAATGACTAGGGGTAGCTAGAGGAAAGCTTTAAATGGTGAAAAGATCAAAAATTGGAGGAAATAACCTGGAGGGTCATGACAATATGAGAGATGAGGTTGTGAGGAGGAACAAGGCCTTAGTAAACACTACCCAGGTGGTCGATATAGAGTTTTTGGAGGTTGACCCTATCCTACTATTGAGACATCATGTACATATACTCCTACTCTTTCCAGTGTACCTCCTTCCTCCATTGGTATATGCCTTCATATATCGAATAGTCTATTCTGGTATTTTGGTAGATGTGAGAGCCTCTAGACTCAAGGCGATATTCCATGCTATGATATGTGATGCCATTATGGTTTCCCTTGCTCCTATATGGGCTGAAATGTCTAGATAATATGAGTTACCTATGGTCTTAAACTAGATTCTCTTACTGCTCCGGCTTAGGATCTTCAGAAAGCTGAGGGTTATTAGGAAGATTTGACAGTCTTAAAGGCTTATATGGATAGGCTTTAGAAGGTTGTGGACAAGCTAAAGTCCACAGATATATTGATGCTTTGGATCAGGTGAACATACTCGAAGCATCGGTGAATGAGATTTCTTCGACCTCGGTGATGAGTGGTGCTAGGCACGCAGTTGAGGTTGCATCTATTGATGATGATTGTCACTCTAAGACTTCATAGACCGATGAGGAGGAATTAGAGGTGACCAGTACATAGGGTGATGTACATCTGTATTCTTACTTAGCAGATTTGGAGGACACATTTGTGCAGGCTACCACATTGTCTTCTATCTGAGACACTTCCATAGTCGAGTCGAGTGGGACTCACCCTCTGGTGCTTGTTGATGCTAGATATGCACCGGTACTAATGTCCAGGATGAGGCCGCTCCAGTGAGAAAGAGTTCTCCCTAGGCTTAGCCTAACAAGGGGATCCTTATACTCTCTCTCCCCTATTTGGCTTTTATGTTTACTTTTCGCATTGAGGACATTTCTTATTTCTTTTGGTTGAGGTGAGGGTGCTTTTATAGCACATAGACTATATTCTTGTAATTCAGTTTTTGAGACACAAGTTTTGGATTTCATTTTGACTGCTCTTAACTTGAGGATGATTTAGTCATAACTTCTTTATTTTGTTTATTTGTATAATATTTCATTTTGATTGTGACTCATATCTCCCTCTCATTTTATTCCAAAGTATTGTGGTTAATTGATGTTGAAATGTGTGCACGCTTACCTTGAATATTCGAGTGTCGATTGTAATCAATATCGATGACTTCAATAGTACTTGTGAAGAGAAGTGTGCTTCTATAAGGTCAATGGGGAAATTCGAGTTGCATAATTCTTGCATGAACTTTTAGATTCTTGTTGTTACTATTTGAGTATTAATTGTGAGTCTTGCAATGATCGTTGCACGCAAGCTAGGGTTGTAGAGTTATTTTAAGTAATTGTGTTTGAGTGACTGTGTGGTGAGGCTTACTTGGAATATGTGCATTGTGGGTACCTATAACTTGCCTTGTTTTTCTAATTGATTGGTATTTGGAAATGTTAGAAATGACCTTAGGCACTATTCTTGAAAGTGAACCTATCAACTCAACCTTTGTTGTGACAACCTTGTGAGTGTGTGAATAAATTTTGGAGCCATTTGAGCCTATCCCATTCTTTGAAAATGATGTGAACCTCTAAGCCTAAACCCTTTGTGAAACACGACCTCCCCTTCTCACCCTAAATCTTTTCGAAGCATTGGTGTGTAAGAAAATAGACAAGTCAGGCCAAAAGCCTAAGTTGAAGGTGTGGTAAGGAAAGAGTAAAGAATCCAAGTGGAGAAGTCTTTACAACCCATCCTTGTTATCAGTGTGGCAAAAAGATGGAACCCCTCCATATAAAAAAAAGAAGAGAAATGAAAAGAGACTTTTTCTTGAATATTGCAATGGTTGATTGCAATGGTTGATTACAATTAATAGTTTAATAAAAGGGGTCACCAATAAGTTGAACAAGAAAATAGTGCTAAGAAAATAAAGTGGATGAGTTTTGTATTCAAAATAAGGAAAGAGGCGGAAAAGAGGTGAAGTCGTGAAAATGCTTCTTGTAGGTTGAGTCACTATTAACCAAAATGATCATAACATGCCCTTTATCCCCGTTATAAACCTTGAAAGACCTTTGTGATCTTGCGATAACCAAAATCATTGGTCGTTTGGAATATATGGGCAAGCATATGGGTAGAAACATGCATGTTTTTCTCTTTGAGAGTGTGAGAGGTTCTGTTGATTCTTAAATTCTTAACTTGATTTTATTAGTGAGAGCATGGAATCTTTCTTCGTGTGAGTGCACTTTGACATTTTTGTTGAGCATAGTTTTGCATTTTAGTGTGCATTTTCTTTGATTAATAATGGCTAGCCATAGCTTGAAGCCTTGTGTACATAATTTAAAGTTTCACATCTTGGATATAGCCTTTTGACAGTACTTGAATGTTAGCTCTCAAGAAGCACTATTTGTAGACATCTTTGTTGAACTAATTGATCTCTTGATTTACTTGAGGACAAGCAAAAGTTAATGTTTTTGGTGTTGATGAGTAAGAAATTTTGAACTCGTTTGAGGCTCGTAGTTCACCATATTATGTCTTCAATGCATGTTTATGTCCATTTCTGATGTTAATTATTTGAATTGTAGCTATGAGAGATCAAGGACAAAATGATGACAAATGAAAGCGAAAAGAAGTCAAAACCTTGGAAAATTAAAGAAAATGGTGAAGCTGCAGTTCACAAAACACACTAAGAGACTCACCGAATGGACTACAACTCGCCAAAAATGTAAGAAAACTCTGCTCAAAATTCCAGGCCAACTCAGCGAGAGAATGTAGTGAACGGAGACACATTGAACTTGACATTGAGCTCTAGTCATCTCGCCCAAACGGTCATAGAACTCTGCTCATAAGTCAAGACAATCTGGCAATAGAAGAAACAAACAACAAATAATCGATTAACGTCGGCGAAATCCATTGGGATCACCAAAAGTGTCTAAAAACTTGAAGACCTAGAGTGAAGCTAAAAGGAAAAATTGGGCGATGGAGCAAAGCACTCAGCGACTCGCCAAGTTGGTTGGTGAGCCCAACTAATGTAGTAGATGGTTGTTTTAAAGTAATTTTTTTGCAAACTTTTGGAAAGGTATATATTAATTTTTTGGAGAGAGAAACATTATCTGTTACTGTTAAGAATACTAGCTACTTAGAAACTTCTAAAGCTTTTGGAGATTTTTCTAGCTAAGACTTAGGAAATTGGGGTTTCAACTTGGGTTGATTTGAATTGAGGATTGAAGCGTTTCTAGATTTGATGAAGAACAACTTCTTTGGTAAAACTCTTTTAACTTTTAGTATGATTTTCTAAAACCCCAAAGTCTTAGGTGTGTGCTATCTAATTGAATTCCCAATTAGTTTATGGCTCTTTATTATTTCATAATTAAATGTGGGTTTGAAATGGGTTTAGCTATTTCTTCATATTTTTATTTATGATTTGAGGTTTCAAACTCTCATCTAGCATAAGATCTCTAAGCTTGCTTGTGAAAGATGCTTAGGGTGGAAGAACAAGTTGATAATTGATTGATTTTCATATTCTATTTGGATAAGCTTTGAATGTGATCCATGTCGACGTTTGACAAAACACACGTGAGATATGATAGTTGATTGATAAATAAGTATCGTGCATGATAATCTAGCCTACTCATTAAAAATGAACTGTTTGGAGCAAAATAATTACCCACAATACGAAATTAGTTTTCAATTATGTATACTTCTAAGATTTCCTTCTTACTTGTTGAATCTCCTTGCTTTGCACCTATGTTAACAGTTTGTTAAACATCTCTTTATTGATAATCTAAAATTTCTCTAACTTACATTTATTTCTTAATCAATTAATCAAACATACAAAAGTTTAGTATGTGAGTTCAATTCAGGAGTTGAATTCTTGCTTCCCATTCATTGTGGGATTCAACTCCAACTCCTCGTTGGGTTCTATATTGCTAACGACTGCCTACACAGTGAATTTATGATGTGTAGTTGAGCACTATCAAACTAGTTTCCTTAAATGCTTTCAAATGTATTTTTCTATTCATGTTTAGATGTATGCTCATGTTCAATGCCATGTTATAGGTATACACAGGCCAGAAATGCCATCGAGTGTTGGTGACAACCAAGGTGTAGGCTCGGGGAGTGAAATTTTTACTGCGTCCATAAAGCGATTTGAGCGTAATACTTCCTTTCGGTCCTTGTGGTTCAACCCTGACCTCATAAGTTGGGTATCGATTTTGCATGCAACTACCTATGTCTTAAGGACGAGACATAGTTGAGCGTTCTCAATTTATTTACAAGATTTATAAATGCATTCTTGTTAATGTTTTTGACCATAGATCTATAGGTGTGAATGTGATATGAATATTTAAGTTAGAACACGATAGATTCTTACTAGCTAAATTAAACTTATCAATCAATAATCTAGATAAATTAAGAAGCTGAATCAATTAGAATATAATATGATTGTTAGGTAGCCTATAACCATAGATTGATTTCATTTCATCGATAATATCTAAATCTAATTGTCTGGACCTGAAATAGAGCCATAGTGGCGCCTACTATAACCCTTGAGTAGGCAAGCCTAAGCCCAAAATCAAAAGATGTGGAAGATAAAAGATTAAATATTAATAATAAGAGGAATAAGAGGAAACATGAATAGCATATACAAAATGGGTCATATTATAAATCTGTAGAGCGATATAAAATATACAAAAGAGACCGGAAAGTAACCAAGAAGACAAACTAACACAAGACCCAACCACGGACTTGGTGTCACCTATACACAAAGCTACTAGGCAAAGAAAGGTTATATGTATAAGAGAATTGACTAGTCAAAATACAAAACATAATTAAGTACAAAAGAAAGAAAGCAGCAAGTCTCTGAACACCGGGAGCTCAACATGATTCAAGTCTGTGATGGCCAAGGTAGATCAAACTTTCACGGTGGGTGGCTCGTACTAGGAGATGCATCAGAAAAAGATACAAGAGTGTATTAAGAGTACAAAAACACGGAAACTCAGTAGGCATCATGGGCCGACTGAGCTAAAAAAGATCAAAAGTGTAAAAAGAAGCATGATGATACTAACAAGTCAAGGATAAATTTTATGATACGATAACCATACTAAGGAGAACATGCAAACAATATCAAGAACTCAGTAACAAGCTTCACATAACGAACAAGGAAACTCAAGCATACTCAATGGCAAAATCACCCAATGATGCAATGCAAGTGATGAATTAAAGGAAAATATGAAGCCTAGAAGAAACATGGAGCTACCCAGAATAATGCCTTGGACTTAACAGTAGACTACCAATAACCTAATTATACGTAAATGGCCTGCTCAGAATGATACCTTAGACATATCAAAATAGTACACAATAACTCGAATATATGTATCCATGGGCCGCCAGAAATAATACATCGGACTTATCACAGTAAAAGTAGAAACAATATGGCAGTCAAATGTAAATGAGTACTTTAACCATTTAAAGTCACAAAAGTTTCAAGGACTGCCGAATCATTTAAACAAACTATTCTTTTTAACAATACCAAGTCTTTTTAAAACAATGAATATTCAAGTGCAACAACCACCTTCAATGACATTGAAATTCCAAAACTTTACACAAAAAACACAACACATCAAACACATATTCGGGTAATTTACGTCACAGTGCAAATGTACTAACCTTGACTCCAGCTTATCAAAGCTCAAGGCCTTAGGCCCAAAAGTCAATATAACAAGTATAAACGCTAAAAAAAAGTCACCATAAACAACTAACAATCCCATCTAAGGAAAAACAGGTGGTACCTAAGTTTCACCAACGCAGAAGCAAATTCTAAAAATACTAAACAATACAAATCACAAGGATAAACCTAAACTAAGGTTTTTCTTGCTCAAACTACACTAAGAAACCCAATAATGGTCATAAGTTGACTAAGGATCATAAAGCCTAAACTAGATTTAAACTCCAACCTAATCATGCGATACTACTCAAAATACTGTCAATCTATATGAGCCAAGTTTAAGAAAAAGGAAACTGGAACCTACCTCAAGGCCGAAACCACACTCGAACATTTACTCAGGTGTTTTTTCCTTCCAAAGAGCCTCGGACTAATGCCAAGCTATCAAGAACGTAATGATAAAATCAATACGGGACTAACTATATCCATATCAACAATAAAAAATTTGCATCGAAAATTGGGTAAAATATCGACCCTCAAATGATGTTACATAATTATGAAACTAAAATTGTCATTATGTTGTCCTCGGAGTGAGGATCACATGCCCGAAAGTTTGATGAAAATGGAGTTCAATTTGGACCTTAAATGGTCCAAATAAAAAACTTTAATGATTTAGAAATCAAGAGAATTTTGACTAAAAAAAGGAACTCAATCAAGGAAATAAAGTTAGAAACATTATTAGAAAATGAAAAGGAAGAAATTTGCCTTTGAATCACTTGAAATTGGCAAGATATGAGAATTTAACCAAAGAACAGAGCTACACTCTAATGTGTTTCTTCCTTGAAGGAGAAAGGGGGATTGAATCCCAATGATAGTCGCAAAGGCAGCTAAATGGTCGCTTAAGGAGCCATCGCTTTAGCCGCCAAATGGTCGCAAACGCGAACCCCCATCTAAAGGGTGACTACCGCAAATGTAGTGCTTAGGTCACAAACGTGGCCAGACGCAAACACGGCCTCTGCCCCCATGACGGTCATCACAAACATAGCCCCTTTGTCGCTTAAGTGTGCACAACTTTGCAGTCAAATGGTCACAAACACGGTGGCACAGAGACCTGCATTAGCAGTTTGGTCAGCTAGATGCTCAAAACTTAAAACGGACCCTCAGAATTCATTATGGGTCCAAACAATGCAAACAAAGAGTGTTAACCACTCCGAAATGACAATCCGGAGTCAAGAAAATCGACGAAATAATTAACAGAAGTCGTCTCATCAAAATGTTGACAAACGTCAACACTTACAATGAAACACCAACAAAATGCTAACTGTCGTAGACTCATCCCAATTAACTCGGGAATCGAACCAAATATCGTTGTAGACAAAACTCAGAATTCATGAGTTAACCGCGCAGACTGAATTCAATTCTAAGTGTGTTTATCAAGAATTTTTACCAAGGTCAAACATTGGGTAAAACTCAAAAGCTAAAATATCTAATCACACCAACTCCAAGCGAATGCCTCAAATCTTGAAGTGTTCATCACACTAGACAAAAATGACCCTTCTGGATATGGTGGATCTTACAGAATTCTGATCCGACATTAGAATCTCTCGATGCTGACTAAAGTCAACCATTTCAAATATTAAGCCTCCAAAATGGCTAAATCTACTAGAAACTTACCCAACAAACTTAGAAAGCATGTCACCCAAACCAGCACTACACTAAAGTTGTAAGGAAGCTAAGGGAATGGGCAAAATAGTTAAAGCATGCTATAAAATAGAAATGACCTTGGGGTTCATTACTCTAATCTTTATTAGATAGAATTTATTATTTTTTTAGATTTTATTTTTTAATTTTATTTTATTTAGGTAATAATTATAACATTGAATTTTATTTCATATTTAGATAATTGTGATAGTTCAATCCAGTTAATGATAAATGACAAGTTCTACATAATCACTTTATCATTTGTATCTTCATGTATAATTATGCGCGTGTTTGGAAGCAACAACAATTACGTTTTTATTGGGCTAATATGACATGAATTCGAATAAATCAAGTAGCTTGGAATCTCAAATAATTAAACGGAAAGAATATGCTAAATGATTTGTTCTCATGTATTTGTATGTTTTGATACATTTGTGTGAGTATATATAAATTAAATAAAAGTCAGATATTAAAAAACTTGGTTAAATATTAAGTCAAACTTGATAAAAATATTGAACAACACATTCCCGATCATATAAACATCGAAGAATATTATACTTTCCCTCGGGAGAAAGAAAAAGGAAAAAGTTGATTCCATATTAATTATTCATCCAATTGCGATGAAAATGATGAGATCCTTGGTGTCCATTTCATCATGATCAGCCTTGGAAGAGAAAGGCTCCACCGGAGATGCTGCATTATTTGACATGTCGCTATCGTTAGAAGCATCATGTCCGTTGGTAGGGGGGTGATAGTATAAGCCAGAGGTTTGGGGATAATGCGCCCGAATCCTATTGGCAATTTTGGCACCCGCATCCAACATCTCCACGAACTTACCCATCTCCCCGCCCTCCTCTTTCTTCCTCCGCCCAAATTTTCCTCTTGTTCTACGAAAGAAGAGGCACAGGGAAATGATTAGGAATAAGTAATAACAGAAAAATAATTTAGAAGATATACCACACATATAAGGCCCCTTTTTAAGACAATCCATCAATTATTGGAGGGCCACTAAAATACTAAATTATGTGAAATCAACCTTGTTGAATTGTGGATACAAAATTCTAATAAAATGATATGCCCTCTCTCCACTCCATTTACTTATATTTATTATTGTTTGTCATTTTAATTAGTTTATTTACCAAATTACATATTGTTGATGGCTTAACCTATTGCAAACAACCGTTGAGAATTTTCATCTACAAGTATATAATATATGTAAAATAATATTTCTAATGTATATATGTGTATAACTTATAGATTATTCTTTACATAAAGAAAAAATTTAATACAATATTTGTTTTTAATTCCCTAAAAATAGCAAAAGTATTTTATCATCGAAGAACATGTGTGGTCAATTGCAGAATTGTTCTATTTCATATTAAATACTTGGATTTGATCCCTTGTTGCTAGAATATATATATATATATATATGGAGTCATTATACGATAATTCATGTTAATCTATCACAAAAACATATACTTTATTTTTATATATAAATATTTAGTCAAAAAATACTTTGATTATGTTAAAATTATTCTACACAGCTAATACATGATTGTGCATATTTACACGTGCAACGCATGTGTCGAAAAACTAATATATATATATATATATGAAAACTTACACACAAAACCTGCGCAATTTGTCTGGTTTTCTTAAAAGTTAATGTTGATTCTTTATATATGAAAATCAAAGAACGTCCTTTGATTTTAACTGAGGTAATCCTTCTATTCTTATAAACTGAGTGACTGTTGTTTAATGTAGTCAAATCCGTCGTTTTAGACAAAAATACAAAAAAAAAATTGATAGTGCCTATTGATTTTCATCCGCAGTATTAAACATTTTTAGTAGTGTATTTTTTTGATGAAGATAGTGAAACTTAATACCACATATTTTACGAATATTATTTTCTTTGAAAAATATAGTTTAAGACATGACAAGTGAAACGTTTGTCTTAGGCTCCAAATATTAAAGTCCCCAAAGATGTACAGTATGAAATTATTATCTATTTTATTTGTCTTAATTTGTGTGAATTGTTTGATTAGACATGGACTTTACCAAAGAAAAGAATATTCATAAAATATTTTCTCTAAATAAGTCAAATATTTGTGTGGCTATCCTTCCTTTCACTAACGATAAACTTGGACTTATAAAGTTACAATTTTATTAAATATAGAAATGTTATTCATTTTGGGAGCGATTACAACAGAAAGAGTATTACATAAGTTGAGACAAACAGAATATGATATATATAACTGATATAATTATTAATAAAAGATCCAAAATACAATATTCATATAATTTGGTTGAGGTTGTAAAGTTGAATGAATAAATCGGATAAATCATTCTTTATCTTTTTATATTACACTCGTTTCTAGACACGTGTGACCCATGTTATTTTTATTTATTAGTTTGATTGATTAAAATTCTATGACATCATGGGCGAGTAATATATATATATA
This sequence comes from Solanum appendiculatum, assembly GCA_018342035.1. Taxonomy (NCBI): domain Eukaryota; kingdom Viridiplantae; phylum Streptophyta; class Magnoliopsida; order Solanales; family Solanaceae; genus Solanum; species Solanum appendiculatum. The sequence continues at coordinate 51,180 of JAGDQO010001671.1, forward strand.
AAGCTGAATGTAGAGAAGGTGATGTGACACCTCTTTATGAGCTCTATTGCTATTTATTTATTTTCTCCTTTTTTTGGAGCATTTTGTTGGTTTATTTCTTGAATATTATTATGCAATTGCTTAATAACTAAACCAGTACTGCTTTCTTTCTCGAAACGTCACTATCTAATTTTGCATTTATGCTTCCCAAAAATAAATGACAGGTGCGTTTATAATTTTGAAACTGTTCAAATTAAATTCTCGTAATTACAATTTCATTTCTTCCTATTCATCTGTAAAGAAAATGTCACCATAATTTGCATATTACCCATACCTATTCCCTCCGTTGTAACTTACATCTCATTTAAATTCATTAAATCTCTTAATTATTAGAAAGTCCATTTCATCCATTGTAATTTTTTATGGCTCAAACATTCCAACGAAAAGAACTACATTTCTGAAATATTTCTTCACCTATTTTCATTTCTATGTTATTTGATTAAATTTCAAGTGCTGTAAGAAATAGTTGTGTTATATAATTCTCTACCGTTTTTTATTTTAACTTAAAATGATGTGTTTTTTGTCTTTGTTTGTTGTTTATAATTTTCACACTTTATGGATTTTAGGTTAGTTATTTTTTGCAAGTTGACTACCTATTTATTTGCAACTTGATGGTAATTGTTGCATCAATCATCACAGGTTGAGAGGAGTAACTTTCTTTTTCTTTTTCCTCTATTTTATTTTATAAGATGATGATTTTAATAGTTTTATGAATGGTGTAGTTAGAAAGCATTTAACATCATCATTTCAGAACATTATTTTTTACTTAGATAAAAATGGAAGCCATAAAGATGTGTTATATCACCTTATTTATATTCAGCTTTATATATATATATATAGTTAGTTAGTTAGTGTGTGTGCGTGCGCGTGCGTATATAGACGAATTTATATAACAAATTAGTGAAAGGAGAGAATAGAAGTAGTACTGAACTTTTTCTCTATGCTGAAAGTGCAATAATGTAGTTTTGAAGATCACTTCTACGGGATCAGTAAATGTCAAAGCAGCTTCAAAAAGCAGTCCTACTCATAGGCTTGTTTTTTATTGAAAAATGGCATAAAATTGCATCGCTAACTATTTTTTATAGTGGACCGATTGCGATTTTTATGTCACAAACAACAAGACGGAGGATATTCTAAAGTTTGCGAAAAAGGTAAAAAATTGTGGATGTTTTTCATCAAAATAAATTGTCGTGAAAACAACAAGTAAAAATTTACATATGTTTTTGATACATTATTAATGTATCTTACACATTTTTGAGTTAAAATTATTTGTATCTATTTTTTATAAGTGTATCTAATTAAGTTAATATGTATCTAACAAAATATACAAATGTATGTAGATAAGAGTTCATGAATCTAATAAAGTGTATATGTTTCTGAGTTAAGACATAAATTATATAATTTTTATTAATGTATATGACTAAATGAACATGTATCTGACAAAAATATATAATTGTATCTAAGTAGAATTCTTGTATATGACAATACATGCTGCTAGCATGTTTACGACTTAAAAAGTCTTAACTTTACTGAATTGCCAAAAACGAGATAGAAGAATTTTGATTATTTTGACTTTTTACATGTTGTGATATGCAATATCTTCTAAAGTTATTACAAAGCGTGTTTTTCCCATAACTAATGGCTTTCACTTATATCCGTTAATTAGACACACTCCTTATTAATGACTTTCAGTTACATATCGTAATTAGATATACTAATTGATATGGAAGAGATAGATATACGTATTTGAGACCCAAAATATTATAAGGAACATAATATTACAAACTAACATGATTCTAAGTAATTAACTCCTAAAGTAATAGAATATGTGTAAGTTAACCTTTTTTTTCTTTAGAACTAAGACTAATACTTTTTTACATACCTATACTCTAAAATTTAATGTGCGTGTAACTTAACTTTACTTGGTAGGAAATTACATACACTATAGAATTTTAATATATACATACTTTGTTTCTACAAGGAAATATTATTCTCTATTTATTTATACGAAAAAGATAAACATTCCTTTAAATAAGGGAATAATTTATACAAGTTAAAATTTAAATCGACTTTGAAGTTCTAAATTTAGGGTTTAATATATAATTAAATTAAGGAAAATTTTAATAATAAATATTAAATTTTTGGAAATAGGACAATCATTTTTGTCTATAAATAGGATTATTTAATGAAGGCCAAAAATCTTCATCAATATTGATTTGATTCTTAGCTCGATATGATGTTATTTGAAGCTTTAGTAAACAATATTGGCTACGTAGTCTTTATTTTATAATATTCTAGTATGTATTGCATGTTGGATTTTAACTTTGTTTTTGGTTTTTTGATATCCTCCTATGGTGTTTTATGTGTTGTTTTGGTTTCTTCATTTTTGGGAAATTGATTTTATATGTTTTACTATTTATCTTTTGTATTCATGATATGTGTTGAGGATGACATTTGGTCTGAAAATATGATGAGGATCGAAAGAGTAGGTAAATGTGTGTATTCGGTTCATCAATATTACTTGACCTTTTAACTACTATATATTCTTATTATTATACTCACATTTAGGGATAGAGTTGGTATGATATATACCATATACCGATATATACTATATTAAAATTAAAAAAAATTATACCATAATATGAATATAATGATATTTAATACGATATTTTACATGTCTTTTTGTATTTTTTTTTGTATTTGATATTTATAAAATAAAATTTCAAATACCGCACAAAACTTTTATAGTAATATATAGAATCCATATGTATGTATGTGTGTGTGTGTATATATATATATATATATATATATATATATAATTCAGAAGAATATGCAGGATTAGAATGGAATTTAGAAAATTTAAGTAAAAAAGAAATATTAAGTTTAGTAACTTCTCCCAAAGTTTTTTTTTTTTTTTTTTTAATAATTATTTAACCTTGTTTTACTTCTTCTCTACAGCTAGTCTATTTTGTTGGAAAATCTGAATATCTTTGTCTACATCTATTACTTCTTCTAACTGTTGACTACTACTTGGTCTATTTTTAGAAGAGTCTAAGATTTTTGCTAAAATTCCTCCTCTTAAGTTGTCTTGAGAGAAGCTTGATATTGGTCTGTCTGTGGTTCTAAGTTTCCAGAGTTCTAAGTTTTCAATTCCTATAAAAATATAAAATAAAAAAAGAGTGTTTAGATTGAGAAAGTTTGAAAAAAAAAATTTTACTTTCTAAGTTTTTACTCTAAGCGGGACTCCCGAAAGGGAAATCTCTTTCTCTTAAATTATGTAAGTAGTTTATGCTTTTTAAGTTTATGTAACTTATCTCCCTTTATTGTATAATTATGTTTAATTTATGAAATCAAGTAAATATGTTTGTTTATATGTGTTTTATGTATTAATTGTTTAACTTTGAAGTAAACAGTTCTCTGAACAGTTTTAAATAGTATCAATGGACTAACCTGTAAAGTCCTAGGAATTGTTAAATGTCCGTTGAAGCCAGTTGTGCTGTTAGGACATAGTATCCAGGGTGTGGTTAGAGAAGATTACTATTTGAAATTAAGTTGTAAAGAAGAAGTGAAACAAGGTTAAATAATTATTTTTTAAAAAAAAAAAACTTTGGGAGAAGTTACTAAACTTAAAAGCTAAAAACTATTTATATATTAAAGGAATAAAAAAAAAAAGAGTACTTAGTAGGATTTACAACCTATTTGATCAAAACCCTTTGTTTAAAATTTGATAATTTTTAATAATAATCTAAGTGTTTAAATCTAAGTATCCATTATATTTGGTATCAGAGCTAAAAAGTTTCAAGTTTGGACCAGAAATTAAAAAATATTTTAAAATATTTTATGAGACTTCATAGATATTATTTTTATATAAGTTTGCATAATAGATTAGCATATAGAGAATTATTGCAGGTAAAGAAATTAAAAGAATTAAGAAAAGAATTTATAAAAATAGTTGAAAATATAAATAATAATTTAGACAAAAATCATCCAGAATATAATATAGTAAAAGAATTTGCAAAATTAGAATTAGATAATATTAATTACGATATAATAATTAGAACAAAGTTAAAGAAACATCTTTTAAGAAAAATAAAATATTTTTCCTTAGGATAAAACAAAATATATGAAAAGACATCCTTTAAGTAGACAAATAGCTTTTAATTATTGGATATTCCATAGAGAATTACAAGATATAAAAGAAAATAAACTTAGAATTAAGAAATTATTAGAATTAAAAAATATAGTAGAAGAATTATTAATAAAAGATATACATAATCAATTTAAAAGAATTGTTAGTTACGACGAAGTAGCAGAAAGAATAATTTCAAGTTTAAATTGGGAAATAATAGGTTTAGAAAGAAGAATAGAATTAACTAAACAAAGAATAGAATTTCAAAAAAGTAGACCTATTTGGAATCCTTTAGGATAAATGGTTAAAACATCTAAATTACAAAAATTAAGAAAAAGAATAGATTCATTATATCCAGAATATATAGAATTAAATAAAAATAAGCAAGACCAAAAGAGATTAAATTTCCTTATAAATAAAATATCAAAATTAGAATCAAAATATATAAGAAAATTAAGAATAAAATATAATAAATAAGAAATCATAGCTAAACTAAGGGATTTAGAATATTTAGATTTAAAATTAATACCAGAAAAGAAATATAGAAAATTAAAAGACGAAGCTGTATTAAAGTGTAATTTTAATTCAGGAGAACATTTGTTGCATGGTACAGATCAACAATTAAATAGTATTACAGATCTATTAATAAATTTAGGAGAAACAATACATATAGAACAAGAAAAAATAATAAAAAATCTAGAAAATCTAAAAGACCTGCAAATAAAACAAAATAAAATATTAGAAAGATTAGAACAAAATCAAGAATATCTAAAAAATCAGCAAGAAGAATTAACTAAAAAAGTAAAAAGCCAAGAAATAAAAGATATTAAAATAGGAAATTTAAATACATTAGAAAAAGATATAAAAGACTTAAAAATAAAAATAGCTAAAATAGAAGAAATTGTACTTTCATGAATAATCCTTTATACTTAGAAATACTAAAGAAAGCAGAGTTAATACAACCTAATCCAGAAGGATTATCTAATCATTTGCCTCAAGGAAAAGCAGATAGTATTATAATAAAACAGAATAATATAATAATTCTATTATTATTAGAATTAAATAAAAAATTAGATATAAATAATAAAGAAAAAATAAGAGAACAAAATCAAATAGTAAAGGAGAATAATATAGAAGATTTAATAGATCAATTAAAAAGAATAGAAATTACTCCAAAAGAAGATAGACAATTAAAATTAAAAAATAAACCATGGAAATTTTTCCGTTTAAAAGAAGAACCACAGACAGACCAAGATCAAGCTTCTCTCAAAACAACTTAAGCGGAGGAATTTTAGCAAAAATCTTAGACTCTTCTAAAAATAGACCAAGTAGTAGTCATCAGTTAGAAGAAGTAATAGATGTAGACATAGATATTCAGATTTTCCAACAAAATAGACTAAAACTTTTAAATCCAAAAATTTTATATAATACAGGTTTTTTCTCAGGACAAGCACAATTGTATAAACATTACAGAGAAGAACAATTATGTGTAATAGGAAAAGATAGTGATAGTTTAAATTTATTAAGTAAAGAATCTTTAAAACAAATTATAAATTCAAATATGAATTTAATGCATATAGGATTAATAGTTATAGGATTAAAAGGATTAACTAGGAAAAATTTAGGTACAAAAGTTTTAATAACAATATATGATGATAGATGGACAGACTTAAAGAAATCTATAATAGGATTAACAGAGGTAGATATGACAAATAATGGAGGATTATTTTATTGTAGTCCAGATTTTATGGTAAGTATAAAAGATTTTGCTAATCATATAAAAATAGGAATACAGACAAAAGGATATGAAGAAATGATAGGTGGAAATAATTTATTAATATGTATAGGATTTATTGGAAAAATCGCTACTAATAGTAATACTAAATTTAAAATAAAAGTAGAAGATGTGGTAGGATTAATGGGAGACAAAGGAATAAAAGTAATGAAACCTTTAAAAATAGATTCAGAAGAATATGCAGGATTAAAATGGAATTTAGAAAATTTAAGTAAAAAAGAAATATTAAAACCAAAAGACCATTTAATGTATACAAATAGTAAGGGACAAACTTCTATAAGATTCACAGATTATAGTTATACTGATCAAAAAGACATAGAGGAGGAAGAAACAGAATATGAAGAACAAATGAATATAGAAGTTTTAGAAGAAGAAGATTTTGAAGTAGATGAATCTATAAAAAAGGCACAACAGATATACAATAATAATGAAAATATAGTTTTTAAATGTAAAGGATGTAAAAAATCTAAGATAAAATTTGAAAATGTAGAAGAACATTTTAAAAATTGTAGATTAAGACAAGATAATTATGGATATAGAAAACAAAAAGAAGAAGAAGAAGAATCAATATTAAGTGAAACAAATTTTAGCATTAAAGAACTAATGGAAAGCGCCTCTAGTAGTTCGAGTCCATTTCAAAAAACAAGTCAAATGCCACCAGTACAAACAAATACTGGAAATTTACCAAGATATAGGGTATATAGAGTAAACCCAGATATACAAACTGAAAAATTTAAAACCAAAAGGAAAAAGACAACCTATAGAAGAACCTATAAGACTTCAAGAAGGGGGTAATAAAGGAAAAATACTTAATATAGCAGCACATGACCCTCAATTATGGAACTCAGTAATAGATTTATGGAAAAATATAGTAGTTGCAGACTATATACAAACTAATCAAGATAATGATGCAGAAACCATGTATAGATACATGGAGACATTTTTAGGAGAATCCACTAAAGGATTATGGGAAGCATATAAGACAGAATTCCCTGAAGAATTTCAAGGAATGATAAATATGGGAGCAAATCCCTATTATTTTACAAATAAAATACATAGTTTAATAACAAGAGAAGACCCAAATAGCGGATTAATAACATTACAAAGAAATGCAGTAATAAAGTTAGAACAATTAAGTATAAGTAATTGGTTTAGTATTAAAGAATTTTTAAATGAATATTTTTATTATTGTAGCATAAGTGGAAACGCTTTTGATACAAATTTAGGAAATAAACTTTTTAATAAGTTACCAGGAGCATTAGGAAGAGAAATAGAAGAAAAATGGTATAAAAGAGAAGGTGTAATACAAAATCCAGATGGAAAATGGTCAATAGGACAAAGAATACAACATATTATGTCTATACTACAAGAAAAATGTACAAATATACAAATACAAAAACAATTAAAACAAAATGAGACTAATTTCTGTAAAAGTATATATACAACTCAAAATTATGATAAAGAACATATACAGAAAAGGTACAGAAAAAATAAAACAAATTACAGAAATAATAATTATCCAAGAAGGAAATATTATTTAAGAAAATCAATGGCAAGAAAGCCATATCTAGATAAATATAGACATGTAAGAAAATATAATACAAATAGAAATTATAAAAATAAATTAGAATGTTTTACTTGTGGAAGTCAAGAACACTTAGCCAATACTTGTCCAAAAAGAAATAATAGTAGAACAAGAAATGCTCAGTTAATAGAAGATTTTCAAGAAACTTAAATTAATGTAGATGAATATATGTCAGACAATGAAAGTATATACTCAATTATAAGTATGGAAGTAAATGATGAACAGAAAAAAGAATCTTCTGATTCTGAACAAGATGAATTTATAAATAAAATAGGATTAGAAAATCTAAATATACAAGATGAAGACAATCAAGATATGGTAAATATATCTTTAAATTGTGAACATAATTTTGAACAAGGTAAAGGTTTAGATAGCAACCAATGTTATATATGTCATTAGTATCCAGGAAAAAATAGAAGAGCTAAATGTAGTAAATGTTATATAGAGGGATGTATACCCTGCATTGAAAAATTAGAAAAATTAGTAAATGAACCAATACAACAAACAATAATAACAAAACCTTTAGAAATTGGAAAAATAAAGAAGATAGATTTAGAAGAAGAAATAAGACTCTTAAAAAAGAGGATAGAGATTCTAGAAGAAAGATTGGATAAAATAGATAAAAGAAAAGAAAAATTAGAAAAGGAATACAAAAAATAGGAATAATAAAAGATCAAAAAGATTTAGATAAAATAATACAAATTTTAGATGAATTAGAAATAATAGGTGAAAAACCTTTAAAACATTGGGAAGCAAATAAAATAAAATGTAAATTGGATATAATAAACCCATAATATATTGTAAAGACAGCTTCAATAGAATCAACAAATCAAGATTTGAAAGAATTTGAGATACAAATAAAAGAATTAATGAATTTAGGTGTAATAAGAAGATCTAAATCTAAACATAGATCTGCAGCATTCATGGTAAGAAATCATAGTGAAATAGTTAGAGGAAAAGCAAGAATGGTTATAAATTATAAAAGATTAAATGATAATACTAGAATGGATGGATACAAACTACCAGATAAAACAGAATTAATAAATAGAATACAAAATAGTAATATTTTTAGTAAATTTGATTGTAAATCTGGCTATTGGCAGATAAAAATGGAAGAAGAAAGTATAGAATGAACCGCTTTTACTTGTCCAGAAGGACATTTCGAATGGTTAGTAATGCCTTTCGGATTAAAAACGGCTCCTCCAATATTTCAAAGAAAGATGGATAATATTTTTAGAGAATATAAAATTTTCATATTAGTATATGTAGATGATATTTTGGTGTTTAGTAAAGATAGAAGAGAACATTTAGGACATCTACAGAAAGTATTTAAATTATTCATAGACAATGGAATAATTATAAGTAAAAAGAAAATGGAATTATGTAAGACTCATATAAAATTTCTAGGAGTAACTATAGGAGAAGGTAAAATTAGGTTACAGCCACATATAACAAAGAAAATTTTAGAAATGCCAGACAAACTAGAAAAAACTAAAGAATTACAAAAATTCTTAGGAATTTTAAATTATGCTAGACATTTTATTAAAGATTTAGGTAAAGTAGCAGGACCATTGTATTCAAAAACAGGGTCTAAAGGACAAAACTTTTAATTCAGAAGATATAAAATTAGTTAAAAAATTAAAAGAAATGATTAAAAATATCCCAGATCTTGTTTTACCTTTAGAAAATGATTATTTAATAATAGAAACAGATGGAAGTTTAAATGGATGGGGAGCTGTCCTGAAAACTAGACCAAATAAATATAGTAATAAGATAGAAGAAAGAATGTGTGCTTATCAAAGTGGTAAGTATAAAGAAAAAGGAAATTTAACTAGTATAGATTCAGAAATTTTAGCAGTAATATATGGTTTAGACAGTTTTAGATTATATATTTTAAACAAAGAAGAAATCTTAATAAGAACTGATTGTGAAGCAATAGTGAAATTTTATCAAAAAATTAATGAGAAGAAAAGTAGTAAGAGAAGATGGTTAAATTTTTTAGATGCAACCTCTGTTTATAATATAAAATTAGAACATATAAAGGGAATATATAATAACTTAGCAGATCATTTGAGTAGAATGATTAATTTAATTTAATTTATTTCAGAATGCAGACTGGAAAAGGCAAAGATAAAGTACAAGACTCATCTTCTTCAGACAACCTTTATAGAGATTTGTATTTAAAGACATTACTAGGTAATACTAATTATAAACCTTTAAAAAATATGGAAAATCAAAATTTAGAAAGAATTCATTTTGGACCTCATAATTTAATTTGCTATCCACAAAGTAATATGAGTTTTAGATTACATGCTCAGACAAGAATAGACAAATCACAAAAGTGTTTAATAGATAATTTATGGATTTCCTATAATAAAAATCCTAGGGATATTAGTTATTTTATTTCAACTATAAATGCTTTAAGTTTTTATTTTACTGAGAAAAATACAGATAAAAAATTTAAATTTTATGTTGTAATTCAAGGACACAAACCTGGAATCTTTCAGACATGGACTGAGGTAGTAGAAGTAATTAAAGATTTTCCAGTTCCTCTTTTCAAAGGATTTAATAATTTTAATGAAGCTTTAGATTATGCTAGAGGAAATTTAGGACCAAATTATTATGTTACTCCAATTTTGAGACAACAACATATTCAGACTCCTCAGTATAACATTCAAAAGGATACAGACAAAATAATTTTTTGTGATCATTGCTCTTCTATGAGTGAAGGATTCAAGAGACTTAACCAAGAAAATAATAATTTGAGACTAGAAAAAGAAAAATTGTTAGAAAAAATCCAAATACTCCAACAGAGAGAGAAATCTTTATATTCAGAATTATATCAGCTCAATACAAACAATCAGAGTTTTCCATCTCCTTCAAAAATGGATAAGATGGGTGTACATTCCCCAATGAATGTAAAAAGATCCACTGTATCGGATAAAGATACAACTAATCCAGTTCAAACGGTAACTGGTAAAGATATATCAAATCCATTTATGGCTGACACTTTGCCAAAAAGTGGAAGGATACTCCCTGTGAGTTTCCAAATAGCAGAGACAAAAACAGCAGAAGTAGAGACTTTATCATCAAAGACAAAGAAAAAAGGAATATGTATAACAAAAAATAGACAGAAAAAAATACAAGGTATGATAGAAAAAGCTGTAAATAAAGCATTAAGAGAAAAAACAAAAGAAGTTATTTTAGAAAATCCAAAACCAGAATCATTTAGTTCAGATAGTAGTGGATATAATCCAGCTCTGGATCAATTTGCACAAGACCCAAATGAAGATGATGATTCAGGAATGAGTTTTGACTCAATTGCCCTACATAATTTAGACACTTGAGAAGACAAGAAGTAATCAATACGGTATGAAGACGTATAAAGACCAAAAATGCAAAGTATGAAGACCAAGACCAAAAATGCAAAGTATGAAGACCAAGTATGAAGACTGAGAATGCAATTATTGATACCTGTACAAAGAAGATTATTACAAAAACATACAAAGGATGTTGTAAGCAATGACGTATGTATAAAGGAGACGTAAGCAGTGAGATAATAAGGCATTAACAAAGAGATAAGAAAGAAGCAACATGGCCATGTGACGATGGGGCCCCACAGCGCACCCGGCAGGCTAAAAAGCAACTTTCTCTCAAGTTTGAAATCCGATTTTCAAGTCCGGAAGCCTCTATAAATACTCTCACTTATTAAAAGAAGAGTAGAGCGAGAAAAAACCCGAGAGCAATATTACAAAGCTTCTAAGTTTCCAGAGTTCTAAGTTTTCAATTCCTATAAAAATATTTTTTAAAAAAGAGTGTTTAGATTGAGAAAGTTTGAAAAAAAAATTTTACTTTCTAAGTTTTTACTCTAAGCGGGACTCCCGAAAGGGAAATCTCTTTCTCCTAAAATATGTAAGTAGTTTATGCTTTTTAAGTTTATGTAACTTATCTCCCTTTGTTGTATAATTATGTTTAATTTATGAAATCAAGTAAATATGTTTGTTTATATGTGTTTTATGTATTAATTGTTTAACTTTGAAGTAAACAGTTCTCTGAACAGTTTTAAATAGTATCAATGGACTAACCTGTGAAGTCCTAGGAATTGTTAAATGTCCGTTGAAGCCAGTTGTGCTGTTAGGACATAGTATCCAGGGTGTGGTTAGAGAAGATTACTATTTGAAATTAAGTTGTAAAGAAGAAGTGAAACAAGGTTAAATAATTATTTAAAAAAAAAAAAAAACTTTGGGAGAAGTTACTAAACTTAAAAGCTAAAAACTATTTATATATTAAAGGAATAAAAAAAGAGAGTATTTAGTAGGATTTACAACCTATTTGATCAAAACCCTTTGTTTAAATTTGATAATTTTTAATAATAATCTAAGTGTTTAAATCTAAGTATCCATTGGAAAAATTTAGGTACAAAAGTTTTAATAACAATATATGATGATAGATGGACAGACTTAAAGAAATCTATAATAGGATTAACAGAGGTAGATATGACAAATAATGGAGGATTATTTTATATATATATATATATATATATATCAACAAATTGTATAGCCAAAATTTATCTTAGATTCAAAACTCAAAACTTGAAGCCACACAACTTAAGTTAAATTTTAAATGTTAGTGAAATTTTTGGTGTAAAATCCTATAAGACTATGCTTAATTTTAGGTAATGTTGTTTAAAGTTCATCTTTAAATACTCGATCGTGAGTGAAATGTTCTTTTGTGAAGATTTTTAACAAGATAGTTGTTACTTTAATATGATTGAGATGTTTTTTTAAAAAAAATTAAATTTATAATTCTTAATTATATCACTACTATAAGTTAGGCCTACAACAACAGATTGTATGGCAACGGTTCGAAAAGTGTTGCCATAGATGTATATATAGCAACGGTTATAAGCATTGCATAAGGTCCATGACGATATGGGTATTTGATATCTTGAAAACTGTTGCAATAAAGAGAGAACCGTTGCAAAGTAATTGTTATTGCAACGGTTATTCGTAACCGTTGCAATTGAGTGTATGTAGCAACGGGTGTTTACACTATTGTGGGCATTATATTTCCCTCCGTAGTTTTCCTAGAATTTCACTAAACCGCCAAAACATATATACCAAATTAATATTTTTTTCTTTTCCCAAAAATAACAAAACATTTACGACTATTTCCAGTGTTCTCTCTAGAATATAACACTCACAGTTCTTTTCATGGTCGTTGGCTTCTAGTTCAAAAAGCCCTAATCATCGCGGTGTACTCCAGTTCACCCAAATAGACGTCAGTCTTGCCGTCTTTGGTTCTAATCGTTGCTGGTGAGAGTGTATTTTCTTGTGTTGTGCTGCTCAACTCACACCAAGATCGTTGTTCTGAAATCGTTGTCTCCAGTTCTACAATTGTTGTTGTGTTGTGCTTCTCTAACTCACAGAAAAGCTCCCAAATTTGCTGCAAAGAGTTCACTGCTCAACTTCACAAAGCCCTAATTTTAGGTTTATTCTCTATTTTCTCATGCCTATTTTGAAATTAATTTCTAATTTTAGGTTATTCTCTCTGAACTATAAAGTCACTTGGGTCGATTATTTGAACTATAGATTTTTATAGTGTGTTGAAGAAGAAAGAAATCAACGACAGTAGCTGAAGAAAAAAATCATCCTTGAATACTATTGGGGGTACATTCTTATTTCTTAAAACTATTGAGTTTGTGGATATTCATATAGATTTTCTATTAAAGATTTAGTCTGCATTAAGTTGATGCCTCTAAGAAAATTTCAATACACTACTGTTTATATGCTTGAACTTTGGCTGTCTATGTTTATTTTATTTTTTATTCTACGTGTTGTATGAAGATAGACATCTATCATTAAAGAGTAGTGTTTTGATGTAAATTTGAGAAATTTATTATAATATATAACTGTTGGTTGGAGTTGTGATATGTTCATGAAGTTACTGTCACGGCCTGAAGTATCCCCTAGATGTGACATGGCGTACAAGACCCCGAAAGGCCTCATACAAGCCACTTAGAATGCATAATATAAAATTATAGAAATTAAAGAGTTTAAAAGACAATTTCATAACCAAAGAATTTCATCAAAAGTAGCGGAAGTCTAAACATAGTCTCAAAGCCATCTAAACTCATAGAACGAAAGGTTTGGACGTAACCCATACAAAGTTCCAATAGTAAATGACATGAAAGATAAACGTGGTCTTGTCCTCGAAATGTGACGACTCACCAAGTCTTCAAGTTCTTCTTAACACAAGCTCTAACCACGAGTGGATGGATGTAAGCCAGACCCTAAGCTTATAAAAAAATGTAGGCAAGAGTATGCGTTAGTACAAGAATGTACCAAGTATGATAACAATGCACATAGGTTGTAAAATCATGCAAAAAGGGCTATAAATAAGATACAATGACCAAGCTAAATCGTGTAATGACATGGTAGGAAATATGAGATAAAAGTCGTGGCTCAATGCAAGGAAATCATCTTGAAGTAACATATGTTTAAAAAGCCTTTAGAAAGTAAGCTTAGTTCATTATTGTGGGAAATTACCTTTAACCGACATTTAAGACCATGTGAGCTATTAACATGGAATCTGGTGTCCTCCCTACACCAGTAGGCCATCCTACTTGCCAAGGTAAGGACCCTCAATTTCAAGCTTAAGTGGATCCACTAGCTAATGTCTATCTAGACAACCTATGGTGGCACATAGTTTATGGGACACGGATGATCGCCACTTGTCCACTCGGTGCTAAGCATAATTTCCACGGATTAGTCATTAATCATAGCTTATCTTATCATTAGTAGACATGGGTGGTCGCCTCTTGTCTATCATTAGGGAACATGGGTAGTCGCCTCTTGCCTCTTTTCATTAAAATAGCTCCTTAACTCTTGATTCAAAGTTTAGTTAAGAAAACCTTTCACAACAACAACAGTATCGATGCTTCACTCTCAAAGCAACCTTAAATCATTATAATTTTATAATTGAACATGCATATTTCCATAAAATTCATCTTTTCATAAACCAAAGCTTCATCATGAGTCACCATTTAGAAATCGTAGTATTCACATGGGTTCATGGGCATTCATCTTAAAACATACAATTCAACTCAATTCATGCATAGAAAGACATAATTAAATCAATTTGATCATAATTTGAAAGAATCCACATGATAGAAGAAAACCCTAATTTCAATTGAAGAATTCTAGCTTTACAAAATTGGAGAATTTAGGAACCCTATGGAGGAAATGACTCCATAGGTGAAACACATCATAACTTGATGCCAAAAGCTTGAAATCAATGGAGGATTAGGAGGCTTGATCTCAAAACACTAAATCTTCCTTCTTCTTCTTCTTCTTCAAGTTTCTAGAGAGAGAAATATTTGGGGAAAGACTTTGGAGGGAATTGGGGAACTTTGAAAAGTGATTAGAAAATGGTAGAAATTAGGCTAAAAAGGTTTATATATAGTCTAGAATTAAAGGGTAACCGATTTAGATTAGACATTAAACAATTAGGGAAAAGACCAAAGACCCCTTTTAAAATAACTGTCAAGCGAAGAAGCTGAAAATGCTGTAGCTCGCCAAAGCCACTCGGCAACTCGCCGAGTGAGCCTCTAGCTCGCCGAAAGTTCCAGTGGGTTGGCCCCAGGACTAAGTCAACTCAGTGATAGAATGTGTGATTCGGCGACTTGCCGAATGGAACGGCGAGCTCGATCCAGCTCGCCTACTTTAACAAAACGCTGGATAAAGATTTCAAGTCAAAAAGGGTGAGAAAGCACCTCTCGGCGTACCGCCCAGTGGTTCGGCGATCAGGCCTAGCTTCGCCGATAGGACTTCATGCTGAAATTTAGGGATTTTCCTTCTTTTAAACTCCGAGGTGTTATAGTTACGAGTTGAGATAGTTGTGAGAAAACATGATTCAAATGTAATAGGTATTTCTGTTACAGATGATCATTTAAACATAGAAATTAAAATTAGAATTGTTATAGCCGAGCAACATTAGAGCTGTTTCGAGGATTTGTTTTAGAACTCATTGGAGAAACTGTTTTAGAATTGATAATTCAAGTTTATGTTGTAATCGGAAGAAAAGAAAGTGAATACAAACTTTATATTGTTTTTTTGGTAAGTAAATAATTGTATTTATTACCAAGGGGAACCTTACAAATCAAGAAACGCAAAAACAGAATGAAAAGACGATAACCCTATTGCACTTGGCTCATCACATGACCCAAACCTTGGTGCCTTCCTAAGCGCCATGTCTACTGCTGCATCAAGACCTATACAGGATATCTATTTAGATTCTCAATATATCCACGTAACCTGGCACTCAAGCTTTGCCTGTAGTATGTCTCCTGGATGATCGTCTGCACCATATCATCAGCTTCCTTAGTTCTGCTTTGAAAGACTCGCACATTCCTCTCCACCCAAATACGATATACAGTGGCTGCTAACGTAATTTTGAAGACTCCTGCTCCACAGGTCTTGCCTTTTCCATTCCTAATTGCCGATTGTAACTCCTCTTGCAAAATCATTGGGCTCCTCTGGATTCCTTGCCATGCTAATATCTTCCTCCATATACACTTAGTTGTAGGACATTCAGAGAATAAATGGTGAAGACTCTCCTCCGATATCCGACACATTGGACATTCCAAACTTATATCCTTATTCCATCTAGCCAATCTGTCCTTGGTTTGTAATCTACCATGGTTAGCTAGCCATAGAATAAATGTTCACTTAGGCGACCCTTGATTATTACACACAATCTTCCTCCATGGTACTTTCGAAAATCTCCTTGATGTTTGTGATACATTGATTTAATTGAGAAGTTCTCCATCTGCACAATATTTAAATAACAAACTTTATATTGTTAAATTTATTAAAGATTACATTTTTGTTGTTATGATGCTTCGGTTCTTAGGATCTTTTAAGGTGGGAGAAAAGAGATAGTAGAAAAGAAAAGAAAAGAAAAGAATATTAACCAAACGTTACTTAGAATGCTATTTTGGCAGAAACAATCTGAAAAATTCAAAGTTACACGTCTTCTACCTAGTACTAGTTCTAGTCGTTGGATAGAAATCCAAACACATCATGATATGAAAGCTTAGCTTTGAAAGAGTTGAAAAGAGAAGAATTTTGTTCCTTTTGATTCTTATGGTGATCTTTAAAAGTTTATACATGATATGAACATCCAAATATAACTTACAAAACTAATATCTGAAACAACATAAAAGACCAAATAGATAAAAGAGAATCATAATTTGACGATTTCCTATACTTCCATGAAAATAATACAGAAGATAGACAAAAGGGAACTTTGAGCAGGAACAATCTAAGGAAATAATCGATATAGTTAAAGGGAAACTTTGAACAAAAACAAGCTAAGGATACTGATATTATAATTTCTAGAACTCCATAACCTACAAGTTAATCTTAAAAATTATACTACACTAATTTAGTTAGCTTTAATATTTTATAATACTCACTCAAAATCGGCAAAACATATTTTGAATATATATAACCAACACTTTGGTTGGCAAAATGATGTAAATTTTCAAACCAGTATTAAACTTCGGGAAGGAGAAGCGTATGTCATTTTATGCTTAAGGCCTCAAATTAGTCAGGCCGAGAATATTAGTTAATTTAGTTAGGCTGGGAATATTTGAATTAGTTAGGCTGAAAATATTCGTCAAAAAAAGGACTATTAATTTGTATGCTCAACTGAGATTATGCTCATATGTAGTTTTATTTGAGAATTTGGCATGAACTGACCAAAAAAATGGTCAACTCTATGTTAATTGTTACCTTATTTTCACTAACCATAATTTTCTTTGTGATTTTCTTGTTTTAAATAGAATTTTAATGGATAATCATGATAAAAGTTGGATGAATTGCCTAAGATGGACAAATGAGTATATTCTTGGAGTAAACAATTTTCTTGATAAGGCATTTGAGCGAGCTTCTCAAGGAAATGGGATATTATGCCCTTGCAAAAAGTGCATTAATCGATATTGGAATTATAGAAATGTGGTGGAGGATCACTTGGTTGTTGACCAGTTCATTGATGGTTACACTAAATGGGTTTTTCATGGAGAAGGATCTTCCGTGAGAAATACACCTCATCAAATCAATGATGATGAAGGTTCTAATTTACGTGATGATATTGATGGGCTACTTCATGATACATTTAGAAATATGGAAGCTAAATCGGGGCATGGAGAAGGAGCGGGAGAGGGACTATTTGAAGATGCAAAGAAATTTTTTAAATTATTGGAGGATGGAAAACAACCATTATATCCGGAGTGTGAAAATTTTACCAAATTGAGTTTCATCATTCGATTTTACTTGTTTAAAACCTTGCATGGGTTGAGTAATGCAGAATTTTCAAACTTGTTAGAATTGTTAAGAGAGGCTTTTCCCTTTGCTCAGATACCAGATTCTCTCAATAAGGCTAACAAGGTAATACAGGATTTGGATCTTAATTATGAAAAAATACACGTATGCCCAAATGATTGCATGCTTTTCTTTAAGGACAATGAGAAAGGCGATAACTGCTCTATCTGTGGGTCTTCTAGATGGAAAAATATTGGTGCTGCCTCAACTAATGAAAGCTCAAAAATTCCTGCAAAGATTTTAAGGTACTTGCCTTTAAAGCCTAGGCTTCAGCAGATATATATGTGTCCTAAAAAAGCTATTGTAATGAGATGGCATGCTAATGAATGACCTAATGATGGAAATTTAAGGCATCCTACTGATGGGGAAGCATGGAAAGATTTTGATTGTTTACATCCAGACTTCTCTATAGATCCTTGAAGTGTCAGGCTGGGTCTCTCAAGTGATGGCTTCAACCCATTTCGAACCATGAGTATTTCTCATAGCACGTGGCCTGTTATGTTGATGAACTATAATTTATCGCCGTGGATTTGTATGAAGCCAGAGTATATTATGTTATCAATGATCGTTCCAGGCCCATCATATCTTGGAAATGATATAGATGTGTACCTACAACCACTAATTGAAGAACTGAAGGAAGTATGGAAACCTGGTATAGAAACATATGATGCTGAAACCAACCAGACATTCCAAA
This sequence comes from Solanum appendiculatum, assembly GCA_018342035.1. Taxonomy (NCBI): domain Eukaryota; kingdom Viridiplantae; phylum Streptophyta; class Magnoliopsida; order Solanales; family Solanaceae; genus Solanum; species Solanum appendiculatum. Next base: position 69,807 of record JAGDQO010001671.1, read on the forward strand.
TGCGTGCAGCCTTAATGAGGACAGTTAGTGATTTTCCAGCACTAGCAATGCTTTCAGCATGGAGCACTAAGGGAAAATTGGCATGCCCTACTTGTAATTATGACACATGCTCTCAATATCTTAAACATAGTCATAAGATGTGTTATTTGGGTCATCGAAGATTTTTACCTCCTAATCATCCATTGTGAAAAGGTAAGAAGTTATTTAATGGTAAGGAGGAGCATAGACCTGCACCTACTCCTTTGTTTGGCTTAGAATTGCTTGAAGAGTTGCATGAATTCAATAATTTCTTTGGAAACGGTAAAAAAAAGATCCATTTTCTTTAAATTTCCATATTGGGAACATAACAAATTAAAGCACAATCTTCATGTGATGCACATATAGAAGAATATATGTGATAGTTTGCTTGGGACTTTATTAGAGATAGATGGGAAGTCAAAAGATCATGTAAATTCTCGCTATGACTTGTGAGAAATGGGAATTCGAAAGGAGCTACAACCAATAGAAGATGATGAAGGAAATGTAAGTTTAGCCCAGTCGTCATTCTTCATGAAGTCAGAACAAAAGAGGTTATTTTGCACTATCTTCAAAAATGCCAAATTACCTAAAGGGTGTGCTTCAAATATATCACATCGCGTGCATGTGAAATAGATGAAAATATTAGGGTACAAGAGTAATGATGCTCATTTTATGATGCATTACTTGCTTCAAGTTGCCGTTAGAAAGACATTGCCCAAGAAAGTTTCGTTGACATTGATAAGGTTGGGCAATTTCTTTAGAGCCATATGTAGTAAGGTAATAAGGCGAACAGATCTTGAAAAATTAGAGTCTGAAATTGGTGAAATAATTTTTCATCCAGCCTTCTTTGACATAATGCTACATTGGCCTATTCATTTAGTGAATGAAATTAAGCTTGGGGTCCGACTCATCTTCGTTGAATGTATTCCATTGAGAGAGAGCTGTATAACTTTAAGGGGCTCACGCTGTCATGATCCGATTTTTCATGTCATAATGGCGCCTACAACCCACCGGTAGGCGAGCCAAACTCTATCTCGGAACTTAATAGTAATGGGACTAAGAGTGGAAACTAGTCCAAACCAAGCAGAAGCATACAACAAGAACACATAAAAGAAGGCTAAAGAGAAACCAAACCCAAATGATATATACAAGACACCTCCAAAAATCTGGAAGTCACATGTACATAACTACTAACAAGAGTACAAGTCCCAAAAGTGGACCATAGAAACAACTGTCTCGAAAACAAAAGACAAGCCAAAAGATAAATACAGAAGGAGATAGGTAATCCCAAAACGCCATGTGCTCACCCTAGTCACCTGAACTGACAGCTGCATGCCCGATCTCAACGCTGATGTGCTAGGACCTGCATCACGAAAATAGATGCAGAGTGTAGCATGAGTACCAAAATAACAAGTACCTAGGAGGCATCATAGGCCGACTGAGCAAGAACGGTAAAAATAGGCATACAAGATAGAATCAACAACAACAACAACAACAGAGGTCAACAGAACGGAAATAGAACAAGCGGAAAGCAAACTGAGCATAGCTAACTAAACCCAGCTGAGCCCCCCATAAGACCCGCTGGGTACACTCATGCGCAAGTTTAAATAAAACCCGAATAGACCTCTATAAGCCCAATAGGTACACAGAAGAGCTATACTACAGAACAAAACGAGATCCATCACCAGAAGCCATAACACCTATGGGTCCCGGACCCAACAATATAATACCTGGACCCCGTCCAATCATAAGTCACGAACTGGAAATACCGGACTCTAACCGGGTAACATCAGTCTCGAGCTGGAACAATATCCGGGCCCCGCTGAATGATTAAATATATTTAAAAGCTAAAAAATACTAAAATCTCAAGTTTTAGGAAATCATCTGTCCACCCTCAATGAATAAAATGTCAGTATAGGCATGGGAGACTCCATCAACTCTAAACCTATCTATGAAGCCTCTAAATAACTCAGACGGGTGTCGGGACAGACCCCACAACACCTCACCAAAACTAAAACATCTTAATAAAAAGACGGATCCTCCGGAAGTACTAGGAGGATCACCAAAACTGCTATATGAAGTGTAAACAGTATCAATGGAGCGCCTGTTGATGACCCTGAACACCTGTAACTGCATCATGAAACGATGCAGGTCGAATGACATCAGTACATTGAATGCACAGGCATGTAAAATGGCTGAGTTAAGTAATACTGGAAAGAAATAAGGCTCACGGAATACTCACCTCAACTCGACTCCATGCAAAAGTAATACTCAAAAGTAACTCAATGTAAAGCCTTTAAAATACAAAAGAAATCTCAAGAATATGCGTAGAATATCATAAAGTAAGTATTTACTCATATTTGAGAGATTTTCTAACCGACAACCATCACTCTGAGCTAAATGATGATACAGCGTCTCGCCCACGCTGCCAGAAATTTCCTATACCTTGCCGGAGTATAAGACATCCTCAAAGAAACGGATCCACTAAGCTCTACCGAAAGGCATAAGGAAATCATCTAAAAAGTATGACTCCTTTACCCATGTTGGCATACATGGTTTATGGGGAGTTGAGTTGTCTGAACTCATCCCCATATCGGTGCTCAATACTACTCCCAATAATTATACTCATGCTCAAGTAAGTAAAATTATAACTCTTCCTCTGTTTTTTAGATAATTACTCAAAAGGTACTCTTTAATAAGTAGTGCCTCAAATTCTCTTCTCAATTGTTTCTCAACTCAAAATCCTCTTTCTCACTCAAAAATGATAATTTTTGGAAATCAAAGTTTCATTTAACAAGTTACTTAAACAGCCTCTTCAACTCTACTCACAACTCCCCTCTATCTCTCTCAAAAGCAAGATCATTTTAAATTAAAGTCTCAGTTCAAGAAATTCTCAAAATATTCAGTAAATGCTCAATTTATAGAGTTCTTTACAGAAAATAAAATATGGACAGCCAACTTAATAATTAGGGTTCATACCGGAATCTAAGCATGAACCATAGCAAGATAACTACTCAAGAACATGGATACAATACTCAAGAATTAACTGGAATTCGGTAACAATAGGCAGAAAACTCGAATATTTCTCAAGAACATGGGATGAAACCCTAGATTCATAATTCTAAATTTTGAATGTAAATTGGCGTGTGAACGTACTAGCCCAACACTAAGGGAAGCCTTACATACCTGGAAGATCAAGGATCTTGAGGAATCTTGAAGAATTTGGATGAATTCTTGAAACCCTAGCCTCTTCTCCTCTTGACTCTCCTCTCAAGTTTCTCTAAGTGTAATGAATGTGTTTAGACTGTTTTCAGTAGTTTTAGGCCAAAAATAATAGGGAAAAGTCGGGATTTGGGTTTAGAAGGAAGGGGAAAGGTCTACAATACCCTTAATAAAAACTGTCGGCGCGACCTACGATCGTGACCTACGGTCCGTCCTGTTCCTCCGTCGTTTGATTCAGAGAGTTTGCCACTTTGGCCTTCCAACTGACGATGACCATGTATGGCCCGTCATCCGATCTATGGTCTGTATCTGGCCAGCGTAGATCAGGCCCTGAGAACTGATATTCGATTAAGTCTGGAGGGCAACCTACGGGTCCTATCTACTGTCCGTAGATCAGACTACGACCCATACCTTTGGTCCGTAGAATCAACTCCTGAAACTTGACATTCTCCAACCTCAACCTGGTTTCTACAGTTGCCTTCCTACGGTCCGTAGGTTGATCCCGTAGAACCAGTACTGCAGTAGTTTCTGCATTTTCTCCAACTCCAAGTTATGGGGTGTTACAATATCTCCCCCTTGGGAACATTCGTCCTCGAATGAGCCCATACTAAGCATGTAAGGGATGGGGACATCCAACAATCCAACACAATATAATTCCAAGCAACACATGTCAATTAAATTTAAAAACTAAAGAACTCAACATGCTAAACTTAAAATGGTACTTCGTTAAGAGTTAGTACCTTGCTCTAGGTCTGCATTGGTGGAAAAAGATGTGGATATATATTTTTCATGTCCTCCTCGGCCTCCCAAGTAGCTTCCTCAACGAACTGATTTATCCACAACACTTTCACAGATGCAACCTCTTTGGTCCTCAATTTGCGAACCTGGCGATCAAAGATCTGAATGGGGGTCTCCTCATAAGATAGGTTGTCCTTGATGCCAATATTCTCAGTAGGCACAACATGGGAAGGATCACTCAAGCGTTTTCTCAACATAGAGATGTGAAATACTGGATGGACTGCCTCTAACTCTAATGGTAGCTCCAACTCATAGGCTACATTGCCAACTCTTTTTGATATCCTATAAGGACCAATGTAGCGGGGACTGAGCTTCCCATTTCGGCAAAACCTCATTACACCCTTCATGGGTGAGACCATCAGATATACCAAATCATCAACCTCAAACTCTAAATCTCTTCTCCTAACATCTGTGTAGGTTTTCTGACGACTCTGTGCTGTCTTCAACCTCTCTTAAATTAACTTCACCTTCTCCATAGCTTGATGAACCAGTTCTGGTCCTATCAATTCAGCTTCACCAACCTCGAACCAGCCAATGGGAGATCTACACCTCCTCCCGTATAAAGCCTTATACGGAGCCATCTGTATGCTGGAGTGGCAACTATAGTTGTATGCGAACTCGATAAGAGGCAAATGGTCATCCCAATTACCTTTAAAATCAAGAACACAGGCTCTTAACATATCCTCCAAGGTCTGAATGGTGCGTTCTACTTGACCATCCTTCTGAGGGTGGAAGCAGTACTAAGGTTCACCTTTGTGCCCAAACCTTTCTGGAATGACTTCCAAAAGTGCACAGTAAACTGAGCACCCTTGTCTGAGATGATGGATAGTGGAACTCCATGCAATCTAACTATCTCGCGAATGTATAGGTTTGCATACTCCTCTGCTATATTGGTAGTCCTCACCGATAAGAAGTGGGCTGATTTGGTCATCCGATCCACAATCACCTAAATTGAATCATGTTGCCTGCGAGATCGTGGTAAACCTGTGATGAAGTCCATATTGATCATCTCCCACTTCCATTTCGAAAGGGGTATATTCTGGGCTACACCACACGGTCTCTAATGCTTAGCCTTGACTTGCTGACAATTCGGGCACTTAGCAACAAATTCAGCGATGCACCTCTTTATGCTACTCCACCAATAAACTTCTCTCAAGTCGTGGTACATTTTTGTGGAACCCGGATGAATTAAATATTGGGAACTGTGAGCTTCTTCCATGATCCTCTTTTGTAGGTCATCTATATTCGGAACACACAATCTTCCTTGGTATCTCAACACTCCATCTCCCCCTTGTGCAAAAGCCATCACTTTCTGCTTATGCACATTTGCCTTGAACTCAAGCAAAATAGGGTCTTGGTCTTGCTTCTCTTTCACCTTTGCCACTAATGAGGACTCAGCTCCATTCATCACAACAACTCCACCTAAACTGGAATCCAACAAGCGAACACCCAACCGTGCTAGCCTGTGGACTTTCTCAGCTAACTCCTTCTTGCCTTCTTTAACATGGGTTGTACTCCCCATGAACAACCTGCTCAAAGCATCAGCAACCACATTAGCCTTACCTGGGTGATGGAGGATGCTCATGTCGTAATCCTTGAGTAACTCCAACCACCTCCTTTGTCTGAGATTGAGCTCTTTCTGACTGAACACATACTGGAGACTCTTGTGGTCCGTGAACACATCTACATGAACACCATAAAGATAGTGATGCCATATTTGAGAGCAGGGACTGCTGCTGCCAACTCGAGATCATGAGTTGGGTAGTTTCTCTCATGAATCTTAAGCTATCTGGAGGCATATGCTATCACCTTACCCTTCTTCATCAATACACAACCAAGCCCAACTCCGGACGCATCAAAATAGACAACAAAACCCTTTGTACCTTCTGGTAGGGTCAACACTGGAGCAGTAGTTAATTGAGTTTTCAATTCCTGGAAGCTTTTCTCACAAGCTTCAGACCATTGGAACTTAGCTGTTTTCTGAGTCAACTTAGTCAATGGAGACGAAATAGATGAAAACCCCTCGACGAACCTTCTGTAATAACTAGCCAACCCCAAGAAACTCCTTATGTCAGTTGGAGATGTAGGCCTTGGCCAATTCTGCATTGCCTCGATCTTTTGAGTGTCAACTCGAATTCCTTCACCAGAAATAATGTGGCCTAGGAAGCCACAGATTTGATCCAAAACTCACACTTCGAGAACTTTGCATACAACTCTCGATCCTTGAGGGTTTGAAGGACTATTCTGAGATGACTAGCATGGTCCTCCTCATTCCTCGAGTAGATCAGTATGTCATCAATAAAAACGATAGCAAACATGTCCAGATATGGCTTGAATACTCTGTTCATCAGATCCATGAAGGCTGCAGGAGTGTTAGTCAAACCAAAGGACATAGCCAAAAATTCATAATGACCGTAACGGGTCCTGAAAGCTGTTTTTGGGATGTCACTTTCTCTCACCCTCAATTGATGATAGCCAGATATGAGGTATATTTTAGAGAAACAAGTGGCACCCTGAAGTTGGTCGAAAAGATCATAAATTCTCGAAAGAGGATACTTATTCTTTATTGTGACCTTGTTCAACTGACGGTAATCTATGCACATCCTAAGGGAACCATCCTTCTTCCTCACGAACAAGATCGGAGCGCCCCATGGTAAGACACTTGGTCGGATGAAGCCCTTATCAAGGAGATCTTTTAACTGCTCTTTCAAGTCTTTTAACTCAGCTAGGGCCATTCTATATGGCGAAATAGAGATGGGTTGAGTATCTGGAAGAATACCTATTCCGAAGTCTATCTCTCTCTCAGGAGGGACTCCAGGAAGATCATTTAGAAAGACCTCTGGAAACTCACTCACAACTGGAACTAACTGGATAGGCGGTGTCTCAACACTAGAGTCATTAACTAGAACTAAGTGGTAAATGCACCCTTTGGAAACTAACTTTCTGGCCGTAAGGTATGAGATGAAACGACCCTTAGGCACTGCTGAACTGCTCCTCCACTCTAGAACTGGCTCATTAGGAAACTGAAACTTGACTAATCGAGTTCTGCAATCAACTGAGGCATAACAAGCATGAAGCCAGTCCATACCTAGAATAACAACAAAGTCCACCATATCTAACTCAACCAAGTCAGCCATAGTGTCCTTGTGATAGATGGAGACAATACAATCACGGTGTAGAATAGACTCACCAACAGGTGTAGAAACATTGATAAGTTAAAGAAGTTGTTCGGGGGAAATGCCGAACCTCATAGCTACGAAAGGAGTCACAAAAGACAGATTCGCACCTGGATCAATCAAGGCATATACATCAAATGTAAAAACTCAAAGCATATCAGTAACAACATCTGGCAAGTTCTCCTGATCCTGTCGAGTACCTATAGCATACAGGCGGTTTGTACCTCCACCTATCCCGGAAGTAGCTCCCCTCTGGTTGCTCCTATCTGCTGAAGCTGCTGAAGAAGATTGGGCTCTATTGCCCCCATTGCCTAGCCATTTATGTGGACACTCTCTCATAAAGTAACCCGCCTGACCACACTTGAAGCAGTCACTTTAGCCATCACGACACTCTCCTGGGTGGTTTCTGCCACACTTTGACATGTGGGAGTCCAACTTACCCCTTGGGCCACGCTACCCTGAGACTGAGTAGATCGAGCTCTGGAATTCTGGGAGTTCTGGTTCTTGAATTCACCTCTGTTCCTCTGTGCGGGTGCACTAGCTGATGATGGTGCTGGTCCTGATGACCTCTGCTGGAAAGAGGACCGATTCCCATTTCTGGTCTTCTGGTGGCCGGACTCATGGCTGGTTATCTTAGCCCTCTTGCTACGAAACTCTTCCCTGTCCTTCAACTTATCTTCCTCAACTTGTTGCACATGGATCATGAGCCTAGCTATGTCAATGTCCCCTATCAGCATAGCCGCCTTACCTTCTTTACTTGACAAACGGGATAGCCCAGACACAAACAGGCTCATCCTGCTTCTCATATCAGCTACCATCGCTGGAGCATAGCGGGATAGCTGAGTGAACTTGATGATGTACTCCTACACGCTCATAGATCCCTGCTTCAAATTCAGGAATTCTCTTACATTTGCCTCCCTTAGTTCGCGGGGGAAGAAACGCCCCAAGAAGGCCTCTTCAAACACTGCCCAACTCAAAGGTGATGCCCCCTCTGCCCTGTTCTTCTTCCAGTGGTCATACCATACCCTAGCAACACCTTTGAGCTGGTAAGAAGCTAGCTCCACACGCTCTGCATCATCAATACGCATAACCTCAAACACCCTCTGTAGTTCCTCCACAAAGTTCTCCGAATCCTCTGCGATATTAGACCCAGTGAACTCTGGGGGATTCATCCTCAAGAATTCACTAACTCTAGATGTATCAGCCACATCCTGACAACCCACTCTCTGTTGCCCAGCCTGATTTGCCACAACCTGAGTCAGCATCTGAATAGCATTTCTGAACTCAGCATTGGTAACATCTCCTTGTGAGGGTTGCACTTCTGGTGCATTGGGAACTTCTTGACCTGGAGGGTTCACGTTGCTCCTAGCAGGACGTCCTCGAACAGCTTTTCATGGAGGCATGATCTGAAAAGATATGCATGAGCACAAGTTAGAAGGAAGACTTTTATAGAGATGAACTCTATAGCACGAAGTGGAATAAGAAGAAAGTGAGAGGTTCCTAAATGTCGCAGGTTCCTAATTATAGATGTGGCGCGCTTCACACCGATAACTAGGATTCTACTTACACGGCTTCATAGACTCCCTAGGTTTCTTGAACTCTATGCTCTGATACCAAGTTTATCACGCCCCGAGTATACACCCTGGACGTGGCCGGCACTTGAGAACCATTGTTGATCCCCAAGCGAACCCTTGGCCTGGCTCACTACTCAGCGAAAGGCTTAACTCGAGCCTTTAAGGCTCCTAGCATAGAAAACGTAAACTCACAAACTTAACTGAATGATTAAAGATATTTAAAAGCTCAAAAATACTCAAATATCAAGTTTTAGGAAAACATTTGTCCACCCTCAATGAATAAAATGGCAATATAGGCATGGGAGACTCCATCAACTCTAGACCTGTCTATGAAGCCTCAAAATAACTCAGACGGGTGTCAGGACAGACCCCACAACACCTCAACAAAACTAAAACAACTGAATAAAAAGATGGATCCTCCGGAAGTACTAGGAGGCTCACCAAAGCTGTTATCTAGAGTGCAAACGGTATCAACGGAGCGCCTGTTGATGACCCTGAACACCTGTATCTGCATCATGAAACGATGCAGGTCGAATGACATCAGTACATTGAATGCACAGGCATGTAAAATGGCTGAGTAAAGTAATACTGGAAAGAAATAAGGCTCACTGAATACTCACCTCCACTCAACTCCATGCAAAAGTAATACTCAAAAGTAACTCAATGTAAAGCCTTTAAAATACAAAAGAAATCTCAAGAATATGCGTAGAATATCATAAAGTAAGTATTTACTCATATTTGGGAGATTCTCTAACCGACAACCATCACTTTGAGCTAAATGATGATACAGCGTCTTGCCCACGCTGCCAGAACTGTCCTATACCTTGCCGGAGTATAAGACATCCTCAAAGAAACGGATCCACTAAGCTCTACCGAAAGGCATAAGGAAATCATCTAAAAAGTATGACTCCTTTACCCATGTTGGCATACATGGTTTATGGGGAGTTGAGTTGTCTGAACTCATCCCTATATCGTTGCTCAATACTACTCCCAATAATTATACTCATGCTCAAGTAAGTAAAATTATAACTCTTCCTTTGTTTTTTAGATAATAACTCAGAAGGTACTCTTTAATAAATAGTGCCTCAAATTCTCTTCTCAATTGTTTCTCAACTCAAAATCCTCTTTCTCACTCAAAAATGATAGTTTTTGGAAATCAAAATTTCATTTAACAAGTTACTTAAACAGCCTCTTCAACTCTACTCACAACTCCCCTCTATCTCTCTCAAAAGCAAGATCATTTTAAATTAAAGTCTCAGTTCAAGAAATTCTCAAAATATTCAGTAAATGCTCAATTTATAGAGTTCTTTACAGAAAATAAAATATGGACAGCCAACTCAATAATTAGGGTTCATACCGGAATCTAAGCATGAACCATAGCAAGATAACTACTCAAGAACATGGATACAATACTCAAGAATTAACTGGAATTCGGTAATAATAGGCAGAAAACTCGAATATTTCTCAAGAACATGGGATGAAACCCTAGATTTCATAATTCTAAATTTTGAATGTAAATTGGCGTGTGAACGTACTAGTCCAACACTGAGGGAAGCCTTACATACCTGGAAGTAAGGCTGGCAAGGGGACGGGGACTGGGATGCCGGGACGGGTCGAGGTTTGATCGGGATTCAACCGGACCCGAGATAAACAGGGCTGGGATTCGCGGGACAAATCTAAGTCCCATCCCGTCCCACTAGATTAACGGGATGGGACAGTGTTTTAGGGGACGGGACGGGACGGGACACGGGATTTTAATTTTTTTTTGTATATATTTAATTGTTTTTAAGTTATATTTTTTTTGAATGACATTTTTAATTTTTATTGTTTTGAATATTATTTTTTAGCTAAGTTAAAATGCTTAAGTTTTGAAAAATTCAAATTTCATCTTTTAACTTTCAAAATTCAAATTTCAAATTTTGAAGTAAGTTTTGATAAGTAAAGTATTAAATTTAAATGCAACACAATAGTTGTATAAAGAAGACTTGAATAAAGCCTTTAAATTTATTCAAATAAAATTCAATTGCAACTTACAAGTTACAATTTACAAATTAAATATTAGAGGAGTAACTAATCACCGCAGCCACCTTCTAGGAAGGGTTCTGTTTCAAAAAGTTCTTGTATATAAATCTAATATTTGTAACAAATATTATATGAGTAACTAATCTACGCAGCCACCTTCTAGGAAAGGTTCTGTTTCAATTAGTTCTCGTATGTAAATCTAATATTTGTATTGTCCAATAAAACTTTTTGCTAACTCTTGTATCAAATCGACGGTAACATCCTCCGGTGTTGGCAATAATGCTTGAAACTCTTGTGCATCTAGTTCATCGTCACTACTACATCCAAATATTGAATTAAAATAAGAGTCTTGTTTGGCGCTTAACTTTGGCAAATTATAATTTCTTCTCTCGGCGTTGATCCAGTCTCTAAATAAAACTGATGACTCCAAGATTTCTTCAGCCAATGAATGCCTGTGATGTCCAATTTGAAACCTTGCCGCACTAAAAGCAACTGATGAAGCTTGAATAGCTAGAACAGTACGAACCATTTTGCGAAGACTTGGAAATGCACTGCCACGTTTCCTCCACCAATCTAATACTTTTACGTTGCCCTGCTCGTCGGTAACTGTTTCCAAACACTGATTAAGATATTCTTCAAAATCATCACGATTAGTAAAATTAAGACCAAGAAAACCAAGCATATAATTATCAGTATAATCATTTTTGATAGCATTAGAATTTTGAGCAACAGCTCCTTCATTAATTTCCATAGTTTTATATTTTTTATATAAAATTTTGGCTTGCACTTTTATGCTAGACTTACAAAATTCACAACTTGGAACTTCTTCTCGTAAAATTTCTAAAGTATCATAAAAAGTTTGAACAAGTCCTTGTACACCTCGTAATTTATATTGAGGGTTAAGTAAAGTCGCAATTAAAAAATTTTGAGGTATAGGAAAAAAATATTTTAAAATTTTTTTAATCATAGCTTCAATTGACGGTCTAAAATTTTCAATTTTTTTGTATGTTTCAAATTGAATTGAAATAGCACAAATATTTACTAAGACTAATGAAATAGTAGGATAATAAATTCCAAAAAACATGGTTGTAGCATTATAAAAAAGTTTTATAAAATCCAATAGTTCTTTGGTTTCTATCCAATCCTCATCGCAAAATCTTTCTAGTGGGTAAGAATTATGGGCATTAAAAACCATTTGTATTGGTCGTTGATATTCATAAGCAACTGAAAGCATTTCATAAAAAGAATTCAACCTAGTTTTAACATGTTTTGGAACTTTTCGTGGTGTAAGATTACATAGTACACAACGCTCATTAAATTCCCTAATTCTAGCAGGTCTATGAGCATAAAAAATCCATAAAACAGATTATTCTATTTTCATACAACCACAATCAAATAATGAAATACCATCTTGTACAATTAAATTTAATCTATGTGCAGCACATCTAACATGGAAAGCGTTATTATCAATTGGACATAGTCTAGTTTTTAACATAGCAGCAGTGTTGGTGTTATTAGAGGCATTATCTAATGCGACACTCATCACTTTATCACAAAGAATATAAAAATCTAAAATACCTAAAACAGTTGAAGCTATATAACCACCAGTTTTTTTCTCTACACATTCTTTATAACTTAAGATTTTTTTTTTGCAAATTCCAGTTATGATCAATCCAATGTGCTGTGACAGTTAAATAATCACGTCCATTAACACTACGATCCATATCAGAAGTTATAGACACTCTACAATCTAATATGCTAAATAAACAACGAAGATATTGACAATGTTTACCTTGAAATTCTAAAACATCAGATTTAACTGTATTTCTTGAAACACCTTCAAAAGACGGATTATAAGTTTGTTGAATATATTCAATAAAATCGGGATGTGAAGGAAAACCAAAAGGTAAACCACAAACAGAAACCATCTTAGCTAAATTTTCACGATCTCTTTCTTTATTATATTTACGTTGTGTAATTGGACCACCGGGGTTAGAAGGATCCAATGTTCCTTGAACCATGTTAGAACACTCTACTGATTGAGGAACACTAGAATTAATATCATCATCATCAATTTGAATTCCCTTTTTTTTATCGGCTAGAGCTTTGGCCGCCTTATATTCAATCGGTCTACAAGATAACAAATGTCTATTTAAACCCCTCGTCCCACCTTGACCTCCACCGACTCTATGTATAAATGCTTGTTTACACTTATTACAAATAGCAAGAGAGTTTACAGTATCTAAAGTCATAAATTGCCACACAACAGAAGTTTTAGGGCGTTGATACTTCACCTTTCCCCTTGTAGGAGGTACAAGGAGGGGGGGGTAAGTTGACTATCTTCCTCAGTTGGAGGTGTAGTTTGTGTTGGAGCTTCCGTCACCGGACGGGTAGGTGTTTCATCTAATTCATCTTCTTCCAAATCAACTTGTACTTCATCATCTAAATTTTCATCAACTTTAGGATTATTAAAACGTCGTTCTAAAAATTCATGATCAATTTCAACATTTGTATCTATATTATAATGAGGAGTGAAAGAAGTATCATCAACAAAAGTAGAATCATTTGTATTAATTCTAACTCTAGGCATTGATTTAGACAAAGAACCACCACATTTACTTTTATTTTTTTCCTTACTACTCTTTTTAGGAAAATTAAATAAATTGGAAACAACGATTGCTATTTTTTCCTAACCGGTATTTTTTTTATTAGAACTCATATTTAATAAAATGTAAAATGTAATATATAAATAATAATAACACAAAAACTAATTGTGAAAAAAATGTATAAATAAAGAAATGGAACGAATGTACCAAACGTCTGCGTTAATAGCAGATGGTTATAACCAATTCTTGAAGTTTGCTCCCACCAAATGTATTGTCGTAAGTTGTAAGTTGTAGCTTCAATACTTGATAGCATTAATATAAAATATTAAAAAATTGAATTATAAATATTATGATATTAATTGAAATATAAATATTATGATATAAATTTAGAATTGAGAATTGAGAATTAAGTGGAATCAAGAATCAAGATTCAAGAATGAGAGAATATAAAATATAGAATTGAGAGAGTAGATAATTTGTGAGAAATAAAAGAAGGATAAAGGGGTATTTATAATATAAAGAGTGGACTAAAGTGTATTTTATGTAACTTGAGGGTTAAAATAAAAGCTTAAAGAGTAGGGGTGGTAGGGGGGTGTTTGGGACTCCCAAAAATCAAATATATCCGTTGGGGGGGCCCACTAGTCGTTGCCCCAACGGTCCCCAAAGGATAAATTGCAAAGTTTTTAAAAAATAAAAATTGTTGGCCCGCGTGACCGGCTGGTTTGACCGGGACGGGACCGGGACAAACCGGGCAGGGTCGACCGGGACCAAATCATGAACCGTCCCCCTACCCGTCCCCCTATCCCCCTTCGCCACGTGGGACCAGGACCGGCGAGACGGGTTTCGAGCCGGTACCGGACCGGGGTGGGCCGTCCCTGTCCCCTTGCCAGGCCTACCTTGAAGATCAAGGATCTTGACGAATCTTGAAGAATTTGGATGAATTCTTGAAACCCTAGCCTCTTCTCCTCTTGACTCTCCTCTCAAGTTTCTCTAAGTGTAATGAATGTGTTTAGACTGTTTTCAATAGTTTTAGGCCTAAAATAATAGGGGGAAGTCGGGATTTGGGTTTAGAAGGGAGGGGAAAGGTCTAAAATACCCTTAATAAAAACTGTCGGCGCGACCTACGATCGTGACCTACGGTCCGTCCTGTTCCTTCGTCGTTTGATTCAGAGAGTTTGTCACTTTGGCCTTCCAACTGACGATGCCCATGTACGGCCCGTCATCCGATCTACGGTCCGTACATGGCCACCGTAGATCAGGCCATGAGAACTGAAATTCGACTAAGTCTGGAGAGCAACCTACGGGTCCTATCTACAGTCCGTAGATCAGACTACGACCCATACCTTTGGTCCGTAGAATCAACTCCTAAAACTTGACATTCTCCAACCTCAACCTTGTTTCTACGGTTGACTTCCTACGGTCAGTAGGTCGATCTCGTAGAACTAGTACTGCAGCAGTTTCTGCATTTTCTCCAACTCTAAGTTATGGTGTGTTACAGAATCCAAGGTGAGGTATCATGGTGTATGTTATTTGTGGATGAAATCATCCTAATTGACAAGAATTACGATGGAAATAATGTTAAGATAGAAGTTTTGAAATGGGCCCTAGAGTCCAAAATGGTTCAGGTTAAGTAGGACCAAGATAGAACACTTGGAGTGCAAATTCAATGATGTAACGTCTGAGGCTGGTGTGGAAGTGAGGCTTGATGCACAAGTCATCCAAAAGAAAGAAAGTTTTAAGTTACTTGGGTCTATTATCAAAGAAAACAAGGAGATTGATGATGTCGCACATTGCATTGGTGCAGGGAGGATGAAATGGAGGCTCATGCATAAAAGGAAGTTTGAGGTGGATAACTCAAATTTCTTGTTGGTTGTTAGATTTCTTTTGCATTATTTAAGCATCCTTATTATTATTTGTAATTAGTGGTCATAAAGTGGATAAAGTTGTATCATTATTTTTTCTAACTATGTAATTACTATGACATGTTCTCTTACTAATTGCCCCACTACTTCTCAAATGACTATCCACATTACATTTATTTGTGGAAGAAAGCCTACATCTATGTTGTGTTGTAATGGACAAAAACTATGAGAAGTATTATATTGTGTTTATATTTTGAGGTTAGTGCAGAGTAAGAGTTTTGCCACATAGAAGAATATTCTAAGTCTTCAGCTTATTCATTATACATATTAAAGAGAATAATTTTATGTAGAAGGACTGTGTGCTTTTAATGGAACTTTGTACTCTTCAACCAATCTTGAGTTGTACGATTGTCGCGCCCCATTTTCCGCAAAACGGGTTGAGTGCACCACCTAACAACTCTTTTGGGTTTGATTTAAAAGAAGACTCACCACCTAACGAATTAAAGGCGCGTTAGGGCACCTATCGAACCTAACTAAATCTAATTTAACCAAGGTCAACAAACCAGAGATCGGGTAAGGGTTCAAATTACCTCAAAGGGAAGGTGTTAAGCAACCTTCGAGTTCCACAAAAGGTGGGTCCTGGCCGTATCTCATATATTCATGTGGGGGTTACAATTAAGCAAATAAAGTCTAATTTTTATTAATCTATAATTAAACTAAGTGATAAAAAATAAATGAACATTACACTTAAATAAATAAATAACAAAACAAATACAGAGGATAAGCGAGAAGACAAAAAATGCACAAATAGATATAGGGAAAAAACCCAATTTTTAATTCATTATCTACCCCAAGTAAATACACATAATAAAAGAAAAGAAAGAAAAAGCGAAAACCTAAGTAAGAGTTGCCCTTTTTGGATCAGCACTCGACTTATTCGACATGCCAAGACAAATTCATAATAATTTTTTTCGTTTGTCGGCTTTTTGCTCGAGTCACCTTCCATCATGTCCAAAGGGCCTAAATACCCCTACCCTCCCTTTCTAAAGTTCATTTATATTATAATTTAAAAGCCTAAAGTGATCTATAGAAAATTATAAAACTAACGTCCTAAGAGGTGCCTATCGTCCCAACTTAAAGTCCAATAGGCATTAGACTATGTACGTGGTAGGTTTTAGACTTAATTAAAACATAGGCTACCTATTAGACTCTCTAAGCATCAAGCAAAAACAACTTGGACGACATTTAGCACGTAAAGTCTGGAATTGGCCTCGAAGTTTTATTATTAGCATGCTAGCAAACACACATAATTGTGAAAGGTCTCAAGATATAGTGTGTGTCCATACAAACAAGTAGCATAACGAACAAGTTCATTTATTTTAAGGGGACAAAAAGGTACTTGTAGATGCAGACAATTTATTGGTTGATTTTAAGTGGCAAGACAATTATTCATAATGCAGAAATTAATTATTTTGGGCAGGATTTAATCTTATCAGCATTTACATCGCTCATATTTAACTCTTTTAACATCAATAGCATGCCGAAAAATTATTAAAGGCCTAGATGAGAATGTTAAAGCAGTCGACAAGCAGAATTATTATAGAATACCTACAAGCATGATTTCTATTCCGCAATATACTAAAATTTATTTAAAACCAATAGGCATGATTTCTATGTGAATTAACATGCAAAACTTATCATAATCCAATTAAACTTCTGCAGTTATGAAGGCTGATTAAGTAACATGCTAGAAATTAATTCTAAACTACAGATTGAGTAACATGCTTATTAATTATTAAGTCATACAAATAAGCAACAGGAAATTTCTAACACGAATGTAAGAAAATTGACCTAGACATGGCTTCCATTTTAGAATTTATTAAAGAGCCTATACGCATAACTTCTATACCCTTATAACATATCAACAATTTTATTAAATCCTATAGGCATGATTTCTAATCAATTAGCATGCTGAAATTTATTAATATCTGGCTGATTGATACACATGCCAATTAAGCTAGTTAGCTAACTTGTTGAACATTCTTGTTCCTATAGACATGGTTTCTATAACATGCAGAAGCATTCATTGGATAACATGCTAGAATTAATTAAATACATTGCAAATATCTAATCAAAGGTTTGACATAATATTTATTCATGATAATTTATTTAATGGGCAAACAATCTCATTATAGACAAATAATTTAAAATCTATACTTAATTTGTATTACGGATAGCAGAGAAACATCATAAAGGAGGTAGTCAATCAAATCCCTTAAGTTTATTATAATAGGCAATTAAAAATATTTAACACATAAGCAATTTTAAACTAATTAGACAAGACTAAATGGGTGATTAATAACAATAGTGAGTTGATTTTATTTCAGTCAGACTTTATACAGAGGCTATTAGAACACAAACAAATAAATAGTCATAATCCTATAGACATGCTTTCTAGCACAAATAAGTGGCGATAAAGTAAACCAAGTAGCATGTAGATCCCCCTCCCCCCTTAGAAGATCCCCAAATTATTTCATATATAGAGTGTTAGAGTTTACAAAATGATACAAAACGAATAAAATAAAACTATACTGAAAACATCAAAGTAAACTGAAAGCAAAAAACTTCATCCGATTATCCCTTCCCGGTGACTCTTCATTCTTGAATTTTAGTTCAAACCCTGCTAAAAAAACAAGATACTACGGACATACATAAATATACCAAAAGGTCAATCATATGGGCAGCATCATAACTTATTCAAGGCAAACACATGATATTCAAACAAGTCAAGAGCATAATAATATTGCATAAAATTAAAATATGTAATGCAAGACAGAAGGTTTAAGAAAATAAAGATCAAACCGGTTAAGTAGATTAATAAATCAGCAATGAAGTATTTTCGAACCTATATTTGACCCAAACACAGCGAAACCAAGTAGAGGAGCACCTTTCCTTTAGTTTCAAGAAGTTCTTTTTACTTTTTACTTGAGAGTAGAGAGAGTATTTTTCTAATTCAAAGTGTGTTAAAGTGTTGAAAGAATGAGGAAAGAATGAAAAGGGGGGGCTCTATTTATAGTCACAGAAATGTCAATCATAAAAGGAAAGGAAATAAAATTAATTTGAATAAAAACTTTCATTATTCAAAAGGAGCCAAATCAACTTTATTCTTTTCCAAATATAAAATCAAGTAAGAACCACATTTTAAAACAACAAAATTTACCAAATAAAAACCAAAGTAAGAAATCTGTCCTAAAATAATTAAGGCAAAGCACATCAAAAGTCAATAAATTAATCAAGCAAAGTTTACCTTAATAAGAGATACAAAATCTGTCCGAATTTGCATAAGGCAAGAGCAACCAAATTAGTATCAATCGATCAATAAAATGTAAAATCAAGCAAGTAAAGGAAGGGAAAATAGTTAGGCAGACCGAATTAGATGTCAATATTTACATTTTCACAACTAAGTCTGTAGTAAAACGGCCTTTTATTTTATTTCCATAAGTGATTGAGTCATGTAGCCACAAATAATGGATTAGCTAGCATATAGAGACATAACTACGGAAACAAAATCGATAATTACCCTTGATTTCCTGCAATCTAGTATCAAGTATAAGCAAAATCATAATCAAGTACGAAGTTTGCTCAATTGATTTAAGGTAGGTAATCAACCAGTCAATCATTATATCAATATTTACTAAATGCAAATATGTAGGAGACTAATTTCATATTCAAAAAGACAAGAATCAGTGAGCCAAGATTTCGCAATTCACATATTAACGATAATTATGAATCAAACTAAACATAGGAAGGAGAACAAACATGCCAGATTAACAGGAATTCGAGCTGTTTATAAAAAAAATCTCAATTAGTCGAAACACATAGTCAAACAGATGGAGCTTAACATAATGCAAGGCTAACAAAATATAATAATGAAGACATATATGCAATGACCATAGCCCACATAAGAACAAAAGCAAAAGAATTTTGAAGAGATTTGGGCTTTAAAGTGTACCTGGACAGATTCTACAATAAACCTTTGAGAATTGTAGATGTGTTACCTATCTCCTTCGCTAGAGTTGTCGGTCGAAACCTCGCCAGAGTTCGCTGGTCGAAGCTCTTCGTCGGCGTTTGGTGTTATTTGTTGACGTTGTCTTCGACAGAAAAGAAGAGACGTGAGGGTCTCCCTGGTTCCCTGCTTCACCGGCCGGAGAAGGTAGAAAAGAGGAGAGAGAGGCGCTGCCATGGGGTTTCGCGATGGGGGGGTCGGGTTTCATGGTTCTCGCCGGCTACTGCTGTTTGTTGACGTCCTCGCCGGAGCATGTTGGTTCGGGTTTCGCTGGACAGCGAAGGGGAAACAGAGAGGGTCTGCTGGTGGTCTCCGCCAGCTTGGAGCCTTCGCCGATGGCTGCTGTTGATGTTGTTTCTGTTGGAGAGGGAAGAAAGGAAGAGGGGGAAGGGTGAGGAGGCGCTTGGAGAAAGAGAAGAGAGAAATAAAAAAAATTTAGGGTTAGGGGGGCTTTTAGGTTAGAATCGAAAAGAAAAAGTTGATAAAGCTGGACCCTTGATTAAATTCAAATGCACGTCCACGATTGAGAGTTGAGATTGATCAAAAATGTTCAATGGCTGTGATTAAATGAAAATAATAATCTGAAATTGTACTAATATAGGCTAAGAATTGAATGAGCAGAAACGGCTATAATTGGCATAAAAGAGGTTAGAATTGAAACAAGAAAGTGGTTACAATCGAAATACAATTAAATCAAAGGGCTAAATTTGAAATAAATTTGATAGAAAAGGTTATAATTTGGCTATAATTGAAATGAACAAGTGGCTATGATTGAAATAAAATTGAATTAATAAGGCTAGAATTGAAATGAATTGGATAGAAAATGTTATAATTTAAATGATTTAGGGGAAGATTAAATGAATTGCTATTTAATTAATAATGTACTACACATACTAAATAAATTTTATATATAATAAGCACACTTAAATATTTTAAAATTTAAATCGATAAGCAAAATAATTATTTCAAAAATTTGGAAATCGATAAATATAATTTGATAAATATAATTACAATAAATTTTGTAAAATTATGAATATTAAAATATCTAATTATTTACATAAAATTTACTTATAATTTTGAAATAGAAACAGGAGAAAATGGTTTTGTAATACGTATATAACCAAATAACAATTCGAAAAAGGTTATAGGTCGGTCAAAATTGGGTATCAACAGCTGCCCCTTGGTATATTGAGAATGAAGGATGAATTTTCAGGCAACCAACGTTGACTGAATAGCCGATTTTGTCCGACCGAGAGAAAAATGTCAATCAGATCAATTGAAATAATATGGGATGGAAAAAGGGTATGGCCAAGACTTTGGTTTCTAATTCGCCTACATATCTCTGGTATTATGAGAATCAAGCCATGTGTAGTTCTGATTTAGAGGCGAACTATACTCCTAAGAAATGAAATAACTGTACAGGATTCGATCAAGGGCGATAAGAGCTTGGAGAGATAAGATTAGAGCTTGAGATGGAATGAATAGAGTAACAACTCTTTTGGGTTTATGAAGAATGAAGAGTCGCCACCTAACGAATTAAAGGCGCTTTAGGACACCTATCTAATCTAACTAACTCTAAGGTCAAACGAACCAGAGATCGGGTAAGGGTTCAAATTTCTTTGAAGGGAAAGTGTTAAGCACCCTTCGAGGTCCACAAAAGGTGAGTTCCGACCATATCTCATATTTTAATGTGGAGATTACAAATTGTCAAGTAAGATCTAATTTTTATTAATTATTAATTAACTTAAACTAAGTGATAAGATGAATGAGCATTAAACACTTATATAAATAACATAAACAAAAGAGAGATAAGCAAGAATATAGAAAAAACACAATTAGATTTAGGAAAGACATTTTTAGCTAATTTTAAACTACCCCAAATAAAACACATAATAAAAAAAAAGTAAATTGAAAAACCTAGATTAAAAAATTGTCCTTTTTGGATCAGCACTCGGCTTACTCAGTATGCCAAGACAAATTCATAATTTTTTTTTCTTTTGTCGGCTTTTTGCTCGAATCACCTTCAATTATTTCCAAAAGGCCTAAATACCCGTACCCTCTCTTTTTCTAAGGTTCAATTATTATTTTAAAGCCTAAAGCGATCTAAGGAAAAAAATGATAAAACTAGTGTCCTAAAAGGTGCCTAGCGTCCCAACTTAAGGTCCAAGATGCATTGGACTTAACTAAAGATAGACTTTATACTAAAAGAAAATATAGGTTAATTATTAAACTCTCTAAGCGCCAATCAAAACATGTAGGACGACATATAGCACGTAAGTGTTCTAATTGGCCTCTAAGTTTTGATTAGCATGGTTGACAAACACAAATAAAATGAAAAGTCTCATGCTAGGTGTGTATGCAAATATAAAACAGGCAGCATAACAGCAGTCCAATTAATATTAAGAGAGAAAATATATTACAAGGCAGAGCTTGATTTTAATTTAATTTTAATCTAAAACACGGTATACTTTAAAATCAGAAAGCAGAAAATAGTTTATTAATTTATTTTAGTGGCATAATAAAATACGATGCAGAGATTAATTAGCTATGAACAGATACTTATTAACAGGCAAATCAGCACTCAAAATATTCCAGATTTTTTAATACAACAGTTTTTAGTTGATTATTACTATGTCAAATTAATTACTAGACAGACAAAATGGTCAATTATAAGCATGCTAAAAAATTGAATCCTATAGGCAGCATATCTATGTTATCGGAACATTCTGAAATTAGTAACACATTATGTTATAAGCCTGATTAATTAAACTGATCTACATGCTAAGATAATCATGCAAACAGCTTGAGAACTACTTACTAGATATGCTGACAGTTATTAACTCGGTTTTTAGCATTTAATAACATACTGAAAATATTTATTCCTAAAACATGATTTCTATGTGAGACACTATATTAAGGATTATTTTAACAGGCCCTAAACATGATGTCTATCTCATATATAATATGTAACCATATAAATTAACGTAAGCCTATGAACATGATTTCTAACCCAAACACATGTTGAAGAAAATAATTAGATCCTATAGGCATGGTGTCTAGAATGGCAGAAACATTGAATGAACAGATTGTTAAACATCAACAATCTATTATTCATTATGTAAAAGGAGTTGGTGATTGAGTTAAATAAAGCGAGGAATAGACAAACATTTTTTATTGTTATAATTAAAAGGTGGTCATGCAAATCAAGTAAAAAGCATTACAATGGGTAGTAAAAATATTTAAACACACGATCATTTTTAAACTACACTTGGCCAAGATTAAAAAGGTGATTAATATCAATGGTAAGTTGATTTTATTTTAATCCGATCTTATAACGAAATCGATGAATATGCAAGAATGAAAAAACAAACTCCTATAGACATGCTTTCTATTCATGTAGGTTGCGATAAGATAACAATTAGCACGTATATCCCCTCCCCCTTAGGCGATCCCCCAAGTTATTTCAATATAGAGAGAGTTAGAGTTATACAAATATACAAAACCGAAATAACGAAAACAATACAATAATGAATACAAATGTAAATAAAACTAAGTCCTGCCCAAGTATCCCTCCTAGGCGACTCTTCAGACTTCCGGACTATATTCGAACCCTGTTAAACAAAAGTTGAAATTATAGGCTGATATATAATATGTACAAGCAGGCTTGTAAAACTAATTATCAACCCATACCAGACAGTTTAGAGAACACACATGAGATTCGAACAGGCAAACAGAAAGTCAAACGAGCTCAATATCACACATAGGAGAAAGAAGAAGAAGACTGACCCGGATGCTTCCTTTTAATGTCTTTACAAACTAAAGTATGTAAAACTTATATTGTAAAGAAAATAAAACTAATGCAAAACAAAGATTAAAATAGTGAAGTAGTCTAACCGGTTAAGCAGAAATTTTAATCAGCAGAGAAGACAAGCTCAGTCCAAATATTAGACCTGAACACAACAAATAACCAAGCAGAGAAGCACCTTATTATATATTTTTTATTTGAGAGTAGAGAGTGTTTTTTGCTTATTAAAAAGTGTGTAAAGTGTTTTTGAGAGTGTTTTGATTGTAAAAAGTGTGAGGGAATAATGAGAATAGGAGGTCCTCTTTATATAGTGGGAGGGCAGGCAAACAATTAAGGAAAAAAATCAATTTTATTTACGATTACTCCCTTAAGGAAAGCCAAAATCAGTGTCAAGCCATAGGCCAATCAAGACATAGCAATATTTACTATGAATAAGCCAAGTAAGAAACGGTCTGAAATTAAATAAGGTCAGGATAATCAATCAATTAACAATCTATAAATTACATATCAAAGGGAAGCAACTATTTAAGGAAAAAGTATAAAATACTCAAATCAATATTCAAAGTTCATATACACAACAAAGTCTTATCAAATACAGACAAACATTTTACCAAACTTAAACCTGTAAGAGAAATTAAGCAAGGATGGCCATAAATAACAATATACTAACATTATTAAAAACATAAGGAATCAATTATATTGAACTTTACCGTAAATAAGCTCCATAATCGATTAATTACTTAACGAAACAAATCCGCCATTCACTCTACTTCTAATTTTAGAAGGGTGTATAATCAATTCCGGAGTGATTAGGGCAAAGCAGATTTTTCAAATCAAGAATCGCCAATTCAATCAAAGTATAAGGAGGAAAACAAGGTCGAATTGATAGACATTTTCAAAAGGGCAGGTTATATACAAACATAGGCAAAGCTAATATTCTGGTAGGATAGTTAAATAAAAGAAACCCAATGTCATTTTAATGGAGCACAAATCTGGAAATCATAAGATTACAAGGAGTATACGCTTAACATGAAAATTCCTAACCATTATCAGATCCCGTATAGAGCATGCATTCAAGTAAAAAATGTAAATCATGAATTCCATAATCAAACCAATGAGTTATACGATAAATTGAACAAGAGAGCTAACCCGGACGGATCTGAATAGATCCATCTTTAGCCGACTAAAACTTTAACTTCATTGGAGATCTTGATGTCTCATTTGCTCGATGGTCGAAGCAGTTACTCTTGCTGTTTTGCCATTGCTTTCTACAGAGAAAGAAGAGAGGAGCAGGGGTGATAGGGCTTCGTCGGCGGCTGCTCTCCGGAGCATTGTTGTTCTGGTCTTCGCCGGAGTTACTGTTGGTTACTATTGTTGTTATTTTCACCGGTAGGAGATCATTGGAGCTCGCTGGCCGGAGATTGCTTCACCGGAGCAAGCTGGTTGGAGCTTCAGCTTCCAAGCAGAGAAGAGGGAGAGAGATGAGGCAGTGTCTTGGGAAAGGGGGTCGGCTGGTTCTTACCGGAACCAAAAAGAAGAGAAGAGAAGAGGAGGCAGAGGAGAGGAAGAGCCAAGAAAGGGGAGAGAGAGGAGAGAGAGGAGGAGAGGGGGGCGCCGGTCAGTTCTCACGATGGGGTTTCGCGAGAAGAGAAAGAGGATGACGATAAAGAGGAGAGGGGGACGAGAAGAGAGGGGGCAAGGGAGCCGGCTGGGCGGCGTTTGGGCAGCTCCGGAGAGGAGAGAAAGAGGAGGGGCTGGGCGGCGTTCTTCACCGGAGATGGTGATTCTCGCCTGAAAAAGTTGAGAGGAGAGAGAGGCGGCTGCTTGCTCTCTTCATGTGAGGAGAAAGAATGAGGAGTGTTAGGGTTATGGTCTTTAGAGGTATTAAAATAGGAAAGGGGGGCTTAACAGATCTAGACCGTTAATTAAATTGGTTCGAACGACTAGGATTTGATCTTGGAGTTGATCAGATAGGATGGGCGGCTGAGATTAAAATTGAAGAATTCTTTATGGCTTGAATCAGCTTGGTTATAATTGAGATGAATTGAATGGAATTTGGCTAGATTTGAAATAAGAAAGTGGCTACAATCGCAACTAAACTGAAATTAGCGGCTAAAATTGAAATGAATTTGTGGAACATGCTACGAATTAAATGATTTAAGGGAAGATTAATTGAATTGCAATTTAATTAATAATGTACTACACATAACAAATAATTTTTTTATATAAAATAAGCACACTCAAATATTTTAAACTTTAAATTGATAAGTAAAATAATTATTTCAAAATTTGAAAACCGATAAATATAATTTAAAAATAATTATTTGATAAGAAAAATAGAATTACAATAAATTTTATAAATTATGAATATTGAAATGTCTAATTATTTACATAAAATTTACTTATAATTTTGAAATCAGATTAGGAGAAAATGATTTTGTAATACGTATATAACCAAAGAGCAATTCAAAAAAGGCTATAGGTCGGTCAAAATTGGGTGTCAACAGCTGCTCCTTGGTTGCTTGAGAATGAAGGATGAATTGTCAGGCAACCAACGTTGACTGAGTAGCCTATTTTGTTCGACCAGCGAAAAGATGTTAGTCGGATCAATTGAAAAGATATAGGGCTAAAAAAATAGTATGGGCGAGACTTTGGTTTTTAAGCTGCTTATATATCTCTGGTATTACGAGAATCAGGCCATGTGTAGTTCTGGATTCAGGAACGGACTATATTCCTAAAAATGAAATAGCGGTATGGGATTCGAACGAGAGCGATAAGAGCTTGAGTAGATAGGATTAGAGCTCGAAGTAACATGAATAGCGTAATGAACGACTTCAATTGAGAGCAAGAGGTCATACAAGTAGCAAAGTTGAGAGGGCCATTGTTGCGATAGTATACGAGCCTGATAGTTGTATCTGAAAGGGCAATTGATCTTGTCGATCTCTACAAATCTGTAGCTTGCACTATGACTAGATAAAGTGATTAGGGCATATATATCAATTGAATAATAATTTGTAAACATGATGCAATTTCCCATATAGACCATGAAATTTGCCTTAAGACTATGAAGATGATGTCTTAGGCTATGATGTCTTGGGCCATGATATGCAAAATTAAATACTCAAGTCATGAAAATATTGTCCGTGGGCCATGAAAAATGATGCCTTTAGACTATGACACCTTCAGATCATGATAAGCAGAAATTAAATCCTCAGGCCATGAAATAATATCTACAGGCCATTAAATATGATGCCTTTAGACTATGACGCCTTTGGAACATAAATGATGAGTAAAGAGTGCGTATCTATTTTGAGATAATTCGGGCATCAATTAATACTTGTAGCTTGAGTCGATAGACACTCCATGTGGATGTGTTCCTCGGGCTCATTATGGTTTCCATGATTTGATTCAATAGTAGCTCCAACATAGTTCTCGGGCTCAATATCATTCTTGGGCACATGCGATCCTCGGGCACAATGCAATCTCTGGGCACATGCAATTCTCAAGTTCAATGCAATTTCTCGGGCTCAATGCAATTTTCCGGGCACAATGCAATCTCGGGCACAATGCAATCTCGGGCACAATGCAATCTCGGGCACAATGCAAATCTCGGGCACAATGCAATCTTTGGGCACATGCAAATCTCGAGCACATGCAAATCTCGGGCTCAATGCAATTCTCGAGCACATGCAATCTTCGGGCACAATGCAAATCTCGGGCGCATGCAATTCTCGGGCTTAATGTAATTCTCGGGCACAATATAATCTCGAGCACATGTAATTCTCGGGCACAATGCAATCTCGGGCACATGCAATTCTCGGGGTCAATGCAAATCTCAGGCACAATGCAATATTTGGGCTCATGCAATTTTCTCGGGCACATGCAATATCTCGGGCTCAATGCAGTTCTCGGGCTCATGCAATATCTCGTGCACATGCAATTCTCGAGCTCATGCAATTTCTCGGGCACATGCTATATCTTGGGCACAATGCAATATCTCGGGCTCAATGCAATCTCGGGCACATGCAATTTCTCAGGTTCGATGCAATCTTCTGGCTCAATACAATCTCGGGCACATGCAATCTCGGGCATATGCAATTTCTCGGGTTCAATGCAATATCTCGGGCTCAATGTAATACCTCGGGCTCATGTAGTTTTCTCGGGTTCAATGCAATTCCTCGGGTTCAATGTAATATCTCGGGCTCAATAATAGCAGTTTAGAACTTCGTCTAGTGATTGTCGGGCTCAGTATGAAGTAGCTTGATCCCTTGTCTTGTTGGAAATATAGAATGTCATTTCTAGCGATTTGCCGAGCTCAGTATAAGGTAGCTTGTTCTTTCGTCTTGTCACTTCGGGCTCATTGAGAATATGATGTTGCTTAGACCTTCGTCTTATTGAAAAGTCAGAGTGCCATGTACTAGCGATTTATTGGGCCCAATATAAAGTAGCTTGGTTCTTCGAGCGGTTGTTAAAATTGCTTGCTGCACATGTACCTATCTTTTCTGCATTCAAAGAAAAATAGTTAGTTTAAGAGGGGGAGGTTGATCTGTATCTCTGGTTCGACCAACGTGCTCATTTGATGGCTACTTGGCGATCGTCCTCCTATTCTGGATGCACTTTTCAAAATTTTGAGGTTCCCTCAAAAACTTCTGCCCCTGTGTAAAATTTCAGATTTTCTGGCACTTCTTTGTGGTCCGAAAGTTGTTTCTCATGAATTTTTGAGACCCCTCTCAAAAATTCTGCCCTAGTTTCGTAACAGCATGGGATTATTGAGGTCTTCTCAAAACTATCCCAGTCTTGTGACTTGAAATCAACTAGTCTTCTCATTGAATTTTTGAGATCCTCTCAAAAATTATGCGCCAGTATTGTGACTTGTAAGAATATGCTCTTTTGATGGAATTTTTTGAGGTCCTCTAAAAAATTCCGCCCAGTCCTATGATTTGCTTGAAAATGCTCTTTAATGGGAAATTTTGAGTTCTTCTAAAAAATTCTACCCCAGTTACGACTTGTAAGAAAATGCTCTTTTCATGGAATTTTTGAGACTCTCTCAAAAATTCTGCCCCAGTTACATATTCAAGGGAAAATGATAATTTTTATTATAATAAGACCGAACTCCATAGGAGGGTATGTATCCCCTCTTGAACGGGAATCAGGTCTGACGTAGTTCCAATTACAAAGTACAAGGGCATAAACCAAGACATTAAACGAAACATTATTCAACAATAACTGAAAAGATAGATCCACGCTGAAATTATTGTTGGTCCGCTAGTACGGGTACTTTCCTTGCCAGAACTTAATGGAGCCTGAATATAGAAAACTCAAATGGCATAAGCCTTTATTGAAAACCTCTTCAAATGACTTTCCAGATACTCACTGCTGGAAGCGTATGACTTTAGTATCAATCAACTATTGAATTTTGTCCTTCAGATGATGACATTCTTCTAAGGTATGTCCTTTCATCCCTGAATGATAAGCACAAACCTTGTTGGGGTTATACCATTTGGATTGAATGTCTGGATTCTTAGCAGGAATAGGTGTCACATAGCCAGCCACCTTAAGCCTTTCATAGAGTTGGCCTACGGGTTCTACTAAAGGAGTGTAAATTTTAACGGGCTTTTTTTTAACATTGAAGAGATTCTTGCGGATACGTTTTTGAGTGGAGGTTTGGCATTGTGGATGGGATATGTAGGTTGATGATATGGAGGATGAGGCATTTGATAAGGAAGCGTTTGATATGGTACGAACGGTGCACGATACCAAGTACTCTGGTACAGAGGTGTTTGATAGTGGAGAGGTTGTGTAGTGGAGCTCTGTAGGCATGGAGTAAGATATGGAGGTCTGGGGGCATATATAGGATGTTGAGTTGGATATGGGTGATTTGGAAACTGAATGGTCGTAGGAGGAAGGAGGATGGAGCTTGGTTGTATTTTGAGGATGAGGAGTAGGATGAATTGGTGGAGAGTTATTTTTGAAGATGGACTGATTTGTGGCAGTTTGGGAATCCATATTTGTCTCCAACGAAGGATCGATAGAGAGTAATAACTTAGCCCATTCGCGCATATCAACTACTTCTTCTTCGAGTAACTTTATTTTCTTCTCCAACCTTGAGATCAACTCACTTGAAGGGTATTCTTTTTCAACCCTTTTTGTGGCAGCATGGTTACCATTCAACTTTCTCTTTCCCTTGCGATTCGAACTAGGAGGTGAAGGAAAAGTGCCTTTTGATCGTGTGTGGTAAACCATGGTCTACAGATAAACCGTTGAGAAGGGGTAAGCAAAAATAAAAATCAAAAGAAACAAAGTTAGAACATTGCGTGGATTGAGATAATAAGCACATTGTTTTTGCATAAAATAAACGTCATAAAATGCAAAGTGCCTCGTTGAGCCAGAGGTAGGCCTAAGACGACAAATAAGTGATGCACAATGATTAATTCAAACTATTTTTGCAAATTTGGAGTATAGAGTTAGAATAAATAAGGAAAATAGACTATTATTTATTGCATGAAATTTAAACCATTACATCATAATGAGAAAAAAAGCAACAAAATAAACTAACGGAAAATGGTGTAACATGGGGAAATCATCCTAAAACTTGACATCTCAGAAATATCGATCCCAGGAGCTTGACATTATCTGCCCTCTTATGCTTGGAGTGGCTTCATATCTGCGATTCAGCAAATTGCGTGCCCATATGTTCTCCCTCTCATCGGTGAGTCCATAGTATCCTTCTCCGCTTCATTCTCTTCCTTGACCCTCTTTCAGGATCCACATATAATACTTGAGGGTGCAGGCGGATTGTCGTGAACCCATGTCAATGGTCAATACCCGCTCCCATCTTCGAAGTATGTTGTGGACTTGCGGATTGTTTGATTCGAAGTCATACTTAAAGTGGTCCATGTTGGACCGCAGTGGTATCCCTTGAACCTGTCCAAATTGGCGGAGCACTCGAAGAGGGACATATGGTTGAACACCTTTCAAGCCAATAAGTTTGATAAAGTAGCGATCATCGCCTCTTACTATTGCACGAGGGGTGGACAACCAAGAAAGCTTCCACTGAATGTGACGGCTGTCGAGTCCTTTCAAAAACATGAACCAATTTTTGATTCCCATGGGAGCGGGAAAATGTACCATTTTTCTCGAATGATTACGAATTTTGTTTCCATAACCAAGGAAGAGATCTATCATGTCGCGTCATTTATATAAGTGTTCGATAGCCCAAAGTTGTAGCAGAAGGTTACATCCTTCGAAGAACATTCTACCATTGACGCATGCAGAAAGACGTCTCGTTATTTCTGCCAGTATCATGGGCACTATGGTCTTCCTTGGTTTGTTCACCCTATGAATCAAATCATAAACCATGTAAATCAGACGTGTGCGATCTTTCCTCTCTCCTTGGGAAAAACTAGAGACCCTATTAGTGCGATGGCAAACGCTTTCAGGCGATCTTTTTCCCATCTTTCGGCAGAGCTATCAAAATCTCCATAGCAAAACAAATAACCACTTTCCTGGCCGTAGTGTGAATACAGAAAGTCGAATGAGACCCACCCAAGATCCAAACAGGTTAATGTTGGATTGTACTCCAGTTCCAGACCTTCTAAAAACTCCCTCGCTAATGGCTTATAGGGAATAATCATTTCACACTCACGGTAGGGCAAGTCGGTGAAACTGCTAATTTCTTCGATCGTTGGGGCTAGTTCAAAGTCAATGAACTTGAAAATCATTCTTACAGGGTCCCAAAAGTTCAGCAAAGCCACGATTAAATGAGGGTCTGGTGCAACAATTAAAAGGCTTATCAAGCCACCCAAAAGTTGGCGAATCTCCACTTCATAGTCCTTCTTAATATTATTCCACCATTTTCTTAGCTTGGGATTAACATCTACCATCATTTGTGTATTGATGAAATTAGGAAAGGCCATGACTCTGCAAACAAAATAACAAACAAGTTCTAAACTCCATCTTGGCATAATTTGGCTTAAATTAATTATTATGATCACATTGACACATAATATGCAATTGGTCTAAAGGGTGTTAGGGCCTTTTAGACGGTAGGGTGGCTACTAAAATGTGAGTTGACACCAAGGGTCAACCCACCTAGGTTTATGCATGCATGAATTAATCAAGGGCGGATAGTTCTATCTTAAGTTTATAAGAGTTGGATAGACACGGATTGAAGGTGTTCTATGCGAGAAGGCACATGGTTACACGGTAGTAAAACTATCCGCTTCTGCCATTCATCTGCCATCTCTCTAATATAAGGTATTTTTCTAGAGGAATATTTGTGAGACGTGCAAAGGCACAACATCATGATAAAAAATAAAAATAAAGGAGTAGAGGATCCCAATTGGGGGAAGTATGAGCGGAATGCAAGTTTATTAAAACAGTAACAATTAGCATTTAATTGAAAAGTAGTAACACATAGGCAGTTTAAGGAAAACAGTAAATAAATAAATAAATGCATGAATAAATAAGGCAATAAATATATAAGCATGTTAGAGAATCAAACAAATAAGGAAAGAGGATAGGGTTAAACATGAAAGAAAGCAAATAAGGAGAAGGGAAGGGGATTAAACATGGAAAAACAAATAAACAAAGATGACACATGAATAAACCCCACATAAAAAATATAAAACACGTAATGGAAAGAACCTAAAATCCCGAGCAGAGTTGCCATTTTGTCGCGCCCCATTTTTCGCAAAACGGGTTGAGTGCACGACCTAAAAACTCTTTTGGGTTTGATTTAAAAGAAGAGTCGCCACCTATCGAATTAAAGGCGCGTTAGGGCACCTATCTAACCTAACTAAATCTAATTTAATCAAGGTCAATGAACTAGAGATCGGGTAAGGGTTAAAATTATCTCGAAGGGAAGGTGTTAAACACCCTTCAAAGTCCACAAAAGGTGGGTCCCGGCCGTATCTCATATTTTCATGTGGGGGTTATAATTAAGCAAATAAGGTCTAATTTTTATTAATCTATAATTAAACTAAGTGATAAAAAATTAATGAACATTATACTTAAATAAATAAATAACAAAACAAATAAAAGAGGATAAGCGAGAAGACAGAAAATGCACAAATAGATATAGGGAAAAAAAACCAATTTTTAATTAATTAACTACCCCAAGTAAATACACATAATAAAAGAAAATAAAGAAAAAGAAAGAAAAAAAACCTTAATAATACTTGTCCTTTTTGGATCAGCACTCGGCTTATTCGGCATGCCAAGACAAATTCATAATAAATTTTTTTTCGTTTGTCAGATTTTTGCTCGAGTCACCTTCCATCATGTCCGAAGGGCCTAAATACCCCTACCCTCTCTATCTAAAGTTCATTCATTATTTTAAAAGCCTGTAGCGATCTAAAGAAAATTATAAAACTAACGTCCTAAGAGGTACCTATCGTCCCAACTTAAAGTCCAAAAGGCATTGGACTAACTACGTGGTAGGTTTGAGACTTAATTAAAACATAGGCTACCTATTAGACTCTCTAAGCGTCAAGAAAAAATAACTTGGACGACATTTAGCACGTAAAGTCTCAAATTGGCCTCTAAGTTTTATTATTAGCATGCTAACAAACACACATAATTGTGAAAGGTCTCAAGATATAGTGTGTGTGCATACAAACAAGTAGCATAACGAACAAGTTCATTTATTTTAAGGGGACAGAAAGGTACTTGTAGATGCAGACAATTTATTGGTTGATTTTAAGTGGCAAGACAATTATTCATAATGCAGAAATTAATTATTTTGGGCAGGATTTAATCAGATCAACATTTACATCGCTCAGATTTAACACTTTTAACATCATTAGCATGCCGAAAAATAATTAAAGGCCTAGATCAGAATGTTAAAGTAGTCGACAAGTAGAAATATTATAGAATACCTACAAGCATGATTTCTATTCCGCAACATACTAAAATTTATTTAAAACCTATAGGCATGATTTCTATGTGAATTAACATGCAAAACTTATCATAATCCAATTAAACTACTGCAGTTATGAAGGTTGATTAATTAACATGCTAGAAATTAATTCAAAACTACAGATTGAGTAACATGCTTATCAATTATTAAGTCATACAAATAAGCAACTGGAAATTTCTAACACAAATGTAAGAAAATTGACCTAGACATGGCTTCCATTTTAGAATTTCTTAAAGAGCCTATATGCATAACTTTTATACCCATATAACATATCATCATTTTTATTAAATCCTTTAGGCATGATTTCTAATCAATTAGCATGCTGAAATTTATTAAGATCTGGCTGATTGATACACATACCAATTAAGCAAGTTCGTTAACTTGTTGCACATTGTTGATCCTATAGACATGGTTTCTATAACATGCATAAGCATTCATTGGATAACATGCTAGAATTAATTAAATACATAGCAAATATCTAATCAAAGGTTTGACATAATATTTATTCATGACAATTTATTGAATTCCTATGGGAAAACGATCTGATTATAGCCAAATAATATAACATCTATACTTAATTTGTATTACGGATAGCAGAGAAACATAATAAAGGAGGTAGTCAATCAAATCCATTAAGTTTATTATAATAGGCAATTAAAAATATTTAACACATAAGATATTTTAAACTAAATAGACAAGACAAAATGGGTGATTAATAACAATAGTGAGTTGATTTTATTTCAGTCAGACTTTATACAGAGGCTATTAGAACACAAACAAATAAATAGTCATAATTCTATAGACATGCTTTCTAGCACAAATAAGTGGCAATAAAGTAAAACAAGTAGCATGTAGATCCCCCTCCCCCCTTAGAACATCCCCAAATTGTTTCATATATAGAGTGTTAGAGTTTACAAAATTATACAAAACGAATAAAATAAAACTATACTGAAAACATCAAAGTAAACTGAGAGCAAAAAACTTCATCCGATTATCCCTTCCCGGTGACTCTTCAATCTTGAACTTCAGTTCAAACCCTGCTAAAAAACAAGGAACTACGGACATACATAAATATGCCAAAAGGTCAATCATACATGCAACATCATAACGTATTCAAGGCAAACACATGATATTCAAACAAGTGAAGAGCATAATAACATTGCATAAAAGTAAAACACGTAATGCAAGACAAAAAGTTTAAGAAAATAAAGATCTAACCGGTTAAGTAGATTAATAAATCAGCAATGAAGTATTTTTGATCCTATATTCGACCCAAACATAGCAAAACCAAGTAGAGGAGCACCTTTCGTTTAGTTTCAAGAAGTTCTTTTTATTTTTTGCTTGAGAGTAGAGAGAGTATTTTTCTAATTTAAAGTGTGTTAAAGCGTTGAAAGAATGAGGAAAGAATGAAAAGGGGGGGGGGGGCACTTTTTATAGTCACAGAAAGGTCAATCATAAAAGGAAAGGAAATAAAATTGATTTGAATAAAAGTTTTCCTTATTCAAAAGGTGCCAAATCAACTTTATTCTGTTCCTAATATAAAATCAAGTAAGAATCACATTTTAAAACAACAAAATTTACCAAATAAAAACCCAAGTAAGAAATCTCTCCTAAAATATAATTAAGGCAAAGCACATCAAAAGTCAATAAATTAATCAAGCAAAGTTTACCATAACAAGAGACACAAAATCTGTCCGAATTTGCCTAAGGCAAGAGCAACAAAATTAGTATCAATCAATCAATACAATGTAAAATCAAGCAAGTAAAGGAAGGGGAAATAGTTAGGCAGACCGAATGAGATGTCAATATTTACATATTCATAACTAAGTCTGTAGTAAAACGGCCTTTTATTTTATTTCCATAAGTGATAGAGTCATGTAGCCACAAATATTGGATTAGCTAGCATATAGAGACATAACTAAGGAAACAAAATTGATAATTACCCTTGATGTCCTACAATTGAGTATCAAGTATAAGCAAAATCATAATCAAGTACGACGTTTGCTCAATTGATTTATGGTAGGTAATCAATCAGTCAATCATTATATCAATATTTACTAAATGCAAATATGTAGGAGACTAATTTCATATTCAAAAAGACAATAATCAGTGAGCCAAGATTTCGCAATTCACATATTAACGATAATTATGAATCAAACTAAAAAATAGGAAGGAGAACAAACATGCCGGATTAACAGGAATTCGAGCTGTTTATGAAAAAAAATTCTCAATTAGTCGAAACTCATATTCAAACAGATGGAGCTTAACATAATGCAAGGCTAAAAAAATGTAATAATGAAGACATATATGCAATGACCATAGCCCACATAATAACAAAATCAAAAGAAGTTTGAAGAGATTTGGGCTTTGAAGTGTACCTGGACAGATTCTACAATAAACCTTCGAGAATTGTAGATGTGTTACCTATCTCCTTCGCTAGAGTTGTCGGTTGGAACCTCATCGGAGTTCGCTGGTCAAAGCTCTTCGCCGGCGTTTGCTGTTGTTTGTTGTCGCTGTCTTCGACAGAAAAGAAGAGACACGAGGGTCTCGCTGGTTCCCTGCTTCGCCGACCGGAGAAGGTAGAAAAGAGAGAGAGGCGCTGCCGTGGGGTTTCACGATGGGGGGTTCGGGCTTCATGGTTCTCGCCGGCTTCTGCTGTTTGTTGACGTCCTCACCGGAGCACATTGGTTCGGGTTTCGTTGGACAGCGAAGGGGAAACAGAGTAGGGGAAAGAGAGGGGGTCTTCTGGTGGTCTCCGCCGACGGCTGTTGTTGATGTTGTTTCCGTTGTAGAGGAAACAAAGTAAGAGAGGGGGAAGGATGAGGAGGCGCTTGGAGATGGAGAAGAGAGAAACAAAAAAAATTTAGGGTTAGGGGGGCTTTTAGGTTAGAATAGGAAAGAAAAAGTTGATAAATCTGGACCCTTGATTAAATTCAAATGCACGTCCACGATTGAGTGTTGAGATTGATCAAAAATGATCAATGGCTGTGATTAAATGACATAATAATTTGAAATTGGACTAAGCTAGGCTAAGAATTGAATGAGCAGATACGGCTATAATTGGCATAAAAGAGGTTAGAATTGAAACAAGAAAGTGGTTACAATCGAAATACAATTAAATCAAAGGGCTAAAATTGAAATAAATTGGATAGAAAAGGTTATAATTTGGCTATAATTGAAATAAATAAGTGGCTATGATTGAAAGAAAATTGAATTAATAAGGCTAGAATTGAAATGAATTGGATAGAAAATGTTATAATTTAAATGATTTAGGGGAAGATTAAGTGAATTGCTATTTAATTAATAATGTACTACACATACTAAATAAATTTTATATATAATAAGCACACTTAAATATTTTAAAATTTAAATCGATAAGCAAAATTATTATTTCAAAAATTTGGAAATCGATAAATATAATTTGATAAATGTAATTACAATAAATTTTGTAAAATTATGAATATTAAAATATCTAATTATTTACATAAAATTTACTTATAATTTTGAAATAGAAACAGGAGAAAATGGTTGGTAATATGTATATAACCAAATAGCAATTCGGAAAAGGTTATAGGTCGGTGAAAATTGGGTGTCAACTACGTTTTTTTTGGACTGTTGTATCCTGGAGGGAACAAAACAGTTACAATGCTAGATTGGGGAAGATCATACCGCAGTGGGTTTGAATATCCTTAAAGAGAGCAAGATATTTGTGTCTCAGCTTGAATTTTTCTGTATTAATTTTTAAATTTTATTTTCAACTATAATTCATGGTATATTTAACAATAATAATTTTCCTACATCTATAATATGTTGTAACACTCTTTTAAGAAATGAGATCAATATTAAGGAATAGGGCGAAAAAGAAAAGGCAGCTTGATTTGAGATTGGGATTAGATGGAGAAGTTTTTAAAAATTCTTAAGGCAAATTGAAGGAGCAAGTGGAAAAAGAATGCGTCTTTATCTTAAAAAAGTTAGAAAAGGAATAAACTCATAATAATTGGAACCAAAATTTGCCATTAGAAAGTATGTGAGAAGTAAATTGTATTTTCATGTTGATGTTGTAAAAGAGGATCAGGAGTGAAAGAAAACCTTGCTCAACTCTTAGCTCAAAAGGATCATGTGCTTTTGCTTTCTCAGCTTTGCCCGAATCACATAGGCACACAAAGGAGATTCAACATCTACTATATATACATAAAAGTTTTTTATTTATATATAAATAGTGTAGCCTTTTTTCATCTATTATATATATATAAAATAATTTTAACCGTATATAAACAATGTAATTTTTTACCAACCATATATATAAATAGTGTATTTTTTGGCCGAAGAAGTTCAACATCTACTGTATATACATAAAATAATTTTAACTAGTATATTTTTCTGTCATCTTCTATAAATACATAAAATAATTTTAACCATATATAAAAAATATCATTTTTCGTCACAGGGGTTCATGAGAATTGAGATGAAACCCCTCGGCCCTACCTAGTTGTGCCCCTACTGTATCATATCATCATATATCATCATATCATATCATATATTATTAAAAGTGTGAAGCTTCTAATCTTAAAGTTAGATTATCATTTTACCCCTATTTTATCCTTAAACTAAATAAAATATCAATATCTAATTAATTAAATAAATGTAAATAATAATTATATTTAAATTCATGCATAAAACAAGATCTTAATGCAATTTATGCATATACTAAATGTGGGTAATGAAGAGTCAAAAAATAACCTTCAATTTTAATTTATAATATGTGGGGGTAATAAAGACTCTATCAAAGACACTCACCGATAACATTATTTAAATTCCCTTATTTCATCCAAATTTGTTATCATCTTGCTTTCTATTAGGTTAGGATGCATCATTAGTAAAAATTACATTACCAAGTTGTAAGTGAAAGAATTCATACTAATTCATTTATTTGTATACTTTATTATTTCATACATATTCATATTCTTTTTAATGAGAAATATGTAAATTACCATAGTTACAAGATGAAAATTCTCTGGATAAGTAAAGTTTTCTGGATACAAAATTGTAAGTAAAGTTTTATTTTTTATATTTCCATCTTTTTGAGTTTTCAAATATAACGTTGTAATTGGTTATTATATTTCCGTATTCTTCATTTCTTCCACATTTAGGATTTAAATACAATTGGCACTTTGAATTTATAAGAGAAAATTATAAAAGAAACTTTAGAATATTTTTTATTTTAAGATCAGCAATATAAAGGCAAGAAGAACTCTCCTCGATATTGGTTGAGTGGCTTCATCTTTTTTGAATTGCTTTTTAAGGATGTATTTTAGTTAATTTAATGTCCATGAGTTGTTTCTGTTTAAAAAGCCCCATAACTCTTTCACGCACTATACAAATTTTATATAGTAGTAGAGGACAATCGTGCAATGCACGTTTCCAGAACTAGTAATCTCAAGAACTAGGCACACATCACAACAGGAGTTTTTAAAAAGTAGAAAAAAAATAGTTGTTTACCAGGAGATTTGAGATCAGACTTTACTCTTTTTTCTGCCATTATTGTTTACTGTTCAAAAAATAGTAAAAACATAAACCACAAGTGTCACGATCCAAAGAACCCCCTAGCCGTGATATGACGTACAAGAACCCGAAAGGCCTCATACAAGTCACTTAGCATACATAGACAAGATAATAGAAATCAAAAATATAGAATCAAGTTCAAATAATAAGAGTTTTATAAAACGTAGCTAAAGTCTAACAAATGTATCAAGCCATCTAACTTCATAGAATAGAAAGAACGTTGGGACGTAACCCAATAAGATCAAAAAGTAAAGGAAACATAAAAAAATAACAAGGCAACGTCCTCAAACATATGAGGACTCACCAAGTCTTCATGTCTCTATGTACTCACTAGCCACAAGCGGGATGGGAAGAATCGCCAAGTCCTACTTTAACAAGTCAATGTAGGCAAGAGTATGCGTTAGTATAATCAAGTACCAAGTATGATAGCAATGCACACAATCACTTAAACATGCTAAAACGGGACATTTTCAGGGAATGCAATGACCAAGCTAAAACATGAAAAAAAGTTTAGAAACATAAGCCATAAATCATAGTCAATGTAAGCTAAACATATTTAAAACACTTGTGAGATATCTTGAAAGTCACTTTAGTTCATTATTGTGGGAAGTGAGCCTTAACCGACATAGACCATGCGAGCTATAACATTGAATCCGGTGTTCCCCCTACACCGAAAAAGGTAGCCCTAGTTGCCAAGGTATGGCCATGAACTTCTAGCTTACATGGATCCACTAACAAATCCTATGGTGGCACATAGTTCGTGGTACATGAGGGATCTCCTCGTGTCCACTCGGTGCTAAGCATAATTCCCACGAATTAATCATAGTCATAATCTTATCATATCATTAAAAGGCATGGGGGATCACCTCTTGCCTTATTAAGGGTAGACATAAGGGATATCCTCTTGCCTTTTTATGGGTAGACATGAGGGATCTCCTCTTAACCCTTCCATTAGAATAGCTCCATAGAAGACATGAGGAATCTCCTCCTGTCTTATTATGGATAGACATGAGGGATCTCCTCTTATCTAATTATGGATAGACATGAGGGATCTCCTCTTGTCTATCATGGTGAGGGGGAAACATGAGGGATCTCCTCTTGTCCCTTCCATTAGAATAACTCCCTATTCTTTTTAGTTGAGAAATCCTTTCACAACCTAGCATAAATTAACATATCATAAACTTTAATGCTTCAATCTCAAAGCACCTTTAAATCATCATTAACTTCATAAGAGACATGCATGATTTCATCAACTTAATCTTCACATGGTTCATCATACTTATAACTTGAAAATCATAGATTTCACATGGGTTCATAAGAATTCATCTTAAATCATTCAAACTCATGCTTGGAAAACCATAATCAAGCCAATTCGATGATAATTAAAGGAACCCACTTGATAGAGGAAAATCATAGATTTTGATTGAACATGCTTACTTTCATAAAATAATCTTTAAGTCATTCATAATCTCATCATGAAAATCTTTAGCTTAGGAATCATAATTCTTACATAGGTTCATATAGACTTCATGAAATTCATGTCTTCACAATTCAACCCATCAATACATTCATCATTTCGACATTGGGGAAATAGGAATGGGTTCATGGGGATTCATCTAAACTTATGAAATTCAACTCAATTTATACTTCAAGGTTCATAAAACAATCAATAGAAACAGCACCATGAAATTCATGTCTTCACAATTCAACCCATCAATACATTCATAATTTTGAAATTGGGGAAATAGGCATGGGTTCATGGTGATTTATCTAAACTCATGAAATTCAACTCAATTTATACTTCAAAGTGCATAAAACAATCAACTGAAACAACATTGTGAAGAACCCACGACATGGAAGAAAACCCTTAATTCAATTGGGAATTTCTAACTTGAAAAGTGAAGATTTAAGGACTTCATGGAGGAAAGGACTCCATGAATGAACATTATCATACCTTAGAGTCCCAATTCCTTAAGCAATTGATGAAGAAAACTTGATTTTCTTTAACCCTAGCTTGCCCTCTTCTTCTTCTTATTCTAACTTCTAGAGAGAGAATT
The DNA here is from genome assembly GCA_018342035.1 of Solanum appendiculatum. NCBI lineage: Eukaryota > Viridiplantae > Streptophyta > Magnoliopsida > Solanales > Solanaceae > Solanum > Solanum appendiculatum. The sequence continues at coordinate 110,494 of JAGDQO010001671.1, forward strand.
ATTTGAGAGAGGAGAGTTTTGGGAAATTTGTAATGTGATTGGAAAGGGTAGTTTTAAGATGAAAAAGGACTTATATAGTGTTAGGTGATGAAGGGAACCAACTTAAATGAGTAAATAAGCGATTAGGTGAAAAGACCAAACGATCCCTTTTTAAAACTCCACCAACGACCCCACTTACTACATGACCTACGGTTGGTAGGTCAACCTACTGCCCGTAGGTGACAAACCGTAGGTCATTCTGCCCAAGCCCCCAAAATTTAACAATTTTTCAACCGACTTCCCCAACCTACTACTTTACCTACGGTTGGTAGGTGCAACTACTGGCCGTAGGTCATGTAGTAGGTCACCCAAAAATCATTTTTTTCCAATTTCTTCCCTTAGGCAGCCTTACCTACGGCTCCCCCCTCTTGACCTACTGTTGGTAGGTTAACCAATGGTTAGTAGGTCAAGTAGTAGGTCACCAAAGTTATTAAAAGTTGGAATTTTCGTTATTTTTGAATTTAGGGTATAACAATATCTCCCCTTTTGGAACATTCGTCCTCGAATGAGAATCAAGACATCATAAGGAGGGTAAGAAACAAGAGCTAAGAACCCAACATAGAATGCAATCACATAAATGCACATATCCGAGGAGGAAAACATCAATTCCAAGCTAAACCATTTTCAAAACATCATTTCATCAAGAATTTATGCAACTCATATTCAAATGCACAAAATCATAGATAAATCAATCATACTAAGTCATATCTTTGAAAAATAAAATTTTCATGAGCATGAATGCATGAGAAAACATGAGAATTACTAAGACACAAGAATTCTTAAGAGTGAACCAAGAGGAGCTAAGGCCTCAAGCTAGACCCGAAGGTAGAAGGAAAGAGATAAGGATACTAAGAGATCACATCACCTCCGGCCTTTCTCAAACTACACCACGACAAGGAACCTTCCAAAACCAACATAGGTCTATTTTCATATTTCAATCATGAAACACACCATCTCCTCCTTGGGAGCAAACCTATCTAGCCTTTTCGAATCCATGCCCCTCAACTCAAGCATAATACCCGAGTCTTAAAAACCACAAAACCATTGATACAAGTGAACACTTAAGAAGTTTCTACAAGGATTTCAAAGTCGACCTTAATCACACTGACCACACATAGAGTTTTATCATAGACACAAATCACCCAACATCAAACAATGCATAATCAAAAGCTAAAAGACCATAACTTACCAATCTCCACATCCGGGGAACCCTCATGGTCTTTTCGAGTTTGGAGAGCATAGAATCGGTTTTGCTTTTGAGTACTTGAACCCGACAAATTTTGGGGTTGAATCCATCGACGATTATCTCCCTCCTTCCTGACCACTAAGGGAAAATTCCTAATCTTGTGGTCCTTCTTGCTAAAACCAAAGCATGCATTCGAACCGGCTAGACAATTGCCCTCATGCTTCCCTCCACACCTAGTACAAGTGGTCGATGAGAATTCACCACCATTTTCTCCTTGAGGCTTAGGTCTGACACCCTATCATGGTTGAACTTAGGTGGATCATTTGAGGAATCTTGACCAGAAAACCTTTGTCGAGACTTAAAACGATTATGCCCATCGGACCTTGAATGAGAAAAATTACCATCACCGATCTTAGCCGTCTTTTCCTCTCTAAACTTTTCCTAGAGCTTCTCCTCCTCTATTTATTGAGCATGCACCATGAGATGGAAATTGTCCATATCATTGACAAGCATAGCGGTACGACACTCTTTGACTACCATTTCGGATACTCTCGAAACGAACTTACTCATCCTTGCCCTAGGATCAGCAATCATAGTAGGAGCATATCGAGATAATTTTGTGAACTTCAAACCATACTCCTTCACACTCATGCTTCCTTGAGGAAGATTGATAAGTCCAAGAAACTTTGCCTTCCTCATCTCTAGGGGAAAGAACCTATCAAGAAAAGCAACCTTGAACTTCTCCCAATCAAGAGGACCCTCATCATCCGTCCTCCCTTACTTCCATTGGTTGAACCAAACTTGAGCCACACCCTTAAGTTGGTAAGCGGCCAATGCCGCCTTTTCCATCGACGTCACACCCATGAATATCAACACCTTATAAACCTCATCAATGAACTCTTGAGGATCTTCCTCAACCTTAGAACCATGAAACTCCGGAGGATTCATCCTAACAAAGTCCCTCACTGTTTTTGCTGCCATACCCACATTTGGGTTCACAGGAGCCACAACCTCCTTATTGGCTTGAGCCGTCACGGCTTGAGCCAACACTTGAACACCAGCCCTAAACTCCATATTAGTCACTTGTTCGGCCAAAGGGTTGACCGAAACTTGAGGAGGAGCTTCTTGTTCCACATTCTCTTCTGCATTTCTTCTAGAATAAGCTCTTCGAGAAGCTATATCCTGAAACGCATAGGATATGGATTAGGAGAGAAAGACCTATGAGGTTAAACTCTATCGCACGAATTAAGTGTAATGAAAGAAGTGAAGTTTCCTAAACATCTTATAGCCTCTCATTCATAAATGTGGTGCGCTTCACACTCATAACAAGACACCACTCGACGTGACTTATGAGACATCCTAGGATCTTTCTAAAACCTTTGGCTCTAAATACCAATTTTGTCACGACCCAAAGTACCCCATAGCCGTGACATGGCGTACAAGACCCCGAAAGGCCTCATACAAACCACTTAGCATACATAGACAGGATAATAGAAATCAAAAGTATAAAATCAAGTTCAAATAATAAGAGTTTTATAAAACGTGGCGAAAGTCTAACAAATGTCTTAAGCCATCTAACTTCATAGAATAGAAAGAACGTTGGGACGTAGCCCAATAGAAATACAAAAGTAAAGGAAACATAAAAGAATAACAAGGCAACATCCTCGAACATATGAGGACTCACCAAGTCTTCAAGTCTCTATGTACTCACTAGCCACAAGCGGGATGGGAAGAATAGCTATGTCCTACATTAACAATTCAATGTAGGCAAGAGTATGCATTAGTACAATCAAGTATCAAGTATATAGCAATGCACAAAATCACAAACATGCTAAAAAGGGACATTTTCATGGCATGCAATGACAAAGCTAAAACATGAAAAAAAGGTTAGAAACATAAGTCATAAATCATAGTCAATGAAATCTAAACATATTTAAAACACTTGTGAGATATCTTGAGAGTCTCTTTAGTTCATTATTGTGGGAAGTCAGCCTTAATCGACATAGACGATGCGAGCTATAATATGGAATCTGGTATTCCCCCTACACCGAAAAAGGTTGACCAACTTGACAAGGTAAGACCATGAACTTCTTGCTTACATGGATCCACTAGCTAATCCTATGATGGCACATAGTTTATGGGACATGAGGGATCTCCTCATGTCCACTCGGTGCTAAGCATAATTCCAATAGATTAATCATAGTCATAATCATATCATATCATTAGAAGGCTCGGGAGATCACCTCTTGCCTAATTATGGGTAGACATGAGGGATCTCCTCTTGACTTATTTAGGGTAGACATGAGGGATCTCCTCTTGCCTTATTATTGGTAGACATGAGGGATCTCCTCTTGCCTTATTTAGGGTAGACATGAGGGATTTCCTCTTGCCCTATTATGGGTAGACATGAGGCATCTCCTCTTGTCTTATTACGGATAGACATGAGGGATCTCTTTTTGTCTATCACGGGGAGGGGGAAAAATTAGGGATCTCCTCTTGTCCCTTCCATTAGAATAACTCCCTATTCTTTTTAGTTGAGAAATCCTTTCACAACCCAACATAAATCAACATATCATAAACTTTAGTGCTTCAATCTCAAAGCACCTTAAAATCATTATTTACTTCATAAGGGACATGCATGATTTCATCAACTCCATCTTTACATGGTTCATCATACTCAAAACTTGAAAATCATAGATTTCACCTGGGTTCATAAGAATTCATCTTAAATTATGCAATTAAATGCAAACTCATGCTTAGAAAACCATAAACAAGGCAATTTGATGTTAATTGAAGGAATCCACTTGATAGAGGAAAATCATAGATTTTGATTGAACATGCTTACTTTCATAAAATAATCTTTAAGTCATTCATAATCTCATAATGAAAATCTTTAGCTTAGGAATCATAATTCTTACATAGGTTCATATAGACTTCACGAAATTCATGTCTTCACAATTCAACCCATCAATACATTCATCATTTCGACATTGGGGAAATAGGAATGGGTTCATGGGGATTCATCTAAACTCATGAAATTCAACTCAATTTATACTTCAAGGTTCATAAAACAATCAATAGAAACAGCACCATGAAATTCATGTCTTCACAATTCAACCCATCAATACATTCATAATTTTGAAATTGGGGAAATAGGCATGGGTTCATGGGGATTTATCTAAACACATGAAATTCAACTCAATTTATACTTCAAAGTTCATAAAACAATCAACTGAAACAACATTGCGAAGAACCCACGACATGGAAGAAAACCCTTAATTCAATTGGGAATTTCTAACTTGAAAAGTGAAGATTTAAGGACTTCATGGAGGAAAGGGCTCCATGAATGAACATTATCATAACTTAGAGTCCTAATTCCTTAAGCAATTGTTGAAGAAAACTTGATTTTCTTTAACCCTAGCTTGCCCTCTTCTTCTAACTTCTGGAGAGAGAATTATTTGAGAGAGGAGAGTTTTGGGAAATTTGTAATGTGATTGGAAAGGGTAGTTTTAGGATTAAAAAGGGCTTATATAGTGTTAGGGGATGAAGGGAACCGACTTAAATGAGAAAATAAGCCATTAGGTGAAAAGACCAAACGATCCCTTTTTAAAACTCCACCAACGACCCCACTTACTACATGACCTACGGTTGGTAGGTCAACCTACTGCCCGTAGGTTACCAACCGTAGGTCATTCTTCCCAATCCCCCATAATTTAAAATAACTTTTCAACCGACTTCCCTAACCTACTACTTGACCTACGGTTGGTAGGTCCACCTACTGGCCGTAGGTCATGTAGTAGGTCACCCAAAAATTATTTTTTTTCCAATTTCTTCTGTTAGGCAGCCTTACCTACGGCTCCCCCCTCTTGACCTACTGTTGGTAGGTTAACCAACGGTTAGTAGGTTAAGTAGCAGGTCACCAATGTTTTCAAAAGTTGGAATTTTCGTTCTTTTCGAATCAGGTGTGTTACAATATCTCCCCCTTGGGAACATTCATTCTCGAATGAGAATCAAGACATCATAAGGAGGGTAAGAAACAAGAGATAACAACCTAACCTAGAATACAATCACATAAATGCACATATCCGAGGAGGAAAACATCAACTCCAAGCTAAAGTATATTCAAAACATCATTTCATGAAGAATTTATGCTACTCATACTCAAATGTACATAATCATAGATAAATCAATCATACTAAGTCATATCTTTGAAAAATAAAATTTTCATGAGCATGAATGCACGAGGAAACATGAGAATTACTAAGACACAAGAATCCTTAAGAGTGAACCATGAGGAGCTAAGGCCTAAAGTTAGACCCGAAGGTAGAAGGAAAGAGATAGGGATACTAAGAGATCACATTACCTCCGGCCTTTCTCATTCTACACTATGACAAGGAACCTTCCAAAACCAACATAGGTCTATTTTCATATTTCAATCATGAAGCACACCATCTCCCTCTTGGGAGCAAACCTATCTAGCCTTTTCGAATCCATCTCCCTTAACTCAAGCATAATACCCTAGTCTTAACAGCCACAAAACCATTGATACAAGTGAACACTTAAGAAGTTTCTACAAGGATTTCAAAGTCGACCTTAATCACACTAACCACAGATAGAGTCTTATCATAGCCACAAATCACCCAACATCAAACAATGCATAATCAAAAGCTAAAAGACCATAACTTATCAATCTCCACATCCGGGGAACCCTCATGGTCTTGTCGAGTTTGAAGAGCATAGAGTCAGTTTTCCTTTTGAGTAATTGAACCCGAAGAATTTTGGGGTTAAGTCCATCAACGATTATCTCCCTCCTTCCTGACCACTACGGGATAATTCCTTATCTTATGGTTCATCTTGCCATAACCAAAGCATGCATTGGAACCGGCTAGACCATTGCCCTCATGCTTCCCTCCACACATAGCACAAGTGGTCGATGAGAATTCACCACCATTTCCTCCTTGAGGCTTAGGGCTAGATACCCTATCTTTATTTAACTTAGGTGGATCATTGGGGGAATCTTGACCGGAAAACCTTTGTCAAGACTTAAAATAATCATGTCCATCGGACGTTGAATGTGAAAAATTACCATCACCGGTCTTAGCTGTCTTTGCCTCTCTAGACTTTTCCTTGAGCTTCTCCTCCTTTATTTGTTGAGCATGCACCATGAGATGGGAAATGTCCATATCATTGACAAGCATAGCGGTACGACACTCTTTGACTACCATTTCGGATACTCTCGAAACGAACTTACTCATCTTTGCCCTAGGATCAACAATCATAGTAGGAGCATATCGAGATAATTTTGTGAACTTCAAACCATACTCCTTCACACTCATGCTTCCTTGAGGAAGATTGATAAATTCAAGCAAATTTGCCTCCCTTATTTCAAGAGGAAAGAACCTATCAAAGAAAGCAACCTTGAACTTCTCCCAATCAAGAGGACACTCATCATCCGTCCTCCCTTCCTTCCGTTGGTTGAACCAAACTTGAGCCACACCCTTAAGTTGGTAAGCGGCCAATGCAGCCTTTTCCACCGGCGTCACACCCATGATCATCAATACCTTATAAACCTCATCAATGAACTCTTGAGGATCTTCCTCAACCCTAGAACCATGAAACTCCAGAGGATTCATCCTAACAAAGTCCCTCACTCTTGTTGCCGCCATACCCACATTTGGGTTCACGGGAGCCACAACCTCCATATTGGCTTGAGCCGTAACGGCTTGAGCCAACACTTGAACAATAGCCCTAAACTCCGCATTAGTCACTTGTTCGGCCAAAGGGTCAGCCGAAACTTAAGGAGCTTGATGAGGAGCTTCTTGTTCCACATTCTATCCCGCATTTCTTCTAGCATAAGCTTTTCAAGTAGCCATATCCTGAAACGTATATGATAGGGATCAGGAGCAAAAAACCTATGAGGTTAAACTCTATTGCACGAATTAAGAGTAATGAAAGAAGTGAAGTTTCCTAAACATCTTGTAGCCTCTCATTCATAAATGTTGCGCGCTTCACACTCATGAACGAGACTCTACTCGACGTGGCTTATGAGACATACTAGGATCTTTCTAAAACCTTTGGCTCTGAATACCAAGTTTGTCACGACCCAATGTACCCCTAGCCGTGACATGGCGTACAAGACCCCGAAAGGCCTCATACAAGCCACTTAGCATACATAGATAATATAATAGAAATCAAAAGTATAAAATCAAGTTCAAATCATAAGAGTTTTATAAAACATCGCAGACGTCTAACAAATGTCTCAAGCCATCTAACTTCATAAAATAGAAAGAACGTTGGGACATAACTCAATACAAATCAAAAATTAAAGGAAACATAAATAATAACAAGGCAACGTCCTCAAACATATGAGGAGTCACCAAGTCTTCAAGTCTCTATGTACTCACTAGCCACGAGTGGGATGGGAAGAATCACTACGTCCTACATTAACAAGTCAATGTAGGCAAGAGTATGCGTCAGTACAATCAAGTACCAAGTATGATAGCAATGCACAAAATCACTTAAACATGCTAAAACGGGTCATTTTCATGGCATGCAATGATCAAGCTAAAACATGAAAAAAAGAAGGTTAGAAACATAAGTCATAAATCATAGTCAATGAAAGCTAAATATATTTAAAACATTTGTGAGATATCTTAAGAGTCACTTTAGTTCATTATTATGGGAAGTGAGCCTTAACCGACATAGACCATGCAAGCTATAACATGGAATCTGGTGTTCCTCCTACACCGAAAAAGGTTGACCTACTTGCCAAGGTAAGACCATGAACTTCTACCTTACGTGGATCCACTAGCTAATCCTATGGTGCCAGATCGTTTATGGGACATGAGGGATCTCCTCGTGTCCACTCGGTGCTAAGCATAATTCCCACGGATTAATCATAGTCATAATCTTATCATATCATTAGAAGGCATGGGGGATTACCTCTTGCCTTATTATGGGTAGACATGAGGGTTCTCCTCTTGCCTTATTATGGGTAGACATGAGGGATCTCCTCTTGACTTATTATGGGTAGACATGTGGTATCTACTATTGTCTTATTATGGATAGACATGAGGGATCTCCTCTTGTCTATCATGGGAAGTGGGAAACATGAGGGATCTCCTCTTGTCCCTTCCATTAGAATAACTCCCTATTCTTTTTAGTTGGGAAATCCTTTCACAACCCAACATAAATCAACATACCATAAACTTTAATGCTTCAATCTCAAAGCACCTTTAAATCATCATTAACTTCATAAGAGACATGCATGATTTCCTCAACTTCATCTTTACGTGGTTCATCATACTCAAAGCTTGAAAACCATAGATTTCACATGGGTTTTTAAGAATTCATCTTAAATCATGCAATTCAATGCAAACTCATGCATAGAAAACCACAAACAAGGAAATTTGATGATAATTGAAGGAGCCCACTTGATAGAGGAATATCATAGATTTTGATTGAACATGCTTACTTTCATAAAACAATTTTTAGGTCATTCATAATCTCATCATGAAAATCTTTAGCTTAGGAATCATAATTCTTACATAGGTTCATATGGACTTCACGAAATTCATGTCTTCACAATTCAACCCATCAATACATTCATTATTTCGAAATTGGGGAAATAGGCATGGGTTCATGGGGATTAATCTAAAATCATGAAATTCAACTCAATTTGTACTTCAAAGTTCATAAAACAATCAATTGAAACAACATTGCAAAGAACCCATGACATGGAAGAAAACTCTTAATTCAATTGAAAATTTCTAACTTGAAAAGTGAAGATTTAAGGACTTCATGGAAGAAACGGCTCCATGAATGAACACTATCATACCCTAGAGTCCCAATTCCTTGAGCAATTGATGAAGAAAACTTGATTTTCTTGAACCCTAGCTTGCTCTCTTCTTCTTCTAACTTCTAGAGAGAGAATTATTTGAGAGAGGAGTGTTTTGGGAAATTTGTAAAGTGATTGGAAAGGGTAGTTTTAGGATTAAAAAGTGCTTATATAGTGATAGGGGATGAAGGGAACCGACTTAAATGAGTAAATAAGCCATTAGGTGAAAAGACCAAACGATCCCTACTTAAAACTCCACCAACGACCCTACTTACTACATGACTTATGGTTGGTAGGTCAACCTACTGCTCGTAGGTTACCAACCGTAGGTCATTCTGCCCGAGCCCCAAAAATTTAACAATTTTTCAACCGACTTCCCCCACCTACTACTTGACCTACGGTTGGTAGGTCCACCTACTGGTTGTAGGTGACCCAAAAATCATTTTTTTCCAATTTCTTCCCTTAGGCAGCCTTACTTACGGCTCCCCTCCTCTTGACCTACTGTGGGTAGGTTAACCAACGCTTAGTAGGTCAAGTAGTAGGTCACCAAAGTTTTCAAAAGTTGGAATTTTTGTTCTTTTTGAATCCGGGGTGTTACAACAAGTACAAGGGATTTGAGATTACCAAAGGGCATTCAAACTACAAAAACAAATTATAAAAAATGAACTAGATGAGTGCATCTCTATAGTACAAGATTTTTTTTAATGAAAAAAAAAGAATTACTTGATGAAGAACATAAAGGAGAGAAAATTGAATCTCTATGGAGAGTTTGAAGAAAGGCATGCAAGAATGGAGCAGCTTAAAATACATACACATGCTCTGAATCTAAGAAGTCATAATCTGATTGTCTAAATAAAACAATTAACAATATATATATATATATATATACTAGTTTTTGAACACGTGCGTTGCACATGTATTTGTATCAATAAATATAACTTTCTTGAAAGTAATATAAATAATATTGAAATATGTGTATGATGAGTAGCACAAAATTTTAATAGGAAAAATATTGTTGGCTCAAATCGAATTCGATTGGTGATGAATCTATTTGACCGGGTGGATTGTAATGATTCTTATCTACATTTAAAAAAATGAACAAGATTTGGGATAATTTCTGAGGAAGAAAAAATAAAGAGTAATCATATCATATATCATATATCATATATCATATATATATATATAAAAGAGAACCCTCAACTCGGTGATGTGGCGCCACTAGAAAAAAAGATTCTCTTTTTATTTATTTATTTCCAAAATTGCCCTTCTTAAAAGTCACAATCTTACGAAAAAGTTACAACTTTTCATAAAAGTCACAACTCTTTAGAAAAGTCACAACTTTTCATAGAAGTCACAACTCTTTAGAAAAGTCACAACCTTACTTAAAAGTCACAACTCTTTAGAAAAGTTACAACCTTACGGAAAAGTCACAACTCTTTAGAAAAGTCACAACCTTACGGAAAAGTCACTACTTTTTACAAAAGTCACAACTCTTCATTTTTCATTCACACATTTTTAAACCCAACACTTAATTCCAAGGAACCAACAGAAGAAAGAATAAACAAAGAAAATTGATTTCAATTGCAATGCGACATTACTACTCTTGCATCTCTCAATCCACAACACATAACACTGTTGCAATTGTTGAATTCATTACATTTGGTTCTTTAGTAAACAAAAGTTCTATTTCTGTCACTATTATTTGTAGGTTTTTTTCCGCTATAGGGGAGTCGAATTCATATACATTAATTAAGCTTCTTATGAAGTGTGTTTCATTCCTCAAAGTTTTCTTCCTCCTACTACTCCTGCACCTCTCAGTCCACAACACATAACGCTGTTGTAATGGTTGAATTCATTACATTTGGTTCTTTGGTAAACAAAAGTTCTATTTCTGCCACTATTATTTGTAGGTTTTTTTTCGCTATAGGGGAGTTGAATTCGAATACATTAATTAAGCTTCTTATGAAGTGTGTTTCATTCCTCAAAGTTTTCTTCCTACTATTAGATGAAGGTTAATCTTTTACTTTAAGTCATAGCGATTCATGTAACTATTGCAATTTCTTTTTGATATTTTGGTGACTTTGTTAGAACTCTGTTAAAAATTCCAGTAAGGATGATTGAAAATTGATCTTTTCTTTTGTCAATTTCTACAGATTTCATCATATACTTTTTGGAAAAATTGCTTGTGGGCTGTGCTATATTTGATAGTACACAACAACAAATATGTGATAACTAATATGGAACCAATTGTTAAGTTTGTTAAAGAACCAAAAAGATTGATCTCTTGCTTGCCACAATTAGTATATTATTTTGATTGTTTTATCTTAAGTACAAACATTTTGTATGCCATTGCACTTTTCCAAGAATATTAGTATAGAGATAATTAGTCCACTTCTTTTATCGCAAGTTGACTAATTTGTCATATTTCTTACTCTCTTCTTTTTGGACATAGTAAGAGATCAAGTTTTTGTGAAACTAACAGATGCCCAAAATACACTATAGTAAAAACAATTTTTATTGGCAATAAATATGCACATTAAGAAGATTGCTAGAGTCTTTATCGACATTAATTAATTTTCATTAGATTCAATGTCGCTATAGACTTTAGGGGCATTTATAGAAAGTACTAATTGCCTCTGAAAATACATATTTTGCGGCAATTCAACAATTAATTGCCGTTAAAGATCATTTTTGTTGTAGTGATAACTCTTTCTTTAGGCTTCTTTCAATTAAATTTGTGAACTGTAAACTTGGATACAGCCTGACAGACTATCTTTTTGAAAAATATGTAACCAACATGCCTTTTTCTTCTTGATTGTTAGGTAAGTAAGGTCGTCCTTATTATTATTTCTGGATATTAGTGAGTTGAAGGGCTCACAAAATTATGTTGTGAGATTTTAATATGTTATGTATCAAAATTTTGTTACACTGCTGGAATGGTTGAATTCATTACATCTGGTTCTTTAGTAAACAAAACTTTTATTTCTGCCACTATTATTTGAAGAGTTTTTTCTGCTATAGGGGAGTCAAATTCAAATACATTAATTAAGCTTCTTATGAAGCGTGTTTCATTCCTCAAAGTTTTGTTTCTCCTATTTCATGAAGCTTAATCTTTATTGTAAGTTATAGTGATTCATATAATTATTGCAATTTCTTTTTGCTATTTTGGTGACTTTTTTGAACTCTGTTAAAATTTTTAGCAAGGATGATTGAAAATTAATCATCTCTTTTGTCCTTTTCTACAGGTTTCTTCATATACTTTTTGGGAAAATTACTTGTGGGTTGTGCTCTATTTGATAGCACACAACAACAAATATGTGATAAATAATACGAATCAATGGTGAAGTTTGTTAAAAGAACCTTGCCAATGTTACTATATTATTTTGATTGTTTTATCTTAGGTACAAACATTTTGTATGCCATTGCACTCTTCCTAGAATATTAGTATAGAGACAATTAGTCTACTTCTTTTATCACAAGTTGACTAATTTGTCATATTTTTTCCTCTCTTCTTTTTGGGCATAATAAGAGATCAAGTTTTCTTGAAACTAATAGATGCCTAAAATACACTATAACAAAAATAATTTTTATCGACAATAAATATGCACATTAAAAAAAAGAGTTCAACAGCCTTTACCGATATTAATTAATTGTCATTAGATTTAATGTCGTTATAGACTTTAAGGACATTTATAGAGAGTAATAATTGCCTCTGAAAATACATATTTAGCGACAATTAAGCTATAAATTGCCGTTCAAGAACATTTTTGTTGTAGTGATAACTCTTTCTTTTGGATTCTTTCAATTAAATTTTTGAACTGTAAACTTAGACTCAGCCCGGCAGACTATCTTTTTGAAAAATATGTCAAGCAACATATCTTTTTCTTCTTGATTGTTAGGAAAGTAAGGTCGTCTTTATTATTATTTGTGGATATTTGTGAGTTCAAGTGCTCAGAAAATTATGTTAATTTGAGTTTACAACATCAAGTTGTGAGCAGTTCCATTCAGATGTCACCTACTTCTTGGTTGATCATCGCATTGATTCTTTGCAACTTCATACTATAACCATAACAATAACTATGGTTCAATTCCAAATAAGTTGGGGCCGGTGATATGAAACCTAAGCAATAGTAATGACTATTCTGAGACAATGAGGAAAAACATTTATGATACATAAATTTTAGGGTCATTTTTAACATATACATGACATACTATAATAAAAAAGAGATTGGTGGAGGTTCATAAGAAAGGAGCTGAAGGTCCTCCATTTGAATTTAGTTAATTATGTTCTTGTATGGACGTGATGTTCCACTTAACTTGGGAGTGTTGTTGTTCAAGGCTATTTGGTCTCTTCTTTAACATCTGATGTTATTCTTTATAACTTCTTGGAATTTAGAAAAATTTGTAACTTCTGACCAACTATTTCCATGGAGATTTTCTTAGACTTCTTTCTTATACTTAAAATCTCTCTATGACTCATAATTTTTGTATAACAAAAATGAAAATTAAAAATATATAGCACTTTAAGATTTTGGAGGAACGCTTTGCCTTAAGATAAAATATTCTTGACAATGTAGTGTATGTATCGGAATTACTAATATTGTCGAATGATCATATGTAAGTTTAATAAAATAGATCAATCCTTTGCGAAGAACGGGTAATTTACCTAGTACATATATAAAAGGGAACCATAGGGCCGCCTACATGGCGCCACCACAAACCAGGATTCCCTTTTAATTTATTTATTTCCAAAACTAGCCTTCCCCTCCTCTTAGAAACCTTCACAATTGTCGCACCATCTTACAAATTAAGCCTCCACCAAATCTTCCATATGTATAAATATCAGCCCCCTTTGAACTTACTTAAGCAACTGATCGCCATATAGGAATACTAGGCCAAACTTATGTTTAACCAACTAGTACCAGAATGAAATATTGGTCCAAACTATGTGAGTTAGTTGGCTCAAATGTATATATAACAGTTATACCTTGAGAATTTTCTTTTTAATTTTGAAATTGTGAATGATTCTCCTTTAATCCTATGTATACTTGCATTGTTGCATGCATTAGTTTACCGTTTCTCCCTAATCTTACTTTACCTTTTGTGATTTCAGTTAATCAATTTTTTGTCTAAGGGTGGTACAATATTGATTGAAGGTTAATGTCATTTATTAGAGTTTTGAATTGATATATGAAGTACACATTGTTGGATTTAAAAAGATGTGAATGAAATATGAAGAGTTGCAACTTTCATAAAAAGTTGTGACTTTTATGAAAAGTTGCGACTTTTATGAAAAATTGCGACTTTTATTAAGAGTTGCGAGTTTTATGAAGAGTTGCGAGTTTTATGAAAGGTTGTGACCTTTTCAAAGGGTTGTAACTTTTTCAAAGAGTTGTGACCTTTACGATAAGGCACAATAAGCATTTCTTCACACTACCCTTTTTTGTCTATAAATAGAGGGATTTCCTCTAATTTTAAAACAATGAAAATTCTGAAATTCTTCTTCTTCTGCACAATTAAATATTTGTGTACTTTGCTCCAGTGGAGTGGCTCATTGACACCATTGTTTTTGTATTAATACACTGGTGAATAGGATCTTCCTATCCTAAGATGATCTATTCCTTTAAACCTTAGGTACTAGAGGGGAATAATTTCCTTAAGGGGACACTACTCATTCAGTGGGCTCGATATTTTCCTTTCTGTTTCATTCTATTGTTACAGATCCTAATACATTTTTTACATTCATTAATTTATGCCTATATTATTAATTGTTGTTTTTGAATACATGCTTTAAACTTTGTTGTTTATGTTTCTACAAAGTTATTGTTATAAGTATTTGTTAGTACAGATTAAATAACACACGTTAATTGAGTATTTACACAAGTTTTCTCTACTGAAATTGTTGAAGGTACAATAAGAAAATTCCTTAAAGATCTATACTACCATCTCTTGAAGACAAAATTAAAATTTGATATGCCATTGTAAGGACATAAAGACCTTAGAAACCTTATCGCACCTTCATGTGTGAAGTGAACTAGGAAAAGAAGACAAGAATTAATAAAGTTTTGACATGGCTTCAAAGATATTGTGCCGGATGATCTATAGAGGAATATGACTACACCGGAGCCTCTTTTAATCTCAAAGACACAGATAACTACAC
The DNA here is from genome assembly GCA_018342035.1 of Solanum appendiculatum. NCBI lineage: Eukaryota > Viridiplantae > Streptophyta > Magnoliopsida > Solanales > Solanaceae > Solanum > Solanum appendiculatum. The sequence continues at coordinate 125,716 of JAGDQO010001671.1, forward strand.
AAAAAATTAATTGCTCATATTCAATATGAAATATAAACCCAACGAGGAGTTGGGGTCGATCCCACGAGGAATGGTTTAAATACAGAATTCAAATATGAAGTACTAAAGTGATTTAACTTTTTGTAGGTGCAAATAAGTACAACGATGCATAATGTAAATTATCGAAATTTCAATTATCAAATAAGAGGAATTTGAATGATTGATTTTAACAAACATGATTAAAAAATGAACTTAACCAATGGGAGATGGGACCTTAGGGATGCGTGAGTGTTCAATTACTAATTTCACTAAACGGGTCATTGTTTTAAATTTTAATGACTTATGAATTGTATTTGCTTTGTGTTTTTGATATTCTAATTACTAATCTCAAGCTTTACTTTCTGATATTCTTCTTTCTAATTTTGATTGTTCAAAAGTTGATCAGCTGTAATGCATAAATAGTTTCACTACAACAACATGCTCCGTCTAATACACAAATAGGACTTGAGAAGGGTGGTGTGTACGCAATCTTACCTTTGAAGTTGTTTTCGAAAAACCCTTTGGCTCAAGTAAGACATCAAAAATCAAGTAATATAGTAAAGACAAAATCATACTGAAAATAATTAAAAAGAGAACGAGTAACAACAACAAATAATACGATAATTGAGGTAAAGAATTACAACATAAAAGAATAGACAATGCATCCCCCTTCTCAACATGGTCAGACTCATTTTAGTGGAATTACATTGGTGTTTATTGTTATTGTTAAAGACCCCTTTGGCCTTGGGAAATTAGTAAGCGGTTGGTCATAGATTTCACATATTTTTTTTACTTTGTTTAAAATTTATGGAATAAAAATTATGTTTGGTTGTACTTTTTGTATATAATACATAAAAAAAATATCCATGTTTGAATGTACTTAAATACAACTTTAAACGTGAAAAGTGAGTTGGAAAACATGTAGTTAGCTGTTGGATTTGGAATTTTCATGACTAAACACTAACTTTCAAATAAAGTGAATAATTTTTGTGGCCCAAACAGGTCTTAGCTCACTTGTGAAAAATGTTAGGGGTTATCTGATACGTGAAATAAAGATAATAATGGCGAAATAAAATTAATTGCTTAAGTATGCTGAATCATAATGGGTAGGCAAGATTACGACTACGATAGCTATTTTACAATCAACTATCATGCTTTCAATTGGGTTTTATCAAACCCCAACAGACATTATACTCAGAAAACAATCTTATACCTTAATTCAACCCACTTTAACAAGCTGGGTATTACAAGTAATAACTCATAAAATCATCAATTGCTAATTCCACTCAATTGCATCTTCTACAAGCATACAAAGAGATATAAACTAGAACTGAATTTGCAACTTCAATTCATAAGATTAAAACATGAATTAACAACTAAACCCATTCTAAAGCAGCATTTATTTCAGCAATCCATAAGACCCATAAGCTAATTAAGTAATTGAACACATAACCACACCCCTAAGGCATTGGGGTTTTAGCCAATCATAGTAATGGTGAAGAAATAGTTACTAAATATGTTAGCCATTGATTTCTCCAGTCTTCCAGCAGCAAATACAATCAATTAAAATTATACCCAATGTCTCAATTCCCAATAACCCACAAGAATAGTTCACAAAAATCACCCAAAAGTAATCAAAGTGCAATGTACTTTCTAAGTTCACTTTTTGGTTTCTCTAACAATATACTCTCCCTATTAAAAAACTTCCAACATTTTCAAATACGGGCCCAATCGACGGCATAAGTCGGGCTTGCCCATTCACTCGGCGATGCGCTGAATTACTTGTTCTCGCCTTTTAATTTTTGACTTCAAAACCAATCTCCCTCTGGAACTTTGGGCGATGATCATGGTGCCATTTTTGATCAGCGACTCACCGATTGGTTCCTGAGCTCGCCGACTTGACTTGAATCTTCTCCTCATCTACTGGGACTTTAGGCGATAAAACTGTCCACTCGGCGATTCACCGAGTTACCTTATGTGAGCTCCAGCCTTCTTTTTCCTTCAATTTTGTAACTTTTCTACTTCTTTTTGCATTATCTTGTCCTTGCCTCATTCCAAAGCCTTCTTGCTGCACATAAACGATTTAACATTAGTTATGAGTGCAAAATGGGCATTAAGGATACCAATTTAGTACAAATGAAGCTCTAGATGAGTCAAAACTACCAACTCATCAACATCCCCAACTTAAAATTTTTGCTTCTCCTCAAGTAAAACAAGATTTCAATGAGTTCAATAGGGACGTCTACAAATAGTGCTCCTTGAGAATCCACATGAAAATGCACACAAGAATCAATCTGGGATAAAAGGATCAAATGTACACTAAAGCTTCAAATTCTAACAGGCCATCATCAATTATAATCTATGCTCACAAGTGCTCACTTTAAGCGCAAAATTATGCCCACAAAAATATTTTAATGCCCTTACACCAAGAAAAGGATTCCACTCTCTCGCGAAGTTCAATGAAGATCAAAGTTTAGGAATAAACACAACACTCATGCTCTCAAAAGAGAAAAGTATGCACAACTTTACCCATAGGCTTGCCCAGATTTACCACCTAACATTCACAAGGTTTATGCAAGATCAAAAAAGGCTTTAGAGGCTTGTAATAGGGCTGGGGTTCAAGGTATGATTAATTCTGGGTTAATGGTTCTACCTTCGTGAAGCATGGTTTCCAATTCACTTCTCCTTCCCTTTCCTTTTCACTTTTCAACTTCTCAACTGATCCTTTGTCATTTTTCAGCATACAAAACATTTTTAGGAACACCCCTTCTTATTTTTACATCAATGCACAACTGCACTATCTAATTTGAATCTTTTTCTTTCTTTTCTTTTCATCTCTTCCTTTTTTTATATATATATGGAGGGGTTCTATCTTTTTCTCACTCAATTTTATTTTTCAACGGATCAAGTTCATAAACCTCTAGATCAATATTTTCTTTCATTCTCACCACACCCCCAACTTAGGTTTTTGGCCTAAGTTGGCTATTCAAACTAAGCAATACTTCATGAAGGTTATAGGAGGGAAAGACATGGCATTTTCAAACAAACAATTAAGGTCTTTGTATTTGTGTTATAATCAAAGAAGAGGGTAGGCTCAAATGGTGCCAAGCTGGATTCACACACTCACAAGGTGGCCAGCAAAGGTATAGCAATTAGTTTCACCCTAAAAAATTCATGCCTAAGATCATTTCCTACATTCACCAATGCTAAGCCAAATGGACTACCAGGGCAAGTTCTAGGCATCATCATACACACCTTTCAAGTAAAGCTCATCACACATGGCATTCAAGCACAATTGCGGAATACAACTCTACGAGTCAAGATTGTATGCAACGGTCATTGCAAGACTCACCCGCTAGTCACCACAAGAGGCTAAGAGTTTACACAAGACTATGCAACTCCAATTTACCTCATTTGACACACACAAATATATCGTTCAATAAAGAACACTATTCAAGTCATCGATATTGATCACAATCGACACTCAAAAGTACAATAGAACTGCATTCACTCATTCAACACACAATCAATAAAGATAAGTAGAGAGATATGCCATGAGAGACCAAAAACATTTCTTCCAATTAAAATAACTTCATAAATCAAAACGAACACCACAATCAAAAAAATACAACCAAATGGGGTTGGGAAAGTCACCACCCCACCAAAAAGAAAAGGCAGTGTCCTCAATACGAAATAAAAATAAAAGTAAAGGCTAAAGATAAGGATAGTCTCCCTGTCTGGCTAGGTCTGTGGTGTGTCCTCAACCTGGGCATCATTACCCGGTGCAACCTCCACGGTGGGTTGGACAACAATCGACCCTATCATAGATGTCTCTCGGAGAGAATCGGCAGCGGTAGCTCGGACCATGTCACCCTCCAAATCCTCCTATATCCGCATACCTTTGCACTTTAATTCTCATATTTAGTTGCATTTTGTTGCTTTTGGACTGCGTTGAACTCGTGTCCTATCCCTGTGTGGCCATTTTTGCATTATTTTGTCTTTATTGAGGTTGGTTCAGTTTGGTTTCAAAATTTTTTATGCCATTTTCATTTATTCAACTTGTGAATATATGGGTATTTGATTGTGTACTTGATTTTATGCCTTGATTATTGCCTGTTAGTTTGATTGTGTAAATTAAATTCAAGCATGCCTAATTTTATCAAATTTTGGCCTTAGTCATATTGGGTAATTGCTTTAGTTTATTATGGGTTGTTGTTTGAATGTTGCGTGAAGTCTGAGTAGCCCTGATTTCAATCGAATGGCTTGAATTTGCCCAATGATGGATTGGGTGACGTCATTCTTAAGGGAAAATCATCATTTCATTGTTTTCAAATTGATTTGGGGGAAGTTTGAGTACCCCGGGTAGAAATTGGGGATGGGTCTTGCCTATTTGTTGCTATTTGAGCTTTAATTGTTATGTCTTAGGCTGGTAGTAAATTATCATTGAAACATTTGGGGGGGTGATGCATCGAGTTGGGTCGGCGAGCTACTTCGGGCTCACCGAACTGATTTGGCGTGTCACCCATTGCACTTTCCATCGCCTTCTTAGTTTAATTATTTGCCTGTGCTTTCTGTTACATTCGGCGAGCCCCCTTTAGCTCACTGAGTTCACTCGCCGACTGGCTTTTCCATTGCCATTTATGCCTGATTTTTTCCTGTTTCATTCTGTTACTTTCGGCGATGCTCCTCTTGCTCGCCTAAAAGTTTTGGCGACTCGTCAACCTGATCGGCGAGTATCTCTGGAATTTTTTTTGATTGACCCCTTTCTAACCTATCAGATATGCCTCACCGAAAGGGTGTTGCTAATAAACCTCCTCGGAAGAAAGCTAAAGGGATTGAGATAGCTTCAGAGGTTGCACCACCCTAACCTAAACAACATAAAACTCAACTCAAGGAAAAGAGAAAATAGCAAATTGTCGAGGATAGCTCCTCGTTTGACAATGAGAATAGTTCTATTCAGTTCACCTCCACAGATTCCGGAGGTGAGGAGGTTAAGGATTCCGGGGCTCCTCTTGTTGACCTGCTAAAGCGGACTCATGCCGAGTTGAGATCCAAGGCAGTGCATGATCCGTTGGCAAGGGTCAATGCCTCTACTGCCAGACTTGAGTCTCCAGCAGTGTTTACTCCTGCTCCTCCTGCTCCTGCTCCAATTCCGGCCCCGGCACATCCTCCGAGGTTGATGAATTGTTTGAAAGACAAGGGTGTACGCACAATCCTCGAGGAAAAGAGGTTGTCCACCGATGGGGTGGTGGACAGATATCCATAGGTGTGGGAGACTCTTCGTGTCCGCAAGTTTCAGATTTTCACCAAGCCCCGGAGCCCTTACGTACCTACATGGGTCTGGAAATTTTATGGTGCCAACTCCACTTTGATCCCAAGAGTCAACAAGTAGGCGCAGTCAATGACACAAGTTGATTTTGTCATGGTGCGTGGGAAAAAGGTTTAGTGTAGCCAAACCGAGATAAATAATGTCCTTTAATGCACAATTGGGTATCCACATTCCTTGGCCGACAAGCTCAATGGCAGTTTGGAAACTCTCAAGGGGTGGTTTGCTTCGTTGATTAGTGATGCCTTCCCCCGGTGGCTCGATGCCAGTTCTATCATTGAGAAGGACTTAAGTATAGGTTCTCGCTACTGGTTCGGGTTTTTAAGCAGCACACTTATGCCTTCTTAGAACGAGTAAATCCTTCGGGAAGCCCACTCTTTTGGGTTGCATTATGGACAGGCAATTGCTAAATTTGGGCATGATCATCGAGTGTAATATGTTGATTAGAGCAAAATAGTAGCCCACCTCCCTACCATCCCCCATTTTGATTAGTGAGCTGTGAAGGCAGGTTGGTGTGCCTTTCGACATGAAGACGGATGTTGAGGTCTCTTCGACCTCGTCTTGTGACATCCGATGGATCGAGGCCGAGTATATGAAGGATGAGGCCAAGAGGAGGAGAAGACCACCGGTAGACACGTCTCCGATGGTGGATGTTGAGGCCATGGAGACTGGTTCTTCCACTCTCACAGTTGAGCTGACATGTACTCCTATCTCAGATGCTCCTGCTAGTTCTACTTCTTCACCGGGCCCCACTTCTGCCCATGCACCAGCTACAGCTCCCGGCTCCCAGCCTTTGACACAGATCATGATCATTAAGATGGGGCACCTTGCCCATTCAGCAGATGTGAGCAGGTCGAGGCAGTTGTTTCGTGCATGATTGAGCGTGCCATAGATGTAGCACTTACCCCCATTCGAGCAGAGTTGGCTGATCAGCGCCGGCTTATCACAGGTCATGGGGAGGGTTTTGAGGCCCTCACCTCTAGTTTAGCTGCATGTGAGAGGAAGGAGGTCGATTCTGTGGTGTTGACGGCTGTCCGTACTGATATAGCTAGTTTGAGGAGAGATGTGGACGAGCTTAAGTCCACCGACATTACTATGCTGTGGGGTAGTGTGGATGTGCCTGAGGGTGCTAGTGCGGATGTTCCACCACCCACCACCACTGGCATTGCTCTGATTGCAGAGGATGAGGATGTTTCTGACACACCGGATACAGATGAGGAGGACCTTTCCATGCGCGATAGCTAGGTGTATGCTGATCTTGATTTGGAGGGAGACATGGTCCGAGCTGCCGTGGCCGATTCTCTTCGGGAGACATTGATGATTGGGTCGAGTGGGGTCCAGCCCACCGTGGAGGTTGCACCAGATACTGATGCCCAGGTTGAGGACATGGTACCCGGTGCAACCTCCACGGTGGTATGTCCTCAACCTGGGCATCAATACCCGGTGCAACCTCCATGGTGGGCTGGACCCTAATCGACTCAATCATAGATTTCTCCCGGAGAGAATCGGCAGCGGCAACTCGGACCATGTAACCCTTCAAATCCTCAAGATCAGCAAACACCTCGCTAACGCGCATGGCAAGGTCCTCCTCATCCGTCTCCTGTGTGTCAGAAACACCCTCATCCTCAGCTATCAGAGCAACGCCAGTGGTGGTGGGTGGTGGAACATCCACGCTAGCACCCTCAGGCACATCCACACTACCCCACAGCATAGTAATGTCGGTGGACTTCGGCTCATCCATATCTCTCCTCAAACAGGCTATATCTGTACGAACAACCGTTAACACCGCAGAACCACCCTCCTTCCTCTCACAGTCAGCTACTCTCGAGGTGAGGACCTCTAAAGCCTCCCCATGAGCTGTGATACACCGGCACTGATCAGCCAACTCTGCTCGAATGGGGGCAAGTGTTACATCTATGGCACGCTGAATCATGCCCGGAACAGCTGCCTCTACCCGAGAAGCTCTAACATCGGCTGAATGGGCAAGTTGCCCCATATTAATGATCATGAACTATGTCAAAGGCCGGAAGTTGGGAGTTGTAGCTAGTACAGGGGTAGATGAGGGGCCCGGTGTAGAAGCAGAAGTTGCAGGAGCATCTGAGACAGGATTACCTGTCGGCTCAACTGTGAGAGTGGGAAAACCAGTCTCCATGGCCTCAACATCCACTGCCGGAGACGTGTCTACGAGAGGTATCCTCCTCCTCTCGGCCTCATCCTTCATATACTCGACCTCAATCCATCGGATGTCACAAGACGAGGTCGAAGTAAGCTCAACATCCATTTTCACGTCTAAAGCCACACTAGCCCGCCTGCACAGCTCACTAATCAAAATGGAGAATGGTAGGGAGGTGTGTTGCTTTTTTGCTCTCATCAACATCTCACACTTGATGATCATCCCCATATTTAGCAATTGCCTATCCATAATGCAACCCAAAAGAGCGACCTTCGGGGACTGGAGGATTGACTCGTTCTGAGAAGGCATAAGTGTGATGCTAAAAATCCTAAACCAGTAGTGAGCAGCTATATTTAAGTCCTTCTTCTCAATGATGACATCGGCATCTATCCAATGGGGGAGGCATCACGAATCAATGGAGCCAAAGTTTCCAAATTGCCCTTGAGCTTGTCGAGCTAGGAATGCCAATACCCGAATATGCAACCGAGGACATTATTTATCTCGGTCTGGCTACACTTAACCTTTTTCCTGTGCACCATGACAAAATCAACTAGTTTCATTGACTGTGCCTGCTTCTTGACTCTCGGGATCAAAGTGAAGTAGGCAACATAGAATTCCCGGACCTATGTAGGTACGTAAGGGCTCCGGGGCTTGGTGAAAATCTAAAACTTGTGGACACGAAGAGTCTCCCACACCTGTGGATATATGTTTAGCACCATAGCGGTGGTCAACCTCTTTTCCTCGAGGATTGTGTGTAAACCCTCGGCTTTCAAATAATTCATCGACCTTGGAGGATATGCCGGGGCCAAAACTGGAGCAGGAGCAGGAGGACCAGGAGTAGACGCTGTTGGAGACTCAGGTCTGGCAGTAGAGGCATTGACCCGTGCCAATGGATCATGCACTACCTTGGATCTCAACTCGGCACGAGTCCGCTTTAGCAGGTTAGCAAGACGAACCCCGAAATCCTCAACCTCATCACCTTTGGAATCCGTGGAGGTGAACTGAATAGAACTACTCTCATTGTCGGACGAGGAGCTCTCCTCAATGATTTGTTGTTTTCCCTTTTCCTTGAGTTGAGTTTTATGTTGTTTAGGTCGGGGTGGTCAACCTCCGAAGCTATCTCAATCCCTTTAGCTTTCTTCCGATGGGGTATTAGCAACAACCTTTCGGCGAGGCATATCTGTTAAACAAAATATGCAAACAGAAGAATAGATCAAAACAGGTTAGAAAGGGGTCAATCAGAAAGTATTGCAAAGATACTCGCCGATCAGGTCGGCGAGTCGCCAAAACTATTAGGCGAGCAAGAGGGGCATTGCCGAAAGTAACAGAATGAAACAGGAAAATATCAGGCATAAAGGGCAATGGAAAAGCCAGTCGACGTGTTCACACAGTGAGCTAAAGGGGGCTTGCCAAATGTAACAGAAAGCACATGCAAATAATTAAACTAAGAAGGCGATGGGGAGTGCAATGGGCGACGCATCAAATCAGTTCGGCGAGCCCAAAGTAGCTCACCGACCCAAGTTGATGCTTCACCCCCCCAAATGTTTCAATGATAATCAACTATCAGCCCAAGACACAACAATTAAAGCTCAAATAGCAACAAATAGGCAAGACCCATCCCTAATTCAAATTCATGGTTTTCAAAGCCCATAAGGCTTTATGCTCAAGTTCCACCGGGAGATGACACGATTTACCGAACACCAACTGATACGTCGACATACCAATTGGGGTCTTAAAAGCAGTAATTTATGCCCACAAAGCATTATCTAACCTTTGAGACCAATCAGATCGATTTGCATGAACGGTCTTGGCCAAAATCCCTTTAATTTCCCAATTGGACACTTCAACTTGCCCACTTGTTTGAGGATGGTAGGGGGTAGCAACCTTATGTTTGACTTCATATTTGGCCAACAACGAAGAAAAAATTCGGTTACAAAAATGAGATCCCCCATCACTAATAATAGCACGTAGAGAACCAAACCTTGTGAAGATGTATCTCTTAAGGAAATTCACTACACTCCGCCCTTCATTGTTAGGTAAAGCCACAGCTTCCACCCATTTGGACACGTAATCAATGGCCATCAAGATATATTTGTTCCCATAAGAACTCACGAAAGGACCCATAAAATCAATTCTCCACACATCAATCAATTCAACCTTAAGGATTGGAGTAAGAGGAAGCTCAAGTCTACGTGACACTCCTTCTTGCTTTTGTTTGACATTGAATACACCTGAGGAGAAGTGAATTTGCATCTTGATACAACGTTGGCCAATAATAACCACTTTGCAACACTTTAGCAGCTGTACGCACCCCACTATAGGGTTCACAAACTGGAAATGCATGTCATGCACCAAGAATAGCATCTACTTCAACCTCTGGTACACATCTCCTAATTACATGATCAGTACATTCCTGAAATAGATAAGGTTCATCCCAAAATTACTTCTTTGCATAAAAAAGGAACCTCTTGCGTTGATAAAATTTCAGCCATCGGGAATAATTCCACAAGCCACATAATTTACAAAATCAGCATACCAAGGAGTACTACCCATCAATAAAGCCATCACCGCCTCATCCGGAACGACTTCTTCAATATTTCTATCACCGGGAGCAATCCCACTTGTTTCAAGTTTCGACAAATGGTCAGCCACTTGATTCTCACATCCTTTACGATCCTTGACCTCAAAGTCGAACTCTTGAAATAAAAGCACCCATCGAATCAATCTCGGTTTAGCATCCTTTTTGTCCATCAAGTAACTTATAGCCGCATGGTCAGTTTGTACTATTACCTTGGTTCCCAATAAGTAGGCTCAAAATTTTTCAAAAGCATATACCACCGCCAAAAATTCTTGTTCAGTAACGGTGTAGTTCTTTTAAGCCATGTTCAAGGTCTTGCTTGCATAGCAGACCGGATGGAATAACTTACCTCTACGTTGACTAAGTACAGCTCCAAAAGCCACACCACTAGCATCACACATTAGTTCAAATGGAATGTTCTAATCCGGAGCAACAATGATCGCAACCGATACCAACTTCTCTTTTATACACACAAATGCATTAATGCAATCTTCATCAAACTCAAAAACGCTTTCTTTCTCAAGTAGCTTGCAAAGAGGATGAGCTATTTTAGAAAAGTCTTTTATGAACCTCCGATAGAAACCCGCATGACCTAAGAAACTTTGAACACCTTTATCGAGATGGGAGGAGGTAATTTGGCAATCACCTCAACTTAGCTCATCCATTTGTATACCATCCCCCAAAATTTTATGCCCCAACACAATACCTTCTTTGACTATTAAGTGACACTTCTCCCAATTAAGCACAATATTTGTTTCCACACATCTTTGCAAGACTCTACCAAGGTGTTCAAGGCATGCTTCAAAAGTATCCTCCACGACTAAGAAATCAACCATGAAAACCTCCATCGAGTCTTCCACCATGTCAGCAAAAATAGAGAGCATACACCTCTGAAATGTGGCCGGTGCATTACACAACCTAAAAGGCATTCTTTTAAAAGCAAACGTTCCATAGGGGCATGTAAAAATGGTCTTGTCTTTATCTTCAGGTGATATGGAGATTTTATTATAACCGGAATATCAATCAAAAAAGAAATACCATCCACGCCCCGCCAATCTTTCAACCATTTGGTCCATGAAGGGCATTGGAAAGTGATTTTCTCCATACTGGCATTTAACTTTTGATAGTCCATACATACACGCCAACCTATAACCGGTTGCATAGGTACAAGTTCACCCTTGTCATTCGGGACTGCCATGATACCTCCCTTCTTTGGAACACGTTGTACTAGGCTCACCCACTTGCTATCCGCAATTGTGTAAACCATACCCGCATATAACCATTTGATGATTTCCTTCTTAACCACTTCTTGCATTGGAGGATTCAACCTCCTTTGGTGCTCGACGCTGGGCTTACAATCGACTTCCAATTAAATCTTGTGTGTGCAAATACTGGGTGGAATTCTCACAATATCATCAATTATCCATCCAATAGCTTTTATGAACCTTTTTAACACACTCATAAGGGCTTGTACTTGCTCTTCAAGTAAATCAGCAGCAATAATAACCGGCAACGTATTGTCAGCCCCCAAAAATACATATCAAAGATATGGAGGAAGAGCTTTCAACTCAAGTTTCGGGGGTGCTTCAATGGATGGCTTCGCAGGTGGACTTTCTCTATTATTCAAATCAATATCAAGCTTCAAAGAAGTTTTCGAGTAAGAACCTAAACCAGATAAAGCACCTACCACTTCATCATAATCTTGGATCTCTTCACCGTCATAATTCAAGAGCACGGCAGCCAAAGATTCACCAATACATGAAACTTCACCAACACTAGCAACTGTTTAATCAACCGAATCAATAACCGACACCACATTGAGATCACTTGGTTGCTTCATGGACTTGCATACATTGAAAGTGACTTCCTCCTCATTAACGCGAAACTTCAAATTTCCACTTACCACGTCGACAAGGGCTCTCCCTGTGGCCAAAAATGGTCTACTAAGAATAATAGGTATTTCGGCATCCATTTCACAATCAAGAATCACGAAGTCTGCTGGAAAGATAAATTTGCCAACCTTCACCAAAATATCATAAAGAACTCTGATAGGCCGCTTTATGGAGCGATCAGCCATAAGAAGTCGCATTGTGGTTGCCTTAGGTTCACCCAACCCAAGTTGTTTGAAAATAGCATATGGCATCAAATTAATACTAGCTCCCAAATCACACAACACTTTGGCAAACTCGAACATCCCAATAGTACAAGGGAGAGTGAACGCTCCTGGGTCATCCTTTTTAGCAACTACATTAGACATAATAGCGCTGCAATTATGGGAAACTTCAATTGTTTCAAAGTCCATGCTTCTCTTTTTTGTGACCAATTCCTTCATAAATTTAGCATACCCCGGCATTTCGAGCAAAGCATCCACCAATGGGAGATTGATAGAAAGAGACTTGAAAACAAAAAGAAATTTTTGGAATTTTTGATTGTCATCTCTCTTCTTCAACCTTTGTGGAAATGGTGGATTAACTTTAGACAACGGCCTTGGATACACTGATTTAGGAACATTCTCCGCTTTTGACTTAGTAGTTCCATTGAGAGTAGTATCATTCAATGAATCACCAGCTTTGTTGGGAGCATTGTTGTTCACATCATCATCAAGGCCATCATCATAACTCATAAGAGGTGGGATTTTACTCCGATCAGCCCAATCAACCTTAACTACATTGCCACCCAAAACTTTGCCACTACGGGTCATAATCGCCATACATTGAGCATTCTCGTTCTTTGGATTAGCCAAAGTGTCATTAGGAAGGCCACCACTTGGTCTTTGATTCAATTGGGCTGAGATTTGAACCACTTGTGATTCAAGATGTTTGATAGAAGATGAGTGAGAGGTCACCGTTTGTTCTAGAGAGCAGAAGTCAGCCTTCATCTCTTTGAGTACTTTGTCCGAACCTTCCACCTTGTGCAAAATACGAGCAAGCATATCTTCAGTTCTAAAGCTCTCAGGATCAGCCTTAGGTTCGGTAGCTTTGAGACAATCATGTGGAGGAACATACCGCTCTCTCTAACCATCTCACCAATTGACACCTCAATCAGGACACTCCCGATTGTCTCTCCAACCACCACCTTGTTCTTTGTTCCAACCTTGATTCCCACTCGAATTTTGATAGCTCGGAGAGAACCCACCATTTGATTCGACACAAATTGAACTTCTTCATTGTACATGGCTTCAAATTTAACATCATCCGGACTCATATCAACTCATAACATGCTTTGTCAATAAATCCATCTTGGTCATCATCTGAGCCATATTCACATCACGCTCTTGGTATTTCTCAATTTGCTCCTTAATCATTCAAACCAAAAGAGGTGATACTGTGTCTTCTCTTATGTGCCATGCCCGGTTGATTTTAGTCATATCATCAAGCAACACTGATGCTATAGGAAACGGCAGTGTCATAATTCCACCTTGAATTAAACGATCAGCAATAAGCTTGTTCACAGAATCAAGGTTACGATAGAAGTATTGCAACATCACATTTTTAGGTAACCCATGAGTAGGACATTGTAGAATGAGATTTTGGAACCTAAGCCATGACTCATGAATTGGTTCACCATCAAGTCTCTTGATGTTCAGAATACCATCTCTCAACTTCACCATCTTCGAAGGGGGAAAGAATAGTTCAAGAAATGCTTCGGTTAACTCCACCCACGAAGTAATTGAATCTTTTGGTAGCTCAGCCAACCACTCCGTTGCATCCTCGGTTAGAGAGATGGGAAACAACCGAATTAGGATCAATTCTTGAGAGATGTTCTTGAATGTAAAAGGGCTACACACGTCCAAAAAGTTCTGAATGTGCTCATGGGGATCCTCATGAGCAAGTCCTCCAAAGAACCCTTTGATTTGCAACAACTGAAGCATGGTCCCGGTCATATGAAAGATAGCATTAGCCACAATAGGGGGCAAGCGCATAGCTCCAGTGCTTCTGACTTGAGCAGCATTGAAGTCATTCAAATTACCAATGTCATCATTCACGTGATGTATGTCATCATATTGACCAATTACACTACCAGCTTCACTCATGTTGTCACCTGCTAAAAATAAATAACGAAAAGACTAATAAGTAAATTCGACTACAACTAAATTAGTTCACTAAAACACTTCAATACTAGAATTCTAGACACCGATCCCTGGCAGCGGCGCCATTTTTGATAATGCTCTACACCTATAACGATTCAAAGTGTAGGCGGTCACTAACAAGTATAAACCCAACGAGGTGTTGGGGTCGATCCCACGAGGAATGTTTTAAATACAAAATTCAAAGATGAAGTACTAAAGTGATCTAACTTTTTATAGGTGCAAATAAGTACAACGATGCATAATGCAAATTATCAAAATTTCAATTATCAATTAAGAGGAATTTGAATGATTGATTTTAACAAACACGATTAGAAAAAATGAACTTAACCAATAGAAGATGGAACCTTAGGGATGTGTGAGTGTTCAATTACTAATTTCACTAAATGGGTCATTAGGAATTGCTTAAGTATGCTGAATCATAATGGGTAGGCAAGATTACGACTATGATAACTATTTTACAATCAACTATCATGCTTTCAATTGGGTTTTATCAAACCCCAATAGGAATTATACTCAGAAAACAATCTTATAACTTAATTGAACCCACTTTAACAAGCTGGGTATTACAAATAATAACTCATACAATCATCGATTGCTAATTCCACTCAATTGCATCTTCTACAAGCATATAAAGAGATATAAACTAGAACTGAATTTGCAACTTCAATTCATAAGATTAAAACATGAATTAACAACTGAACCCATTCTAAATCAACACTTATTTCAGCAATCCATAAGACCCACAAGCTAATTAAGTAATTGAACACATAACCATACCTCTAAGGCATTGGGATTTTAGCCAATCATAGTAATGTGAAGAAATAGTTACCAAATATGTTAGCCATTGATTTCCCCAGACTTCCAGCAGCAAATCCAATTAATTAAAATTATACCCAATGTCTCAATTCCCAAGAACCCACAAGAATAGTTCACCAAAATCACCCAAAAGTAATCAAAGTGCAATGTACTTTCTAAGTTCAGTTTTTGGTTTCTCTAACAATATACTCTCCCTATTCAAAAATTTCTATTTATACTTTCTCAAATATTTCCAACATTTTCAAATATGGGCCTAATCGGCGGCTTAAGTCGGGCTCGCCCATTCACTCGGCGATGCGCCAAATTGCTTGATCTCGCCTTTTAATTTTTGACTTCAAAACTAATCTCCCTTTGGAAGTTTGGGCGATGATCATGGAGCCATTTTTGATGGGCGATTCGCCGATTGGTTCCTGAGCTTGCCGACTTGACTTGAATCTTCTCCTCATCTACTGGGACTTTAGGAGATAAAACTGTCCACTCGCGATTTGCCGAGTTGCCTTATGCGAGCTCCAACCTTCTTTTTCCTTCAATTTTGCAACTTTTCAGCTTCTTTTTGCATTATTTTGTCCTTGCCTCATTCCAAAGCCTTCTTGCTGCACATAAATGATTTAACATTAGTTATGAGTGCAAAATAGACATTAAGGACACCAATTTAGTACAAATGAAGGGCTAGATGAGTCAAAACTACCGACTCATCAAGTTGTAAATATTTTTCTTGAAGTAATAGATGTGTTTCTCGACACTGCGATTGGAATAGAAGTGTAGTTTTAAATAGAACTTCATCACTCTGGTATGCTGATTTTAGAAAGCACCCAAACAAACTGAATAGTTTTGTGTAATATTTTTTCCTTTCAAGTATATTTATTAAGTTGAATTGTTGTCCAATATGATACATTCTCCCTTTCCATTTTAATAATTACATATGATACATTTAAATGGGGAACTTTAAAATGATATATGAAAAGCAAAAGGTAGGGCTGAACTTTCTACACGTTAAAATTAGAATATTTGTTCACTTTTTTTCAGCCTTTTAAAATTTATTTATCCCCTCACCAATGATTATTTATTTATTAGAAAATTTAATATCTCAGGTTTATGTCCATTTGATACCCCAAAAATATCAAATAGTAATATTTCTGGGAAGCAAAAGGATAAATTCTAAAATCAAATTTAAGATGATTGATTGAACGATAAATGATAAGATGTTATTATTATTATTTTCCTTTACGTTATTAATGTTCGTTACTACGTAATCTTGTATGTAAGATAATATAGAGTCTTAGTTTTAATGACTGATAGGTTTTAAATATTATTTTATAAATTCCATGATATTAAATTCCCGCGCGAGGCGCGGGTAATCTACTAGTTATTTAATATATTATAATGTTATAGTACATCCATTCTTGATGATTTTTCTTTCTTTTTTAAGGTGAATTTTTAAAATGACTATAAAATTAAATAACACATTAATTATATGATGACCTAAAGGTTAAAATATTTTTCTCCTTTCTACAAACAGGAAAAAAATTATTCAACAGAAAAAACAAAAAAAAAAGTGATTATGAGTACTTGATAAATTGTTTAATGACTGAGCTTTTTAAAATTATTAACATCACCTTGTATTATCTTTCTAAGCAAATAAAAGCTCCTTTTTAAGGGCTTAAATTACACCCTGCTCGTTATTTTCAAAATCAAATACATTTTTGTAAGTCTTCTCCTATTTCTTTTTCCTCTACTTTTCAAAGATTATCACTTTCCATTCTATTTTGAAAAAAATAAAAGCTTCTTTTCAGAATGAAATTAATCAACAATTTACATCAATCTAACCTCACGTAATGCCAAAACAAATAAAGACAACACTTTAAGAGTTCAAAGTGTATCTTGCGTCTTGGATGTGACTGGTCACTAGTGCCATCAGAAGGTAGCCAAAGCAACTCAGTGTTTTCATACGTAGTTTAGCGTGAGAAAGATTACTTGATAATTGATTGTTAAAAATAAATGGAAAACAAATGAGACCTTACAACTTGTTTATATGGTTGTTCCATTTGGATTGTGTTGTTAGTTTAAATATAATATTTATTTTGATTGTTACTTAGATTTTATTGTTTCGTATCATTAAATTAATCGTTAGGTAACAATTAAAAGAATCATTTTGTGTTACAATGAATTTTGTGTAACTGTGATCGCATTATTCTTTTTTTTCCTTCGTATTTTGTACATATTTATTATTTAATAGTCTTATGTTATCTTTTATCAATTTTTTTAATAGTAGCCCTATCTCGTACAACTACTATTTTGTAGGTTTATTCTTCAATTGGCTTCAAAATTTTCATATGTGACATTGTATAATGGATGGAAAAGATATTATCTATCCAAATATTGTATTCATTAAAATAATATACGATACAATACAATAAGATACAACATAATACAATATTATATGGTCACTACAACATAATATAAAATTAGCAACAACTTTTTGCCAACAACTACAATATCGTTGGCTAATGTTAATATATGGCAACAACTTAGTTTTGTTGTTGCTGCATAATTAAACTCTTACCCATGAATTTTTTCTTGTTGGCAAACATCTTAATTTTGTTGCCATATCTCGTGGGTAAATATAATAAATTTTAAATGTAGCAATAATATATTTTTCTCGTGGCTAAAAATATATTTATTGTTGGCAAAATTATAAGTTTTCTCTACAACATATTCTGTTTGTGGCAGAATATATTTCACATTTGAAAGGAATCATGATTTAGATTCTTAAAAAGGAAGTGTCTTGATGAACAATTATGAAATCATGGTTTTAAAAGGAGCTATTCTAATATGAACTTAATGATTGGATTGGTAGTCTTTAATTATTGTCTTTCCAAGTATTTTGATATGATTATGATTATGTCTTTTCGTTGGGATTTACTTAGCACCGAGAGGTCTTCAGAATGGATGCCTTACTGATAGTAGAGATTTGGTCATTAGTAGTAATTTCCTTGTCCCAAACTACGTGGCCCCGTAGGATGGTCTTAAATGACCTAAGGCAGTGGATCCACTTTAGCAACAATGAAGATACATAGTTCTTACCTTGGCAAGTAGACTCTCTCTTTCCGGTGTGAGAGTTACGTTGGATTCCATGTTATAGCTCACATGGTCTATTGTCGGTTAACGGTAAATATCCCACAAATGAACTAATTTTTCTTCAAAAGGTTTATGAAAGGTTTCCATTATGGTTTTGAAATATGCATTGACCTTGTTCATGATTTATGATTTCAGTTTTAAGACGTAAGTTCACTATATTATGATGCTTATATTTTTGTGCATTTTCGCATATTCAGTATATTCAAAGTACTGATGCATTTTGTGCCTATAGTATTTCATAATATAATGTCCGATGCTCCTCCTCCAAGACGTGGCTAGTATTGGGATTGCTCAGCTGTTGATCTTGGATTGGTGATTCCTCATGGTTCGAGGGCATGACCATTATCGAAATCAACCATTCAATGTTCAAAAGCTCCAAATTACGAAAATTCGCATAAAAACCAAATAAACAACCAGGTGACCGAACTGTTAGTCCCAGCAAGTCATAAATGACTTGGGGTCACTATAAGAACACTCTACATGAATAACAGGAGGTATTAACACATAAATGACCTGGAGGGTCATTACAACATCCACTACTAAAAGGACTTTCATTCACAAAGGTAAGAGTCAAGATGTACCTGAAGGCTCAAACAAGTCGAGAAACTGCTCTTGCATCGTATGCTCGGTCTCTCAAGTATCCTCCTCAACATGAAAATGCCTCCAACGGACCTTCACCATAGAAATGGCTCTCGAATGCAACCGTCACACATATCTGGCTAGAATAGGAACTAGCTCTTCCACAAAATTCAAACGATCATCCAACTCAACAAAATCATACGAGATCACATGAGACTCATTAGGAACATACTGGCGCAATATCGAAACATGGAAAATCGGGTGAATAGCTGAAAATGCTGGATGTTGGGCCAACTCATAAGCAACCTCACCAACTATCCAGAGGATCTCAAAAGGTCTAATAAATCTGGGGCTAAGCTTTCCCCGCCTTTCGAATCTCATCATGCCCTTCATGGGTGACACACGGAGGAAAACCCGATCACCAACTGAAAACTTCAAAGGCCGACGCCTACAATTAGCATAACTCTAGTGTCTACGTTGAGCAGTCCTGAGCCTATCCTAAAGCACCCGGATTTAATCCAAGGCCTCCTGAATCAACTCAATACCACACGTTCTAGGCTCTATAGAATCAAACTAACCAACTGGAGAGTGACAATGCCTACCATATAAGTCCTCAAACAAGGCCATCTGAATACTATAGTGGGAGGTGTTGTTATATGCAAACTTTGCCAAAGTCAAGAACTGGTCCTATGGACTTCCAAACTCCCAAACACAAGCCTACAACATGTCCGCAAGAACCTGAATAGTATGCTCCGACTGGATGTTAGTCAGTGGGTGGAAAGCTGTGCTATGGTCAACACGAGCGCCCAACACCTCCTAAAAGGTCCTCAAAAATCTACAGGTGAACTGAGCACCCCGATATGATATAATATACACAGGCACACCATAAAGACGCACCACCTCCCGAATGTAGATACGAGCCAACTCCTCGACGATGAATAAAGATTAGACAGAGAGGACGTGTCCTGACTTGGTCAATCGTTCAACGATAACCCAAATGTTATCAATACCTGTAGAAGTCTGTGGCAAACCTGCAGCAAAGTCCATAGTGATCCAATCCCATTTCCACTCCAGATCAAATGGGTAATCTTTGGAACTCTCCACCGGGCCTCAAATGCTCAGGCTTTTCATGATGGCAACACAGGCAACAAGACATATAGTGTGCAATATCTCTCCTCATGCCTCTCTACAAATAGTGTTGCCTCAAATCATGATACATCTTTGCAGTGCCTAGATGGATGGAATATCTAGAATCACGGGCCTCACGAAGTATCAATCAGAGCAAGTCCCCAATTCTCAGAACACAAATACGACTGGTAAATCTGTAAATACCATCAGAATCTAAGGTAGCCAGATCGGCATCACCCGCTAACACTTGATCTCGAAGAGTCACCAAAGTCTCATCCTCAAACTGATGACCACAAATCTGATTAAGCAAGGAAGAGTAAACCCCCACACAGGCTAAGACACGCCTAGAATCTGAAATATCCAATGGAATCATTCGATTGGCTAAGGACTAAATATCCAAAGCCATAGGCCACTCCATTGTAAATAATAAGGCTAGAGTACCCATACTCACTGCCTTTCAGCTCAAGGCATCCACTACCACATTCGCTTTGCCCTGATGATAGAGAATAAATAGGTCATAGTCCTTCAGGAGATCAATCCAACGGCGTTGCCTCGACTTAAGGTCCCTCTAGCTCATAATGTAATGAAGAGTCCAACGATTAGTTTAGATCTCACAACGATCTCCATACAGGTAGTGCCTCCAGATCTTAAGCATAAAAACTACTACTACCATCTCCAAGTCATGAGTGGGGTAGTTGTACTTATGCAGCTTAAGCTGCCTTGACGCATAAGCAATAACCCAGTCTTGCTGCATCAATACACAACCCAAACCAACACCGAATGTTTCACAATACACCGTGAAACCCTTATCCTCAACTAAAATAGTCAATATAGGAGCAGTAGTAGGCAACTCCTAGAGCTTCTGAAAGCTCAACTCACACTCCTCAAAGCACTCAAAAGGAACGTCAAGATGAGTCGGCTGGGTAAATGGTGCTACAATAGTGGAGAAGCCCTCCACAAATCAACTATAGTAGCCCATTAGTCCGACGAAGCTCCAAATTGCAGTAACTAAAGTGGTCCTAGCCCAATTATGAATAGCCTAACTCTTCGCCAGATCTAACATGATGCCATCCTTGGACACTAAGTGCCCCAAGAATGCTACAGACTCAAGCCGAAACTCACACTTTGAGAACTTGGCATAAAGTCACTCATCTCTCAATGTCTGGAGCACAATCCTCAAATGTTGCTTATGATTTCTCCTGCTCCACGAGTATAACAGAATATCATATATGAACACTATGACGAACAAATCAAGATAAGGCCTGGAAACTCATGTCATCAAGTTCATAAAGGCGGCAGGGGCATTGGTCAACCCAAAGGACATTACAAGGAACTCATAGTGGCCGTAACGAGTCCTAAATGCGGTCTTAGGATGTATATTTCCTTAATCCTCAACTGATGGTAATCAAACCTAAGATCAATCTTAGAAAACACTGTGGTACCCTGAAGATGGTTGAAAAAATCATCAATACGAGGCATGGAGTAACGTTTCTTTACTGTTACCTTATTCAGCTGCAAATAATCGATACATATGCGCATCATATTGTCCTTCTTCACAAATAAAATGCGATCACCCAAAGGTGATACACTAGGCCTTATGAATCCCTTACCCAAGAGATCTTGAAGTTTAACACTAAGCTCTTTGAGCTCTGCAGGGGCCATCCGATATGGCGGAATATAAATAGGCTGAGTACCTGGCTCAACTCATTAGGAAAATTAATATCACACTCTAGGGTAGGCCAGGTAGGTCAGTATGACACATATCCACATAATCACAGACGATAGGAACTGACTCAACTGGAGGGACCTCCCTACACACATCTCACACATAGGCCAAGTAAGATAAACAACAGCTATCCACTAGCTTTCGAGTCTGAATAAAAGAAATGACTCCAACCGATGTGCTACTATGAGAGCCCAGGCACACCACCGGGGGAATGCCTGGCATGGCTAAGGTAACTGTCTTAAAGAAGCAATCTAAGACCGCGTGGTAGTGGAATAACAAGTTCATGCACAAAATCACTTCAAAATCAAGCATATCAAGAAAAGTAAGGTCAGCCCGGGTCTCACGCACATGAATAGTCACCAAGCAAGATTGATACAGTAGATCCTCTACTAAAGACTCACCCACGAGGGTCGACACATACAACGGTGCTGCCAAATGATCAGAACTCATACTAATATGGGAAACATAACAAATAGATACATATGAAAAGGTAGAGCCTAGATCAAATAAAGTCGAGGCGGGCTGCAGGCATAATAGAATCGTACATGTGATCACATCATCCGATTCCTCATCCTATACCCTTTCTATGCAGAGGACAATCTCTGGCCCAATGATCAAGCTCTCCACAATAAAAAAAACCTTAAGATGATCATCCCGCAGAAGAACAACCACCACGGCCTGAAACACATGACTAGGACCCCTCTCGACTCTGGCTCGATCCGACCTCACTCTGACAGTATCGATCACCCTATGAATGGTGTAGTGAGGCCTAGACATGCTAGATAGATTGACCCTGTTGAAACTGACGTCGGGCCCTATCATAGAAGTATCTAGGCCTAGAGTGGGACCCATTGTAGCTGCCCTCATGCCTAGCTCTCTTATCGCTACCTACATAGGCCTCGCGAAGGAGCTACTCAATAGTATGGGCATGGTCAACAACATCAATAAACAAATTGCTCGTGGAGACCATAGCCTAGGTCTCAATCTGTAGCTGAAGTTGCAAAACTCTAACAAAATATCAAACTCTTTCCTCCTCAGTAGGTAGGATCATTGTAGCATAGCAGGAGAGCTCATGAAACCTCGCCTCATACTCAGACACAGTCATGAAGCTCTACTCCAACTTGGAGAACTAATCCTGGAGACGGTTTCTAATGGTACGTTAGATGAATCTAGTAAAGAAGGCCTCAGAAAACTCAGCCCATGAAACCAGATGAGACCCAGTTGGCCTGGTCTCATTAAAATTATGCCTCCACTGTCTGGCTGGCCCATCTAGTTGATAAGTGGTGAAGTCGGCTCCTCTTGACTCCACGAGACCCATAGTATAAAGCCGCTCATGGAAAGTAGTCAGAAACATGTGGGCATCCTCACCCACAGCCCAAAAAAACCTCAGAGGTGTATGTTTGAGAAACACCGCGAGCATCTTATTTTCCTCTAGCAGCATAACTCTGGCCACAATCAATAGCTAGACACCCTAAGTAATACCTAGACCTGAGGTGCCTCTCCTGCAGACTGACCCTGCTGGGCTGGTGCTGGTGCTGGTGCAGTTGTGACTACAGTTGGGACCTGCTGTATACCCCCAAGAATGGTCAATAGTTGTGTGATGGCTGTCAGACGCTCGGGAGCCATAGTTAGTCCGAATAACAGTTGGGCTGGTCCCAACCCCACCAGCTAAATAAGAACCAGAGCTATTTGAGGGTTCGCTGCTGGCTCTGGATCCCTCTCTCTATCTAAGGCTAGTGCTTCACCCCTCGTCATGACCCAAAGTACCCCCCTAGCCGTGACATGGCGTACAAGACCCCGAAAGACATCATACAAGCCACTTAGCATACACAGATAAGATAATAGAATCCAAAAGTACAAAAGCAAGTTTCATATCATAAGACTTTGATAAAAATAGCGGAAAACTAAACATAGTCTCAAAATCGTCTAAACTCATAGAAAGAAAAGTTGGGACGTAAACCATAAAATGTCAAAGTAAAGAAACATAAAAGAATAAAAAGGCAACGTCCTCAAACATGTGAGGACTCACCAAGTCTTCAAGCCTCTAGATACTCACTAGCCACGAGCGGAATGAGAAGAATCACCAAGCCCTACATTATGAGACAATGTAGGCAAAAGTATGCGTTAGCACAGAGAATGTACCTTGTATGAGGGGAATGCAATAAAACATTCAATCATGCTAAAACGGGACATTTTCATGACATGCAATGACCAAGTTAAAACATGATATAAAAAGGGTTGAAAAGCATAAGTCATAAACCAAGGACAATGCAAGCTAAACATATTTACACCACTTGCGAGATACCTTTAAAAGCACTTTAGTTCATTATTGTGGGAAACTAACTTAACCGACATTAAAAGACCATGTGAGCTATCAACATGGAATCCGACATACTCCCTATATCGGAAGGGCTATCCTACTTGCCAAGGTAGGATCTATAACATCTAGCTTACGTGGATCCACTAGCTAAGGTCGACTTAAAAGCAATCATCCTATGGTGGCACATATGTTAGGGATAAGGAGATTGCTACTAGAAACCTGGCCTCTACAACGGGAGAGCTTCCATCTCAATATCCACTCAGTGCTAAGTAAATGTCCACGGAATTAGTTATCTTTTTATCCATGGAAAGGTACAACTAGAGTTACCAATCAAAGCTAAAATCATGTTCATAGACGTTTCATCTTTCATGGACTTAGTGCAAGCTTACGTCATTAGAATAGCTCCTTAGACCATGAATGAGAAAACCTTTTACCATCCATGATCTTTTCATAATAGCTTTTAAGGCCCATAGCCATTCACTTCATGCTAGAAATGCCATACTACTAGGGGAAATAATTTTAAAAGCATGGTCTATAATCATTGATGGTATAACCGGCTACCATACTAATCAAGACCTAATTTTGGAAAATAGCCCAAAAAGCATTGATGGCAAATATAGATGTCATTCATGTCATGTGGCCAAGCTTCATAGAACATATAAAAACTTTCATCCATGAGCATACTTGAGTCATAAACATTGCTTTCATAAAAACATGCATGATTTCATAAAACTCATCTTTTCGTGGTTCAAACCCACAATAAACCAAACTCTAGAAATTTAGGGATTTCACATGGGTTCATGGGAATTCATCTTAAAACATGCAATTCAAACCAATTTCATGCTTAGAAAACCATAAACAAAGCATTTTGATCATAATTGAAGGAATCCACATGATAGAAGAAAACCTAGTTTTTGATTGAACAATTCTTACTTAGAAAATTAGGGTTTATAGTCCAATTCATAGATCAATACATGGTTTCACATGGAATTAGTTGAAAAACATGTAATTGAGTCTAAATCATCAAAACAAGATCATAAGTTCATAATTGAATCCATACAAATAGAACCCATGAAGAATGAAATCAAAACCTTGTTCAATTTTGGGAAAATTGAATTGTAGAGTTGAAGAAAACCTTGGGGGCTCAATGGTGAATGTAACCCATTGATGAACTCCCTACATACCACAATTGAAGCCCTAAACAATGATGAAGAATGGAGGCTTGAACAATTGAAATTATGCTTATAAGACTTGTATAGGGCTTAGGAATAGGGGTTAACTGACCTAACTTAGTAAATAAGTCACTGGGTTAAGAGACCAAAAGATCCCTTAAAGAAAATCAATCGACGACCCCCACTAACCGTAGGTCACACTACCAAGCCCCAAAATATATTTAATTTTCTCCCCCAACTAGTAGGACCTACGACTCCTTGTCAAGTCGTGGGTCACCAAACTTTTAAAAATTTGAAATTTTTAGTTCATTTCGAATCCGGGGGTCTACATTATCTCCCCCTTGGGAATATTCATCCTCGAATGAGAATCAAGACATCATAAGGAGGGTAGAAACAAGATCTAACAAAGTAACCAAGAATGCAACCACATATATGCACATATCCGTGAAGGAAACATCAACTCCAAGCTAAAGTATGTTCAAAATATCATTTCATGATGGTTTAATGCAATTTACACTCAAATGCACATAATCATAGAGAAATCAATCAAGCTAAATCATATCTTCGAAAAATCAAATTTTCATGAGCATAAATGCATGAGGAAACATGAGAATAAATAAGACACAAGAATCCTTAAGAGTGAATCATGAGGGGCTAAAGCCTCAAGCTAGACCCGAAGACAACGGAAAGATATAGGGATACTAAGAAATCACATCACCTCCGGCCTTTCACATACCACACCATAACAAGTAACCTTCCAAAACCAACATAGGTCTATTCACATATTTCAACCATGAAGCACCCCGTCTCCCCCTTGGAAGCAAACCTCTCTAGTCTTTTTGAATCTTTCTCCCTCAACCCAAGCATAACACCAAAGTCTTAACAACCACAAAACCATTGATACGAGAAAACACTTAAGAAGTTTCCTCACCAATTTCAAAGTTGACCTTAAACATACTAACCACACATGAAGTCATATCATAGGCAACAATTCACCCAACATCAAACAATGCATAACCACAAACTAAATGATCATAACTTACCAATTTCTGCATCTGGGGAGCCCTCATGATCTTGTCGAGCCCGAAGAGCATATGACCTACCTTGTTGCTGACTACCACTGGATGGATAAGATTGAGCCCGCCGACGTTTTCTCCTTCATTCCTAGCAACCGAAGGACAATTCCTTATTTTATGATCCATTTTTCCACAATCGAAACATGCATTTGAACCGGCTAGACACTTGCCTCTATGGATTTTTCCACACCTTTGACATTCGGATACCATTGTTTCACTAGAACCATTACCTTGAGAACGATTTCCTTCACCAGACATTGAATGTGAAGATTCACCATCATCCCTTCTTGCCCTTTTTAAATCCCTAGTTTTCTCCTTAAGATTTTCTTCTTCTATTTGTTGTGCATGAACCATCAAGCGGGAGACATCCATCTCCTTAACAAGCATGGCGGTTAGGCATTCTTTGAGCACCAATTCGAAAGCACCCGACACAAATTTACTTATCCTTGCCCTTGGATCAACGACCATAGTTTGAGCATACTTGGACAATTGCGTGAACTTCAAGGCATACTCCTTCACACTCATATCCCCTTAACGAAGGTTAACGAACTCAAGTACCTTTTCCTCCCTCCTCTCAAGGGGAAAGAACATATCAAGGAAAACAACCTTAAACTCCTCCCAATCAATAGGACCCGCATCAACCGCCCTCTCACTCTTCCATTGTTCAAACCAAACTTGAGCAACACCCTTAAGTTGATAAGTGGCCAATTTTGCCTTTTCCACCGGCACACCCATGATCATTAGCACCTTGTACACCTCATTAATGAAATCTCGAGGATCTTTCTCAACCTTAGATCCATGAATTCTGGAGAGTTCATCCTAATAAAGTCCCTCACTCTTGTTGCTGCTGTACTTACCCTTGGATTCACGGGAGCCACCACCTCCCTATTTGCTTGGGTTGTCATAGCTTGGGCCAATGCATGAAATGCGGCTCGAAAGTCTTCATTAGTCACTTCCTCGGTGAATGGGTTGACCGGCACTTGGGGAACCTCTTGTCTTACATCTTCACCAACATACCTATTCCGTCGTGGAGGCATATTCTGAAAAGTACAAACAGGGGTTAGGAGAGGAAGACCTATAAGGTTAAACTCTATCGCACAACTTTAGAGTAATGAAAGAAGTGGAAGTTCCTAAACATCTTATAGAGTCTCATTCATAAGTGTGGCGCGCTTCACACCCATGAACAAGACTCTACTCGACGTAGCTTATGAGACATCCTAGGATCTTTCTAAAACCTTTGGCTCTAAATACCAAGTTTGTCACGACCCAAAGTACCCCCTAGCCGTGACTTGGCATATAAGACCCCAAAAGGCCTCATACAAGCCACTTAGCATACATAGACAAGATAATAGAATCAAAGAGTACAAAAGAAAGTTTCATATCATAAGAGTTTGATAAAAATAGCGGAAAACTAAACATAGTCTCAAAGCAATCTAAACTTATAGAATGAAAAGTTGGGACGCAACCCATACAATGTCAAAGTAAAGAAACATAAAAGAATAACAGGCCAAAGTCCTTGAACATATGAGGACTCACCAAGTCTTTAAGCCTCTAGATACTCACTAGCCACGAGCGGAATGAGAAGAATCTCCAAGCCCTACATTATGAGACAATGTAGGCAAAAGTATGTGTTAGCACATGGAATGTACCAAGTGTGAGGGTAAGGCAATAAAACATTGAATCATGCTAAAAAGGGACATTTTCATGACATGCAATGACCAATTTAAAACATGATATAAAAAGCATTGAAAAGCATAAGTCATAAACCAAGGTCAATGCAAGCTAAACATATTTAAACCACTTGCGAGATACCTTTAAAAGAACTTTAGTTCATTGTTGTGGGAAACTACCTTAACCAACATTTAAAGACCATGTGAGCTATCAACATGGAATCCGACATACTCCCTACATCGGAAGGCTATCCTACTTGCCAAGGAAAGATCCATAACATCTAGCTTACGTGGATCCACTAGCTAAGGTCTACTTAAAGACAATCATCCTATGGTGGCACATATGTTAGGGATAAAGAGATTGCTACTAGAAACCTGGCCTCTACAACGGGAGAGCTTCCATCTCAATATCCTCTCGGTGCTAAGTAAATATCCCACGTAATTAGTTATCTTGTTATCCATGGAAAGGTACAACTAGAGTTACCAATCCAAGCTAAAATCATGTTCATAGACGTTTCATCTTCCATGGACTTAGTCCAAGCTTAGGTCATTAGAATAGCTCCTTAGACCATGCGTGAGAAAACCTTTTACAATCCATGATCTTTTCATAATAGCTTTTAAGGCCCATAGTCATTCACTTCATGCTAGAAATGCCATACTACTAGTTGAAATAGTTTTAAAAGCATGGTCTATAATCATTGATGGTATAATCAGCTACCATACTAATCAAGACCTAATTTAAGAAAATTGCCCAAAAAGCATTGATGGCAAATCTAGATGTCATTCATGTCATGTGGCCAAGCTTCATAGAACATATAAAAACTTTCATCCATGAGCATACTTGAGTCATAAACATTGCTTTCATAAAAAAATGCATGAATTCATAAAACTCATCTTTTCGTGGTTCAAACCCAACAATAAATCAAACTCTAGAAATTTAGGGATTTCACATGGGTTCATGAGTATTCATATTAAAACATGCAATTCAAACCAATTTCATGCTTAGAAAACCATAAACAAAGCAATTTGATCATAATTGAAAGAACCCACCTAATATAAGAAAACCTAGTTTTTGATTGAACAATTCTTACTTAGAAAATTAGGGTTTATAGTCCAATTCATAGATCAATACATGGGTTCACATGGAATTACTTGCAAAACATGTAATTGAGTCTAAATCATCAAAACAAGATCATGAGTACATAATTGAATCCATACAAATAGAACCCATGAAGAATGAAATCAAAACCTTGTTCAATTTTGGGAAGATTGAATTGGAGAGTTGAAGAAAACCTTGGTGGCTCAATGGGTGAATGGAACCCATTGATGAACTCCCTACATACCTCAATTGAAGCCCTAAACAATGATGAAGAATGGAGGCTTGAACTTGAAGAACCCTAGCTTCTTCTTCTTCTTCTTCTTAATTCTAGAGAGAGAAATATTTGGGAGAGGAGAGTTTTGGGAAACGATTGAAAAGTGATTAAGGAGGGTAGAAATTAGTCTTATAAGACTTGTATAGAGCTTAGGAATAGGGGTTAACCGACCTAACTTAGTAAATAAGTTATTGGGTGAAAAGACCAAAAGATCCCTTAAAGAAAATCAACCGATGACCCCCACTTACAACATGACCTACGGTTGGTAGGTCAACCTACTGACCTTAGGTGACCAACCGTAGCTCACACTGCCAAGAGCACAAGTTTAAATAATTTTCTCTCCCCAACTAGTAGGATCTATGACTCCTTCCCACACTTGACCCACGGCTGGTAGGTCAACCAATGAATGGTAGGTCAATTTGTGGGTCACCAAACTTTTCAAAATTTGAAATTTTTAGTTCTTTTCGAATATGGGGTGTTACACCCCTGGTCGGCAGGGGAGGTCGACCCCTGCCTCAAGCCACCATACGGCTCGTACAAGCCATCCTATGAAAAGAGTGAAACAAGTGAGATTTCAAGATACTAATAACACACACACTACACGAAAAATGATACAAAATAGAGAAAATTTCTAATGACACCCTGTAGCCTCCCAAAGATAGGATACAGACATCTCCGCACTAATCTGTAGGATGATGAGTGGGTGATTTTCTCTCATTTGGAGTCCTTTTCTTGTGAATTTGTGAAACTTAAGTAGAGAAAGAGGCTAATTTTCCTTTGAATATGGTTGTTTCATGTACATGATAATTAAAAAGGAGTTTTGATGAAAAAGAATGGAAATTACAGTAAAATAGAGCTAAAAACAGAGAAATTGGAGCTGGCAGTAAAGTACTCTCCGTGAACGCGAAGAGTTGGGCGCGAATGCGGAGATCTAGTCGCATGTGAAGCGCGAACGCTGGATATCCTTCGCGAATGTGGAGTGCAATTATGCTGAGCTTCGTGAATGCAGATCTACCTCAGCGAACGCGGAGAAGAAACCGTGACTGGCGTCTGGGAATTTCTGGAAATTCACATTTTGACCCTAATTCACCATATACACTGAAACACAGCCAATTGAGGGAAATCATATAATAAATTATTGAACCAATTCTAAAATTATCCAAGAGAGAAGAACTTGGGGATTGAGGATTGGGCATAGCT
The DNA here is from genome assembly GCA_018342035.1 of Solanum appendiculatum. NCBI lineage: Eukaryota > Viridiplantae > Streptophyta > Magnoliopsida > Solanales > Solanaceae > Solanum > Solanum appendiculatum. Next base: position 156,099 of record JAGDQO010001671.1, read on the forward strand.
TTGAGAGCAAGATTCCTCAACAAACACCATTAGAGTAAAGATTGTGAGCTTGGGTTGTAACTATTTTTCATTCCTTTTTCAACTCTTTGCTTTGTATTGTTGAATTCTAGGTGTTAATTGTTGATTAGTGATTTGGATATTGTGTTAGTGAAAAGCAATATTTGGGTTTTTGATTTATATCTTGTGCTTTTGCAATTAGTTGATTTCTTTCTCATATATGAAATGATTTTTTGATTATCCAATTGATTTCTTACTTTAATTGCTTTCCATTGGAATTGATCACTCCTTGGACTTGCCCATTTACTTTGATTGAGCTCGTTAGAGTCAATTGAGGTTGGGAAGGATTGATTGGTGCATAATTTGAGGTGTAACTACTCATTTGTCGAATTTTAGTTAATAATAGTAAATCCTTGCATTGCCTTTAATCGGATTGCTTGTGTTGCCACTTGATTGGGTTCGTGAGAACTAGTTGAGAAATATTTTCCTATGTTCGATAGAATTAGGTGAATGGTTTAGATTCCGAGGCATATATGATTTTACCCATGATTAATTGAGATTGTATGATGCTAGTTTGCAATGGATCGTATGGGTGTTAATTGATTTCCCATTCCCAAATCATATTGGTAATCTTGTTCGAAAAGGCTTTGTCCCTTGTTTTCCTCTATACCCTATCATAAATTCTTTACTTGAAATCTTCTTCTTTTTATAATTGTATCTTTCATTTCGGATTCAAACTAGTAGCTTGTAATTCTTTATTTCCTTAATCGCCTTGCACATTGTTCCTCGTGGGATCAACCCCAACTCTTCGTTGGTTTTACACTTGTTAGCGCCTACCCACACTTAAAATAGTAAGAGGTGTGGTTGAGAGTTATCAAAAATGGCGCCGCTGCCGGGGAACAATTTGGCATATTGAATTGATTTAGAATTTATAGTTTACTAGTTTCTATCCAAATTGTGAATATTTGTTTTTGCTTTGTATTGTTTGTTTTTATGTCTTCTTTTGAAGGAACAAGGTTTGGCGATTGTAAGCCCTACTTTGATGACCGATGGCCTTGTTGTGGAAGACTTCATGTTGGAAAGAGTTATGTGGAGGCCTCTTTGAATGAAGAGATGTGGGAAAAGATGGGTGTTGTGAGCCAAGCTTGGCTCTTGCACTTGTCTCAACTACTTGAAAAAGGTGTGAGGATTAGAAATTTAATGTTCCAAATCAGGGATGAATTCCATAACTTACACCTAAGTAGGTTCCATGAGATGATCCAACTCGAGTTCGAAATTGCTACTTTGAAGGCCGATGTAAGATCAAGAAGAAGAGTATATAATACTCCTTTCCAAATGGTCAAAAGTAAAGCGTGGGAGTTGGTGTCACAAGAAAAAGGGGTTGTATTAGATATTGATGAAATCTTGGGTATTTGCAACCAAGTCAACCCAATAAATTCAAAGATGCCAATATCAAGGCGATGATATTAGAGTTGCAAGAAAAAGCCAAAAAGATCATAAATGGAAACTCTAATTCATTGGAAAGTGATGGTGTCATTAACTCGAAGGCCAAGGATTACGAAGTTCGATGCTCAAATGGCCTAGTGACTCTATCACTATTGCCTAATGCTCCTCTGTGTAAAAATGATGTGAAGTTGGGCAAGAAATTCAAATCTTCGAAGTGGAGAGATCGAGTGAAATGTGTGATGCTCTCTGGTAATCCCCATATGCTTCGTAGAGAAAATGATTTGAAGTTGGGGAGAAGGTGCATCGCCTCGAAGTTGAAACATAAAGAGTGATGTAACCGGCATCGCGCTGCGATGTTAAATTGTGCACTTGATGGGAGGCAACCAATCGGTATCCAAAAAATTTATTTTTAGTACATTTTTATTTTTAGGATTGATTAGAATTTCATTTTTGACTAATTCTCATGATTTCAAAGTGTTTGGAAATGTTTTGAACAAGTTTGGAAGAAAAAATGCACTTGGGGTTGAACTACCTTCAAAATGGGGGTTGAAACACTTTTTGGCAGCTGAAGGTCGCAAAAATACAATGGGTGAGTCACCTAATGGACCTACCCATCGCCAAAAATTCCAGAATGCTGCCAGTGGTACAGACCTAAAATGCTCTCCGCGAACGCAAAAGGTAGCACACGAACACGAAAGTCAATTTGACAGACCCTCCGCGAACACGCCATCTTGCTCACGAACGCAGAGGTCCAATAATCTCATAGGGGCGCGAACGCGGAGGATCGTGGTATGTTAAAAGTCAGAAATGCCAAAGGTTGAAATCAGTTTCAATTAAATCCCCCCTTTCTCTTTTCAGTTTCTAAGACGCCAAATCCCCCCAAAATTCTTCCCCTCTCTAAATTGCTTCCTAATCTACTACCTTCGGACTAGAATCTACAATCAAGGTATGATTTCTAACCCTTGCTTTAGTTTTTGTTCTTGGGTGAGTAATATTAGAAATTTGATGCTATAATAATTTGTTGATTTGAACTTGCCTTGTTTATGCTTAATTGTTGGATCTTGGGAAGAATTCATGATAGTTGCCTTGTGATTATTGATAAATGCTTCATTAGGCTTGATTTGGGAGTAATTTTTGTGAAAAACTCCTTGAAATTTTGTGCTTCATGGTGTTCTACAATTGAACTTGATTTTTGTGTTGAAGTGTTAGTTTTTGTGGTTGAATTAGATGTTTGTAGTGTTGTGATTGTGTTGCTTATGTTCGAGGATGATATTGGGGACGGATATGTGTCCAAATTTATTGAATTCTTGTTGCCCACCATGTGTTCGACTATATGCTTGAATGAACTATTTTTCTGGGGAGGAAGACTTCTCCGCAAACGCGGAGGTCTATGTCCCCTTGTACTCCGTGAACGCAGCCACTTGGTCTGCGGACGCTGAGTCTACTTTTTTCTGAGCCATGAACGTAGAGGTATGGTGTCTGACTCACCGCGAACGTGGAGAAGAAATCGATTCGGTCCCAAAATAGTAACCTAGCAATGCATCGATTGGGACCTTTTTTAATTATTTTCTTTGGCCTAAATACTTCCTAATACATAATTTTAAGTGTCCATAAGAACTCTTAACATGTTGGCTTCCTTTGCAGATACTTGGAGCTTATTATGTCGATCGACAACATCCTCCAATCATCCGAAATTGCACCTGAGGAAGATTATTTTGATGCCACAAAATTCCTCTAATCTAAATGTGCCCGGAAGTACGATGAATACCTGGGCCAGGCTGTTTTGAAAGAGAAGGGGATTTTCTTGGAGAAACTTGAAAATGGGATGCAAGATTTCTTTCACAGGCTTGAGTCTAGTGGATGGATGGTGTTTGCTGCTGAGCCTATCAATGCTAATCATACTATAGTGGCGGAGTTTTATGCAAATGCTCTAGAGACGGACTTTAATGAAGCAGCAGTTACTACCGTCCGAGGGGTACAGGTGCCTTTTAGCCCGACCGTGATTAATGCTTATTATAGTCTCCCGAATGCTGACAACAGGGTGTATTTGGACCGCTACAAAGAGTTGGGTGGCCAGTGGCTCGTGGATAAGTTGCATAATGGTGAGCCTCAAGAGTGGTTCAAGAATAAGAGAGGGGTGGAGTCCCGTGACTTCACAGCTGAGGCCAAGACTTAGCTTTCTATCATATGTGCTCGGGTCATACCTTCCACCCATGATACCGAGGTAACCTTGGACAGGGCGCTTGTGAATGCAGCTATTATTGATGGGCTGGAGGTTAATGTGGGCCAGCTGATCATTGATCATATCATTGAGATGGCTCATGGGAGAGCCAAGAGCCTTATTTTCCCTTCTTTGATCACTCAGTTGTGTTATAGTGCCGGAGTGGTGAGACTTCCCACTGATGAGGAGAAGAAGCAGAGCAAGGAGATTCACCCTTTAAAGAAGAAAGCAGCCCAGGGGAGCAAAAGTAAGAAGAGGAAGATTGATGTGGCCGACCCACAGTTTTGACAGTTCACCAAGCCCGATTCTGAGGCCGGTGCTTCATCTTCTGCAGGACCTCTCCAGTTTGGAACTGCCACTATATGCCACCTATCTTCCTAGATCTCTGGAGTCGATGAGCAGATTAGAGACTTGGTCGCTGGCCTTCCTTCTGGACCATCGGGGCTACCACTTCTGAGGGTGCACCTACAATTGCTTTTGTTGCTGCTGCACAGAAGGCTATGTCCGACAGGGTTGAGCACATGAGTCGGAGGCAGGGGAAGATCGAGCAGTGTTAGAGGACCTTCCGAGAGCACGAGAAAAGGAAGAGAGAGTTTCTGAGCATGATGATAGGAAAGCTTAGGAGCTTCTGCGGTAGCGGTGGTTCAGATGATGAGGACCTCACATTCCCCTCCAATAAAAGCTCAGAGTGATTGCATTTCAGGGAGCCCCTCGTAATCATTTTTGATATCTCTGTTGTGAGGACACAGTGTGATTTTCATTTTGGGGTGCCTCCCTTATTACTCCTGTTTTGTATTTTCCTATTTTGGATGCTTGGGATTATTGTTGTTGGATGTTTATTCTGTTTTGTGGATGTTGTGCCCTTGTCGGGCTTTTGGATCTTAATTGTGGATTGTGTGGATTAGTTGTTTTTTTTATTAGTATTTATTGCTTTTGATAGCTTCTTTATTTTGTTTATTGTCTTTTGTGATGGTATTGTTGATTGGACATTTGGTTGATTGGTGATGCCCTATGATGGATAGAGTGACGACTTTCTTAAGGGTAAAGCGTCGATTGGTTTTGTGGTGAAGTCTAAGTAGCCGATTCCGAATTGATGCCCTATGATGGTGAGCATATGTTGAATGATTTTGTGACAACTCTTTTGAGTCTTTTTGTGAATTTTGATTCGTTGGCGGTTTAATTGTTCATTGCCACTTGTTTGTTGAAAAGGAAATAAGATTTTGATCCATCTTGAGTGATTTGCATGCCATGTGTAGTGAGTTGTTGAATAATGCCTTGTGTTTACTTATGTCACCTAGAACTTGCCCGGTTGGTCTTGAAACATTGGTCTTAATTGAGTTGGGTTGGAAAAATAATCTTAGGCTTTCTTTGATTGTTTTTGAAGTCCACTTGGCCTAAAAATCCCCTTTGCACTAAATGTATCCTTAGTTGTCCCCTTTGAGCCTAAATCCTTTTTATTGGCAACCTCATTATAAGCCTTATCCATTTTGAAAATATACATCTCTCTCGAACCCTTTCCCTCCTTGAACTTGAACTTGTGATAGTTGAAGCTAAAATCCTAAGTTGGGGGTGTTATGGGAAATTCATAGAAGGGATGTCTATCACATAAGATCATATTATATATAATAAAAGAGAATGATGAATGGAGGAAAAAGTCAAAAAGAAAGAAAAAATTGTGAAAAAGAATCTTGGATCCTCCAAAAGTTGAAAATGGTTGCATGTGGGGCATCTAGAATGAAAATGAGAAAAAATAGATAATGTGAAATGTGCATTGGTTTGGAAAGTGAAGAAAATGTGGAAAAGTTGGAAAATGTTGTGTTGTTGAGTAGAGTTCAAGGAGGGTGTAGTCACTTGTACCTAAATGATATCCTTACCTTCCCTAATCCTACATCACAAGCTTAACAAAGTCCTTTGTGATTTCTAACCAAATGAAGTTGAGTCAATGTTGATTGAAAATATGGGCAAGCCTATGGTGTGGCACTTGTGTTCATGAGATGTTCTTTTGTGAGTGTGAGTGTTTGTGCTTTTGTCCCCTGTTTGTAAATACTATGTGAGTATTTTGGGACATTTCTTTTCTTGTGAGGGCATGTAGGTTGCTTGAGTGGTGATTTTGAAAATTCCTAATTGCATCAAGTGAGCATGTAAAAGGGCTAAAGAGTTGAGTCATTTCTTGAGTTTGAGTTGTTGTCACTTAATGATACTTGGGTTTTTGAAAAATGTTCCATGAGAATGTGGGGTTGATTTTGTGAAAAGTTTGCTTGAAGACTATTTGTTAGTACCAACCAAAGTCATGATCTTGATCCTTAGTTGTAATGAGTGTGTATTGTGCTAAAATAGATTGCCTCTTGTGCTTGTGATTTTGTTTTGCTTGAGGACAAGCAAAGTTTCTATGTTGGGGGTGTTGATGAGTGGGTGATTTTCACTCATTTGGAGTCCTTTTCTTGTGATTTTGTGGCACTTACATAGAGAAAGAGGCTAATTTTCCTTTAAATATGGTTGTTTCAGGAACATGATGATTACAAAGGAGTTTTGATGAAAAAGAATGGAAATTGGGGCAAAATGGAGCTAAAAATAGAGAAATTGGAGCTGGCAGTGAAGTACTCTCCGTGAACGCGGAGAGTTGGGCGCGAATGCGGAGATCTAGTCGCATGTGAAGCGCGAACGCGGGATATCCTTCGCGAATGTGGAGTGCAATTATGCTGAGCTTCGTGAATGCAAATCTACCTCAGCCAATTCACATTTTGACCCTAATTCACCATATACACTGAAACACAGCCAATTGAGGGAAATCATATAATAAATTATTGAACCAATTCTAAAATTATCCAAGAGAGAAGAACTTGGGGATTGAGGATTGGGCATAGCTTTGAGAGCAAGATTCCTCAACAAACACCATTAGAGTAAAGATTGTGAGCTTGGGTTATAACTATTTTTCATTCCTTCTTCAACTCTTTGCTTTGTATTGTTGAATTCTAGGTGTTAATTGTTGATTAGTGATTTGGATATTGTGTTAGTGAAAAGAAATATTTGGGATTTTGATTTATATCTTGTGCTTTTGCAATTAGTTGATTTCTTTCTCATATAATTTCTTGCTTTAATTGCTTTCCATTGGAATTGATCACTCCTTGGACTTGCCCATTTACTTTGATTGAGCTCGTTAGAGTCAATTGAGGTTGGGAAGGATTGATTGGTGCATAATTTGAGGTGTAACTACTCATTTGTGAGATTTTAGCTAGTAATAGTAAATCCTTACATTGCCTTTAATCGGATTGCTTGTGTTGCCACTTGGTTGGGTTCGTGAGAACAAGTTGAGAAATATTTGCCTATGTTCAATAGAATTAGGTGAATGATTTAGACTCCGAGGAATATATGATTTTACCCATGATTAATTGAGATTGTATGATGCTAGTTTGCAATGGATCGTATGGGTGTTAATTGATTTCCCATTCCCAAATCCCTTTGGTAATCTTGTTCGAAAAGGCTTTGTCCCTTGTTCTCCTCTATCCCCTATCCTAAATTCGTTACTTGAAATCTTCTTCCTTTTATAAGTGTATCTTTCATTTCGGATTCAAACTAGTAGCTTGTAATTCTTTGTTTCTTCAATTGCCTTGCACCTTGTTCCTCGTGGGACGACCCCAACTCTTCGTTGGGTTTATACTTGTTAGCGAATGCCCACACTTCGAATTGTAAGAGGTGTGGTTGAGCGTTATCAAAGAACTCTACTAGGTATTAGCTCTGTACAAGTGAGACCGGCAAACCAAGGGCTTTGATACCAACTTCTCACGACCCGATTCCTCGAGTCGTGATCACACCTACTATAAATCACAAGTAGGTAAGCCAACACATCACCTTAAACACCAAGTAATGGGTATAAGGGTAGAACATTTGCGGATACAGAAATTTAAACTACAGAACAAGATAGCAAGCGGGACAAACCAAAACTATGTACATATAAAATTCCTTCCAGAACTTGGAAATGACAAGTACAGAGTTGTTCCAATCAAAAGAGTACAAGTCCCTAAAGTGGATCAAAAACAAAGCTTGTCTCAAAATGCAAAAGACTAGCTATATAAAATACGGAAGGAGACATGAGTTGTCCAAAACTCCAAGTTCTCACCCTTGCCTCTTATAAGCAAAAATAACAGACTTGAATGATCACCGTAGTTGCTGGTACTATGTACTGCATCACGAAACAGATGTAGAGTGTAACATGAGTACCAAAAAAAATAGGTACTTAGTAGGCATCATAGGCCGACTGAGTAAGAAACGTAAAGACAATATGAAATGATTGAATCTAGACACAAACAGAGGTCATAGAGGAATTTAAAGAAAAGCACATGAGCATACATGAATATAAAGAACTAAATATAGCTAAACTAAACCTAACTGGACCCCCATAAGCCTAGAAGGTACACTAGTGCGCAAGTTTAAGTAAAACCTGAATAGACCCCATAAGCCCGACAGGTACACAGAATAGCTAAATCTACTAAGAGAGAAGTACAACAAGTCAAGAATCAAGAAGTGAAAGTCAGGCTCCTAGCCACAAGTAACCACCTCAAACCGCAAGCACCCAATGAAGGGCCCCGCCTAGCTAGACAGTAAACTCCCTGGGGAACCGACCCAATTAGAAAGAGTGAACTCGGGGGCTGCCCAGCAAGACAGTAAACTCAGAAGGGCACCCGTCCAGCTAGCAAGAGTAAACTCGGGGACACCAGCAATATCATTTCCCCAGGCAAATGGTAAACTCCCTGGGCACCCACCCAACTAGAAAGAGTATAATAGGGACCTCAACAAGATCATCAAAGAATCTTAAATCATCAATCATCAAAACCATCGCAGAGTGACGTCCACACCCAAGTAACCAATACAATGTTCCAAGCCCAAAGAAACTCCGATCCCAAGTCGTCAGTGAAGCACCAAACCTTAAATAATACAACGAGCCCGTAGAAAGAAGGAGAGAGGGGCAGAAGATCTCCTAAGAGGCGACAACGCCTAAACTAAGCTCATTCTATCAGACCAAAGTCGTCAGCAAAGCACCAAACCTTAAATAATACAACGAGCCCGTAGAAAGAGGGAGAGAGGGGCAGAAGATCTCCAAAGAGGCGACAACGCCTAAACTAAGCTCATTCAATCAGACTTAAGTCTGCTACACTAGTCTACAAGGATCTAAGCCATCCGAATCAATGTCGGAGAAGAAACAAAGACTAAAGGCTATAATTGTCGCAAGTCTATGGAAAGCACAAGCCTAACCCTATAATAAGGCCAAACATGCTCAATTACACAATAACAACACCACACAAGTCAAACAACAGAATAAAAATAAACACATAACCCCAACTAGCATGGTTCTAATCCAAAAAAATACTGAATCAAGCCTAAAACATGGTTTCTATGAAATGTAATAAGAAAAACTAGGTACCCACCCCCAATTCATTCTAATGAACATTAATCCACATATTCAAGCTCAATCTATGGGAAGGAAAGTGGTAGCCTACCTTTAGGCCGATTCCGCGCACTTCCGAATCACTTTTTCAAAGCTTTTCCTTTCTGAACAACCTCAAAACACTACTACGCTATCAAAAAAAGAATCAAAATGTTATTACGATTGTCTAAACACCAAAACACACATAAAACAGAGATGGACCAATTTTCAAGTCAAAATGGAAATTGTGGGACCCGCATTGGAATTTCTTGAAATGACTCCGTCAAAAGGTCCAATTCAGTACCCCAAATTTGTGTTCCAAAATGGAACACAATTTGGGGCTCAAAATAGTAAAAACAACTAACATGCAAAATACTACACCATTAAAGAGCAAAAACTAGCCATGGCAGCCCACAAAACACAATTTTTTACGTCAAATGGAGAGCCCTCAAAATATTTCGATCACTCACCCACGTAGCCACAACATCCATGAACCCACAATCGGAGTTATATCGGAGTAGAAATCAATGTTTGAACTTTGAAGCCCAAACCTGATCAGGGTCTATCTTTATAATTAAAGATATACCAAGAATGCTCTTCACAAACACGACAGGGCCCCGAGAGTGTACTAAGGGCCCCGCGATCATAGCCAAGTGGAAACTGGGGCCCCAAAAACATTGCTGGGCCTCGCCAACACAGCCACCCGGCTGTCTGGGCTCCACGAACGTGACCCATGGACATGAATGCAAAGACCAAAAATGGCCTACACCAGCTTATGCTTATCAGCTGGTTTTGGCAACATCAAAGTCTCTGACGAGGTGTTCAGAATTCGTTCGGAACCCTGTGCATGTAAATGAGATATGCTACCCTATAAAATTCGATATTTGGGATTCAATGGAGCAGTCAAAAAATCCTTACGAGGTCATCTCAAAAAAGTTGGGTCCCACATTCAAACTTCATTTTTAGCCAAAATCCACAAGGGGGCTCAGAATTAGCTCGGGAGCCTCAGAATCTGCACAAAGGGTCTTTCTAGACCACACTTGATATTTCAGAACTAATCGCGCTGATGAAATTCTCATCTGGGCACGTTTACCAAAAATATTAACCAAGGTCAAACTTAGGGAAAAATTTGAAAGTTAAAACACCTAGTCACACAAACTCGCACCAAAAGTCTTGAGAACCGTGCTAACCAACTACTACCCTTAAATGACTCTTTCAAACCTAATGGAACCGTCAAAATTTGATTCTGAGGTGATCTTCCTGAAATTTTGATCGAAATCAACCGTTCAAGGTTCAAAAGCTTCAAAACACAAGATTCACATATAAAACAAACGAATGACCAGGTGAACCAACTGTCAGTCTCAGTAAGTCATAAATTTCTTGGGGTTGTTATAGAAACACTCTAAACAGCAAACATGAGGCATTAACACAGAAATAACCTAGAGGGTCATTGCATCTTACTTTTAGGTGAATGATTTCCTCTTCTGGCAATTAGCTGAATGTTATATTTGATCATTACACATCTTTTTTCATAGTTTTTATAAATGTTCATTGTGGAAGAAAACTTTTAAATTAGTTATGTTAGTCTTCACTTAAATAGATCATGTGTATTCTTGTTTGTGACTACTTTATTGTAAAGTCCCAACTCTTTTTTCGTTTACTAAAGACATCGATTGAGATTTTCCGTTTCAATTTCTTAAAAGAAAGAAGGCCTACTTTTATGTTTTATTTTTTCCTTCCAATTACACCGTTAAAACTGTATTTGGTTTCTCTTTTTGTTGTTTTGGAGGTTGATTCTTCCTCTTTGTAAATGTCGTTACTTTACAATTTGTTTTTCTTACGGTTCTAATTCTTTTTTGTTTGTTTTTCAGCATATTTTATCATCTTAAGATAGTTGAAGACATCTAAAAAGCAGTTACGCTTACTTCTAATTCAAGATTTGGGTTAATTTATTTTTATTTAGTGTCTATGTTTATGGTTTTTTGAGTTTTGGTGTTTATATTTATTTTTTCAGCATATTTTAATCATATTAAGATAGTTGAAGATATCTACAAAGCAGTTACGCATAATTCTACTTCAAGATTTGGGTTAATTTTTTTAATTTGGTGTTTCTGTTTATGGTTCTTTGGTACGTATCACAAGGAATGTGGCCTATAGGCTCAACACAATGCGACAAAACAAAGCTGCAAAAGACAGAGAGTTAAACAAAGCAGTCTGTGCACTGGAGCAAATGGAAGCAGTAGGTGCTATTCTATTGGGATATATGTTCACATTTAAGTTTACACATTTATGACAAGGGATTTAAGTTTTCTAGTAACAAACGATATGATTTGAGGCTTCAAATAGAAAATTTTGATGTTAGTATTTATCATCCAAAAGTAGATAAAATTGTTATGAATTATATGTAAATGTTTTTACATTATATGTGTGTGTATGTACTTAGCTAAATTTGAAGGTTTCATCTATACCTCAGAAGTAGACTTCATTTTTGTATGCGTAGATCAGTTAATTTTGCTTTATGTAATTACATAATGTTCTAAAATACTTCCCTTATAAGAAAAATATCTGCTTTAAGAATTTTTAAACCAATCTTCTTCAAGTACCATTAGTACAATTTATCCTCCATTAGGTGTGGTATGCTAAGCAGCTAGAGGAGATTAGTAATTTCATGTACAAGAGAATGTTTTTGGAGGGATATTCTTCTCAATTGTTTAATTAGCAGGTTATGTAGCTCCTCAAAATATGTTGTTGGTACTAACTTATTTTATCCTAAGATATCTCAAAGTGAACATTTGGGGAATGGATGTCCTGATTAAAAAAGAAAATTTATCTATCAATGTTGGTAAGCAAGTTTCAAAATATTTGTTGTTCACAACCTGTAGATTGTAAAGTACATAGCTCAGGAAATTTACGTTGCTTCCTATAAGAAAAGATGCATTTCCTCTCATCCTTAGAAATGCACCTTTATCTTTCATTTGTTTCTGGATTAACATGATATTATTGCATAGGGTCTCTTAAACTTTCACGAATAACATTATTAATTCTTTTATTTGGTATTAATTGTTGTTTACATATATTCATCCAAATTTGTCTCTTTAACTTAATTTATAGTTTAAAGCAGAAATTGATGGACTGAGAGGAAATTGTGAATGGGCAAAAATGTGCTGGATTAATTACCTCGTTCTTACATTGACTAGAAATCACAACACAATTATCATAAGGATACCTTGTTCAGTTACCTTACAAATTATGGCGTAGGTATCAAAAGACTATAGTTAATTGACTCATGTTTGTAAGAATACTGCACTATTATTTGTCTAATCTGTCATCTGCACACCTACTATGTTTCTACTCTTATGGTTCATAGTTAGTGTTCCAATCACAACCTTTTTTAATCAACTTTATACTAAGATCCAAACTGTTTTTATTGAAAAGTTAATTAGGTGATAGATATTTGTTGCTTGCTAGGTGTGGTGTTCCTCTATAATCTGTTGTGTGATTCTTGAAACCCAATGGTAGTAATAGACAGTAATGGGGCTAGTACAAATTTCAGCAAGATATTAGTGGTTATATTATATGTTCTCCTCTTTTAGACGACAATTGTTCATTCTTAGTTTCTTAGAAACTTCTGCAATCATATCGAAAGGAGATTTGATTGATCAACCAAAATTTTGAGATGCCACAACGTCTACAAATATAAATTATAATATGTTATGTAGTCAAATGATGTTCCAAAATTTTGAGATGCCACAACGTCTTCTCACCTATGTTAAGGATGTGCAAAATCAAATATACACTCATAATAACTAACATTTAGCCTTTATACACTATATAATTTTCTGGCGAAGGGTGTTCACTGAAACACCCTTCGCCTAAGGTGGCTCCGCCCCTATATGTTGTTGTATATTATGATACTAGTTTCTGGGTACGTGCTTTGCAAGTGTACCCCGTACGATTTGTATATATTTTAAAAATATATAAATATATTCCTATTCCATTAAACAGTACATTTGAGTCATAGAAAAGGAAACAAAAATATTACAGCTCTAGCAATGGAACCCATCCCATTACAACAACAATAAGCCAAATTTTATCCCAGGGTAAGGTGTGCACATACCTTACCTCTACCTTCTGGAAATAGATATGTTATTTTCAAAAGATGCTTGTCTCAGGTAAGGCAAATCAAGGAATCATTTCATTTAATTTATTTGAAATTATATCAAAAGGAAGAAGAAAGAGAGAAAGAAAATCAGTTCAAAAAACATATGACAATGAAGAAGTAGTAATCTACGTATACATGTTATTGGTCTTCTTTAGACATATACATATATACCTCCTTTGGCCACAAGTATGGTGAAAATATACGTAATTAAAAATAAACTCAAAACAAACCAATTAGAAAGAATAAAATAACACAATGAACACATCATAATAAATTATATGCACTGATTTTTGTAACAAAAAGTTTATAGTATGTATTTATAAGTTATCTCATATATATAAGCACCTAAATGTAGTAATTCTAAATAAATAATTTTAAAAACTCCTCTAATTGAGAAAAATAAATCTACGTGGGCATTCTTGCTAGAACTGGGCAAAATGCAACAAATAGAGAAGATTTTATGGAGAAAGGGGAGTTTCTGACAAAGGAAGAGAAAAAGAACCGAGTGATTTGACACTTTTGTGTCTACTTATATAAAATATGAACTAAACATTACGCATAAATGATATCATAGCAGAAGAAACTCAAAAGACTAAGCAAATAAGCATTTGAAATGTGAAAAATATATTTTAGATAATATCATAAGAAAAGTTGTACATTTATAGCCTAGAATAATAATACCTTTCGAATAGAGTGGTCACATCAAATTCTCTTAAGATAAACAAAATCTGAAATCTGAAATCTGAATTACAAACATACCAATTAGAATAATACAACTCAAAGTAATTTTGAATCAGTTTAAAACAATTTATGAACTTCAAGAGGTAGAATTTTGAAGACTTACGATTTCAAATTTCTTCTTTTTCTTCGAGCAATGGCTGCAAGATCTCAATTTGGACTCTTTAATTTTGAGTAAAAAGTGGAACTCCATATTTGATGTATTCTTTTTCTTTTTGTATTTAATTCCCAAAAGCAATAGAATTCTCTAAAAAGAGATCACTGTGTGCTTCCATTCTTTCAATTAAATTTAAAAGATTTATTAACTTACAAACTAAATGGATTAGAAAATTGTAATTTTGATTACATCGATTAACACAAATATAATAAACAAAAAAAGTGGGGAAGGGTGCTTACCGAGAAAAAGAAGGCATGTTATTGTATTCTTGTGACAACTTTTGCTTCTTCATTAATTTTATTGGATCACTTCTACAAGTTTTAGTTTTGTTTTCCTTCTTTTGTGCTCTTTTATATTCTTGTTGCAATTTTCCAAAGTGAAAGAGAACCCTGCAAAAAATAAATGAACGTTTTAATTGTAAAGAATGTAGAAAATGCTTTGTCCTCTAGTAAAGTTTTATCCCTATGTAATGTGAAAGGTTAGAGCACTGACAATCATTCTTGTAACCTTTAATTTTTCTTTTACTAATATATCATATATTGAGCATTTAACTGCATTAAATAGGAACTTTAAGCTACAATTGTTTCATAGCATGTACCTTATGTTATAGATAGTGATATATATATATATATATATATATATAGATGATAGTATTTATTATAATATGTATTTATGTTTTTGTCATTAAATGTTATAACCATAGTGTTTAATAAAAGGGCATTTTAGTATTTCAAACTTTTCACTTGGGGTGTTCCCACTTTTAATAATATATGATCATATAGTATGAAATAAAACTTAGATTTTTTTCTTTTACACAGATTGTACGAAGTGGAAATCAAGACTAGTTGCTAGAGAAGTACTTCTTCAATGGTTTTTTGTGATGTAACTTCCATTTTATTGTCTTAATTTTGTTAATACTTAGAAGGAATCTCTACTAAGTATATCTTAGTTAGACTTTCAAGTTAGATAAATTTTGCTTAATATTAGTTTTTCCTTGAGGAGTATGTAATGAGATGTCATTTACTGAAAATCATTTTAGTTCTTAATTACTACTCGTGTGTAAATTTTTTCTTATTATTATCTTGCTTCTTTTAGTATGTTGTTATTTTTAATTTGTAAAATGCTCATTATAAAATAAACTACTCCATGGTATGAAGCTTTAGATATTCATGTATTATTTAATAATTATAAAATTTTAATTAATGATTAAACACAAATTGTAAATAGTATCAATATGAATTTAAATGACAGTAGATATTTGTGATTAGTGACAAAATATTTCATCTTTGAATAATTAACTTTTGGCGACGATTTTATCTTTTTAAGAAGTTCACATTTTCATCATAAAAGTATGACATTTAGTGACAAGAATAATTTTTCTCCCAAAATTGTCTACTTATTATCTACAAATTTTGTATTTTATCACAATTGTTATTGTAGCTAATTATGACATTTTATAGTGATAATTTTATTTTTTCATTAAAAGAAATATTTTTAGTGACGTCATGATTGTTTTCATGACAAAATTGTAAAAACAATTATCACGAATTTATACATTTAGGGACAAAAAAATAATTTGTATGTAAAGAGTAATTTTTTGTGACGAAATAATGTTTGTTCAACTACGAAATACATATAACATTAGAGAAAAATAATGTTGTCACTAATTAAACCAAATAGTTAGTGACGCATCAATTTCGCTTGCCTTAATAACCTCTTAGTGATGAACACATACTATTACCTACTAAATTTTATAATTTCTATGACGAAAAAGTTTGACATAAATACTATCCGTTTGGGGATGAAAAATTTTTCGTAGTTAATACAACTCTATTTAGTGATGAAACTGTCACGACCCGATTTCTCAAGTCATGATGGCGCCTACCAACCCGCCAGCAGGCAAGCCAAACCCTGCCCCGGAACTTGACAATAATGAGACTGAGGGTGGAAACTAGCCTCAATTAAGCGTAAGCATAAATAAAAGGAACACATAAGGGAAAGGTAGAAGCGAACCCAACGACTATATACAAACAAAAGATACCTCCCAAAACCTGGAAGTCACATGTACAAAGCTACTACAAAATGAGTACAAGTCCCAAAAGTGGACCACAGTAAACAGACTATCTCAAAAGCAAAAGACAAGCAAAAATATATATACATAAGGAGACAGGTAATCCCAGAATGCCAAGTGCTCACCCTCGCCTCCGGAACAGACTACAACAGGCTCGACCTCAACGTTGATAACTAGTGCTCGGACCTGCATCACAAAAATAGATGCAAAGTGTAGCATGAGTACTAATACAACAGGTACTCAGAGGTATCAAAGGCCGACTGAGCAAGAAAGGTAAAAACAGACTAAAAGGATAGAATCTACAATAACAGAGGTCAAAGGAAATAAGCACAAAACTAACCGACAACAAATCTAGGAAGACCTAACTAAACCTAACTAGGCCCCCCATAAGACCAAGAAGGTACACTCAAGCACAGACAAACAAAACCGGAACGGGCCCTCATAAGCCCGACAGGTACATGAAAAAGCTAAATCTATGAGACCGAAGGAAAACCCAACTACGAACAGAAACCACCAACCAACTCAACCGAAATAATCAGCCAACTCAAACCCAGTCAAAAGTCTAACTTCATAATCGGGCCGCCCATCCTGATAGCAACTCGTGGGGGCCCCGCCCTAGTCAAAAGAGTGCCAAATAGAATAATGACTCCCCCAAAGGCCGTAATATCCAATCACCCAATCAGCTAACACTCTGGGGGCCCTGCCCTAGCCAAACTAGTGCGCGGGGCATGTCGACTCTGAAGAGGACCTCAATAACTCATATCCAATTTCCCAGCCGGCTAACACTCCGGGGTCCCTGCCATAGCAAAATGAGTGAGTCAACTAACACTCCGGGAGCCCTTTCCTAGCCATATGAGTGCACGGGGCATAACCACTACGTAGAGTATCTCGAATACCAAACCAATATGAATCGCCTTCCACTACCAAACACATCATCACATAACCGATCTCAAAATGCCCGAAATCTCAAGAAAACACCACGCCTTCGACGACGTATCAACACCACAGAAAAGAGAAGAGAAGCTAGAAGATCACAAAAATACAAAGCCAAATCTAGGCTCATACTATCAGACCCAAGTCTGCTATTTCGGTCTACAAGGACCTAGTCCATCCGAATCGACGTCGGATATATACCAAAGTCAAATAGCTGCATGGGTCTAAGGCAAAATTATTCTAACCTAGATTAAGGCTAGAAACATGCTCCAACATAAATAATCAACCAACCAGATAAACCACATGCATCAACACCCAAAAAAACCCCTCTGATAGCATGATACTGCCCCCAATACACCCCGAAAATCAAGCCTAAAAAATATTTCTGAGAAGAAGAGAAGAAATACTAGAACCCCACCCCATATTCACACAAATCAATATGCATTCACACAATTTAGCTCAATCTAACAAGAAGGGAAGCCATAACCTACCACAAGGCCGACCTCGCACGCTCTAAATCATTTCGCCGGAGCGTTTCCCTTCCGAACGGCCTCATAATTCTGCCACGTTATCAAAAATAGAATCACAGCATCAGAACCGTCGTTTAGACATAAAAATCATCAAAATTGGAGACGGGCCAATTTTGGAATCAAAATCGGAAAATATGGGACCCGTTTTGGAAATCTCGAAATTGAATCAGTAAAAAGGTCCTAAAGACTCCCCCGAACCTATGTTCCAAAATAGAATACAATTCGAGGTTCGGAATAGATGACAACACAAGAAAGAAAAATATGCAAAACTTTACAAAACAAGCCTATGGTAGCCACTTATGCCTCGGATTCACTGAAATCGGAGCTCACGCAATGCTATCCGAACTAACATCCACAAAGCCTACACAATTCCGAACACCTAGGACTTTGAATCACCAAAAACCAACTTAAAATGAAGAAGATATAACTTTTCAAAGTTTCCAACAACAATGAGCCCGACTGCCCCTTTATATAATGCCAAACACACTGACCTCCGTGAACGCGACCAGAGGCCCGCGAAAGCAGAGGGAGAGAAAACAAACCTCCACGAATGTGCCCGGGGGCCCGGGGATGTGAAGGGAAAGAATCCATACCTCTGCGAACACGGAAAGCCTTCCGCGAACACGGAGATGAGAAAAGATGAACTCCATGAACGCGGAGCCCTTCTGCGAACGTGGAGAGAAGAACTCCCAGGACTCCTAGACCTCCGCGAACGTGGAGCCCTATCTGCGAACGCGGAGAAGAGAAACACAGACCTCTGCGATCATGGAGCCAGGACCACGAACACAGAGAAGGAATGGGTCTGCAACTCAGTTGCTGCACTAGCTGAGTTTGGCTTTCCCAAAAACTCCGACGGGGTGCTCGAAATTCGTTCGGAACCCCGTGCACGCAAATGAGATATGCTATCCCATCAAATTTGACATTCCAGACTCAATGACGTAGTCCAAATTTCCATACGAGGTCGTTTTGACAAAAGGTGGGTCCCACACCCAAAACACCATTTTAGCTAAATTCCACAAAGGGCCTCGGAATTAGATCGGAATCCCTGAAAGTATATGAAGGGTCATTCTAGACCAATCTCAGCATTCTGGAACTAACCACGCTGATGGAATTCTCATCCGAGTGTGTTTACCAAGAATGTTGACCAAAGTCAAACTTGAGCCAAATTTCAAGGGCTAAAGCGCCAAATGACCCTAAAGTCACACCGAAGCCTCAGAACTCGAGCCAATCATTCTTCTAGCCTAATTTGGCCGTTCCGGAGCTGATGGGACCGTCAAAATCCCATTATGAGGTCGTTTACCTAAGGTTATGACTAAAATCAACTTTTCAAGTTCCAAAAACTCCAAAATAGGGAAACGGGCATAAAACCCAAACGAACGACCAGGCGACCGAACAGTCAGTGCCAGCAAGTCATAAATGACTTGGGGTCGCTACAAGAACTCTCTAAACGACAGAAAGAAGGCATTAGCATAAAAATGACTTGGAGGGTAATTTCAGAAACATTAAGCTGTCTCTGTTTACATTTAATAACCCATGGTTTAGGGACGAATGGTTGAAGCATTATTCGTCACAAATTATCGAATTTGTTGTAGTGAGGGATGGATATGCATCCCAGCCCTAAGAAAGGTAATTTTTTTTTTATCAAGACTTGAAGACTTCAACTTTGAGACTCAATGGCTTTTAAATAATTTGATTTGCAGACATGGCGAATCTAAAACTTCAACTTGAAGACATCAAGTCAAAGACTTGGAGAATTTGAAGTCTTTAACTTATGGATTTGGTCCATTTAAGACTTCAACCCGTAGACTTGGAGAATTTTTAAGACTTCAACTTGCATACTCAATTGATTTGAGACTCCAACTACAGATTTGAAGAATTTCAAGACTTCAATTTGTTGATTTAGAGAATCTAAGGACTTCAACTTGCATACTTGACTGAATTTGGAGACTTCAACTTGAATCCTTATCTAAGTTTTAGACTCTAACTTTAGAAACTTGAAGACTTCCTCTTGCAAACATGGTAGATTTGAGATCTCCCTCTTACAGAGTTGAAGAATTTGAAGATTTCAACTTCTATTGGAAAAGTTCATGTAATACGTCGAAAATTGGATAGCCAAACTTGGAAAATGAAAAGTCTCATTTAGGCTATTGGTTATGTCCTACGAGACCAGTCTATGGTTCGTACAAGTTTCTACGGGTCGTAGGTGACACTCGTGGGAATGAGGTTGAGATTCAGAAAATTCAAGTTTCTAAAGTTTGACCTACGAATGCATAGGATAGGTTGTAAGAAATTTGACGAGTCATAGATGGGTTTCGTAGGGGGCGAATCCAGACAGTGAAATTTTTTATTAAAGTTGAGGTCTATGGATAGGGTCTACAGACCTTAAGATTTTGGACCAGGTCCATAAAAGGGTGTCGAAAGAATTTGGCAAATTTTAGGCCCCAATAACTCGACGTATGGTTGACTAATAGGGTCCGTAGGTCACTCCAGTAGTTTTAAGTCAGGATTATTTGGGTCTTTTCTTACCCTTCCAATTCCTAAACTATGTCATTTTGACCTATAAATAGACCCTATTACTGATTTTACTCCTATAAAACTACCCATTCCCTTTCAATCCCCAAAATCACCTCAATTGCTCTCAAGGTTTTCTCTCCAAGTCTCACAAGGGAATTCTAGCTTCAAGTCTTCAAGGTTTTCTTCCTCCTTTGTTTGGGCTTTAATCCTTAAGGTATGAAGGGTTTTATCAATGGGTTCCATTCACCCATTGGGTCCCAAAGATTTCTCAATTCTCCAAGTTCAATTTCATCAATTTGATTAGGTTTTTATTCAATTTCATCAATTTGATTAGGTTTTTATTCAATTCTTCATGGGATCGACATTTTCCCCTAGCAGAGTTTGCCTACAACAATAGTTATCAATCCAGTATTTAGATGGCCCCTTTTAAGGTGTTGTATGGCATATGGTGTAGATCTCTGATTGGTTGGTTTGATTCAGCTGAGATGGATTCATTAGATACAGACTTCCTTAGAGATGCTATGGAGAAGGTTTTTATGATTCAGGATAGACTGTTGACAGCCCAGAGTCGACAGAGGAGCTATGCAGATCAGAGAGTTCGAGCCCTTGTGTTTATGGAGGGTGATCATGTGTGGCTTCGAGTGTCACCCATGAAGGGTGTGATGAGGTTTGGCAAGAAGGGCAAGCATAGCCCTAGATTCATTAGACCTTTTGAGGTTTTGAGTCGAGTGGGAGAGGTGGCATATAAGTTGGCCTTGATGCCTAGCTTATCAGCTATTCATCATATGTTTCATGTCTCCATGCTTTGAAAGTACGTGTCGGATGTGTCCCATGTACTTTTCCTTGATTCAGTTGAGTTGGGTCTAGATTTATCTTTTGAGGAGGAGCCTATAGCCATCTTGGATAGGTAGATCTGAAAGCTTAGGACCAAGGAGATCGCTTTAATGAAGGTGCACTGGAAGCATCATTCAGTTGGTGAGGCGACTTGGGAGAAAGAGTCGGATATGCGTGCCAGATATCCTAATCTCTTCGAGGCTTCAGGTACTTTCTTTTGCTTTTTGTTTGAGGATTTATATGGTTTTTAGTGGAGGGTAATATAATGACCCGATTGGTCATTTTTGGTGTTTTTGTGAAAATTACCATTTTTCCTTCTCGATTTTGACCCCGAGTTATATCCTCATTGAGTTCTGAAAGTTTGTTGCAAACTTTGAGTAAAAAGTTGAGATTTTGGTACTTATGAGTTTGAAAGGCTTAAGTTGCTTAAAAGTGGTTTTGGAGTCTTTTGGATTTTCGAGTGTCAGGATAGAATTTCGTCGATTCCATAAGTTCCGGAATGTGGAATCTAATCCGTGAGAGTTTTCGGTTTCTGATTTCGAGTCTTTTTGAGGATTTGAGGTCCTAAGTTGTGAATTTATGAAATTTTAGCTTTTGGATTGACTTTGGTCAATATTCGGAGTTCGGATGCTCGAATTAGAATTCTGAGAGTTCCATTAGATTCGGGGGATGATTTTAGGTGTATGAGTGGTCTTGGTTGATTTTTGAGAGGTCTCAAGCTTGATTTTGCATATTTGGGTGTTGAGTTAGTTCCTTGTGGTTTTCACGGATGTCGGGTCAAGTAGACCTCATATTCCTGTTTTGATGGTTCCATTAAGTCCGGAAAGTTGAGTATAATTGATTTACATATTTGGTTTATGTGTACGGGGTTCTGAACAGATCCCAAGGTTCGATTTGATGTTTGAGAGTTGGTTTATTTTTCTAGTGCCTGAGTTCTGTAACCTTTGTTTGTGCGATAGGACTTCTTCTTAAGCGAGGTTCGCTTAAACGAAGGTGTGATTGCTTCAGCGAGCTTCGCTTAAGAGAAGGTGTGATCGCTTAAGCAGAGCCATATTTTTTAGAAGAGTTCTCTTAAGCGAACCAGGGCTCGTTTTAGCGATGGTCACTTAAAAGCGAACCCCTGTTCACGTTTGTGACATCAGAGAGTGGTTTTTGACCTGCAAATTCGAGGTTTAAGCCCCATTTCACCATTTTGAGCTTGGGGAACAATTGTTGGTGGATTTTGAAAGGATTTTCTGTGCTAGATCATTTAGGTAAGCCTTCTTGATCCTAAACCTTCATTTTCCATTGATTAATTATGGGTTTTAACATCAAAATATGTGGTTTTGATTTGGGAATGATGAGTTTTTTCATGAACTCAAGTTCTGAGCGAAAATGGTGATTTTGAAGTAGTTTTAATCCCTTTTTCGAAATGGTTTTCTCAAATGAGTTCCTAAAGCCTTGGGTAATGTTTTCAAGTATTAATTTCTGAATTCAAACCTTCTTTTTGAAATTGGGGTTTGTGTTGATTGACCCACTTTTCAAGTGTATTGGAGTGGGTATTGTGATTTCCGATAGATGATTGTAAATACTTGATTATTATAGATTGTGTAGCTTTGGAAGTGACTCGAAAGGGGAAGACTCCACTCTTGAAGTGATTAAGTGATTGATTTGAGGCAAGCTCTTGAACTTTGCAATTTTGTTGAATTGTTTATTTCTTTCCATTGCCTATGTGTTGGGAGTAATCGAGAATGAGGTGAAGGGTTATAATTGTTCCATTTGATTAATGCAAACCAACAAAAAGGGGGGGGGGGGAGATGAAAAAGCTTCTTGATGATCATGTTAAATTATGAACTGCCTTGTTGTGACCCTATGTGATTGATTGGTGAATTGCTTGAATGGATGAAAGTGGACTTGTGTGATATGAATTGTTGTCTCTCCGTGTGGGGTGATATTGATTGTGCGCATTGTTTGATGAACACCATGATGATACACTTGATGAAAGCCGAAGGGAAATGGTTCCGGCAATTGACTAATGTGAAAGGTGAAGGGAAATGGTTCCGGCTAGTGATATAAATGACAAAGGAAAATAGTTCCGACAAGTGCTATTTAGTGATAAAAGTCGAAGGGAAATGGTTTCGGCTAGTAATTTAATTGCTGAATGGAAATGATTTCGGCAAGTGAAATAATGTGAAAGCCGAAGGGAAATGGTTCCGACTAGTGACATTGTGTCGAAGGGAAATGGTTCTGGCCAATGTTAACTTTGTGACAAATCTACTTGATGCATGCATTTTGACTTATTGATGCATATACTTGATCTATTTGTTGTGTTGTTTCAGTTTACTTGATATATGAGTTGAACATGTTGCTATTTGTGAATTGAGATTCCTTGTACTTGAGAGTATCTGTTTTGATTCATGTCGGTTGTTGAATTGTGAAATTTGGTCTACGATTGTTGAGCTTTAAGACTATTTATTGTAGAAATATTAGGTTGGGCTGATTTCTATGCAGGTTGTAGTTTGTGGATGTTCTGTTGGGATGAAAAAGAGTATTCGATTTAGCTAGGTTGCCTAGTTTATTAGGTTGCTTACTGGGTACCATGTTGGTGGTACTAACTCCTTGCTTCTAGACTTGTGTAGGTTCCGAGCTCGGACCCTCGTGATCTTCTCTTTCTTTTTTTGATTTCGAGGCTCGTGGAAGGACTTGAGAGGTAGCTGCTTGTCATCTTGGCGGGTCCTCTTTTCCTTTTATTATGTTTTGTTCTATTTGAGAAGCAAACACATTGAGACTTATATTTATCTTTCAAATTCTATATTTACTTTAGTGGTTTGTACACGTGAAAACTTTTGTTTAGAATGAACAAGTTTTCCATCATTGTCTTGTTCTTTCTTTATTTATTTCTGCTTTTCTTTCTTTTTCGTTGGGTTGAGGCTGACTTTTCTTGGTGGAAAAGGATAAGTGCCATCACGTTCATTTTTGGATCATGACAACAAGTGTTTGGCTGGTACTGATGGTTGTTTTAATTGTGGAAAGAGTGGCCATAAGATTAGAGATTGTTCATTACTTGCTGCTAAGGAAAGGGATGGTAGGCAAGCTTACCCTAGTGGTTCCTTTTCGGGTGCCCCAAAGCAAAACAGATTCTATGCTCTTCAGACTTGACAGGATCACGAGGGTTCTCCAGATGTTGTGACCGATATATTGAGAGTCTTTCATCTTGATGTATATATCTTGTTTGATCTGGGTGCTACATTATCCTTTGTTACTCCTTATGTGTCCATGCTATTTGATATTGGTCCCAAAATCCTTTTCAATCCCTTTCCTATCTCTACTCCTATTGGTTATTATGTTGTTGCTAAAAGAGTTTATAGAAATTGTCCTATTTCTGTGTTTCATAGAGTCACTCATGTTGATCTTGTAGAGTTTGATATGTTAGATTTTGATATTATTCTTTGGATGGATTGGCTTCATGCATGTTATGCTTCCATAGATTGTAGGACCCCATTGGTCACATTCAATGTCCCGAACAAACCTATAATATCATGGGAAGGGTGAATTATACTCTAAAGGGTAAGTTCATATCTTGTCTAAAGGCTAGGAAAATGATTTCTAAGGGTTGCATTTATCATCAAGTTTGGGTTAGGGATACAGATTTCGAAACCCCTACTCTTGAGTAAGTTTCGATTGTAAATGAGTTTTTGAAAGTGTTTCTTGATGATCTCCCTGGTATTTCTCCCGAAAGGGAAATAGACTTTAGTATTGACATTTTCCCAAATACACAACCTATTTCTATTCCTCCTTACCGCATGGCCCCGGTAGAACTTAAGGTGCCAAAAGATCAATTGAAGGACTTGTTGGATAAGGGTTTTATTAGACCAAGTATATATCCATAGGGTGCTCCGGTGTTGTTTGTTCGAAAAAAGGATGGTTCCCTCCGAATATCCATCGACTATCGGCAATAGAATAAGGTTATCATTAAGAATAAGTTTCCTGTTCCAAGGATCGTTGATTTGTTTGATCAATTCGAAGGAGCGAGTTACTTCTCCAAAATTGACCTTCGGTTTGGTTATCATCAATTGAGGGTGAAGGAGAGTGACATTTCGAAGATGACATTCCGAACTCGATATGGTCACTATGCATTTTTGGTGATGTGTTTTTGTTTGACTAATCCCCCAGCGTTGTTTATGGATTTCATGAATAGGGACTTTAAGCAATATCTTGACATGTTTGTGATTGTGTTTATTAATGATATTTTGATTTACTCAAGGAGTGAGGATAAGCATGTTGAACATTTGAGGATTGTGTTGCAAATTCTCAAGGATCATGAGTTGTATGCTAAGTTTAGAAAGTGTTAGTTTTGGTTGAGGTCTATTTCTTTCCTCGGTCATATTGTCTCCGGTGAAGGTATTCAAGTCGATCCTAAGAAAACCAGGCGGTTAAGAATTGGCCTAGACATTTGTCCGTTTCAGATATGTGCAGTTTCTTGGATTTGGCCAGTTATTATAGAAGGTTTGTGGAAGGATTTTCCTCTATCGCTTCGCCTATGATGACATTGACACAAAAGAAAGTAAAATTCCTATGGTCGGAAGATTATGAGAAGAGTTTCCAAGAATTGAAAGATACTCCCTCTAGCCCCCTATATTGACATTATAAGAACGATAGAATGGCTTTGTAGTATATTGTGATGCTTTACAAATGTGTCTTTGTTGTGTTTTGATGCAACATGGGAAAGTCATTGCTTATGCTTCAAGGTAATTGAAGGTTCATGAAAAGAATCATCCGACTCATGATTCGGAGTAAGCGACGGTAGTGTTTTCCATAAAGATTTGGAGGCATTACTTATATGGTGTTCATGTAGATGTGTTTACCGACCATAAGAGTTTGAAATATGTGTTCACTCAAAAGGTATTTGAATCTTTGCCAAAGGAGATGACTTGAGTTATTGAAGAATTATGACATGAGTGTCCTATATAATCCCGGTAACGCGAATGTGGTAGCGGATGCTCTTAGTCAACTATCAATGGGAAGTGTTAATCATGTTGAGGATGATAAGAAAGAGTTAGTTCATGATGTTCATAGGTTGGCCCAATTGGGTGTTTGTTTGGTTGATTCACATGAAGGTGGTGTTATTTTTTACAACGGTTCCTAATCGTCTTTTATATCGGATGTGAAGGCTAAACAAGATCTTGATCAGGTATTGGTTAACTTGAAGAAGTTGTTTTTCGAAAAAGCCATTAAGGCTTTCTTCCAAAGGGGAGATTGCGTCCTTCGATATTAAGGTAAGTTATGTGTTCCGAATGTTCATGAATTGAGGAATAAGATTTTGATAGAATCTCACAATTTTTGATATTCTACTCACCCGGGAGCCACAAAGATTTACCATGATTTGCAGGAAGTCTATTGTAATGACCCTCCAGGTTATATCTGTGTTAATACCTTCTTTCTGTCATTTAGAGCATTCATGTAGCAAACCCAAGTCATTTATGACTTGCTGGCACTAGCTGTTCGGTCGCCTGGTCATTCGTTTAGGTTTTATGCCTATTTTTCTGTTTTGGAGCTTTTGAACCTTGAAAAGTTGATTTTGATCATAACTTCAAGTTAACGACCTCAGATGAGAATTCTGACGGTTCCATCAGCTCCGGAGTGGCAAAATTAGGCTAGAAGCATGGTTTGGCCGAGTCTCAGGGTTTTCGGTATAATTTTGGGGCTAGTTAACTCTTTAGTCTTTGAAATTTGGTTTAAGATTGACTTCGGTCAAGATTCTTTGAAAATGCGCTCGGATGAAATTTTTTACTGTGTGGTTAGTTCTGAAATGTCGAGTTTGGTCTAGAATGAACTTTTGAGAATTACCGGGAGCTTCCGATCTGATTTTGATGCCTCAGGTAAAAGTTGGCTAAAATGGCTCTTTGGGTGTGGGACCCACTTTTTGTCAAAATGACCTCGTATGGAAATTTCAACTGCGCCATTGAGCCCGGAACGTCGAATTCGAGGGTGTAGCAAGTTTTGTTTGTGTGCACAGGGTTCCGAATGAATCTCAAGCACCCCTTCAGAGTTATGGAATTGTCCAAAACTTAGCTGGTGCAGCTGTCAAAACTGCAGACCCATTTTCTTTCTGTGTTCGCGGGATATGCTCTGCATTCGCGGAGATGTTAGAGAGGGTACTTCGCGTTCGTAGAGGTCTGTGAGGATGGGTGTATTCTTGTGTGCTCTACGTTCGTGGAGGTCTGAGTTGGTGAGAGGTTTCTTGTGCTCCACGTTCGCGGAAGGCTCTCCATGTTCGCGGAAGGCTCTCCGCGTTCGCAGAGGTTTGGGTTGCTAAGCTCCGCATTCACGGAGGTCTATTGGGTGAGGAGAGATATTTTTCTCCGCGTTGGCGAGCCTAGGGCCACGTTCACGGAGCATTGATTTGCTCACCACCGCATTCGCGGAGCGTTGACCGCGTTCACGGAGAAGAGAGGCCTGGCAGTGTCTATTTAATGAGGTCGAAGCTCACTCGTTGGAGAGTTTCAAAACCTCATATCTCCCTCATCTTGCATTGGTTTTGAACGATTCAAAGTTTCAGGCATACAGATTCTCGTAGGCTTTGTGGGTTTTTTGTTTATTAGCATTGGGTGGTCCTCAAATTTCGTGAATTCAAAAGGTAAGTTGATTTTCAGCCTATTTTTGTTAAGTTTTGCTTTTTGTTGTTATTGGCTGTTAGGAGTAGATCCGAACCTTGATCGGCGGTGTGTTTTGGGATTCAAGTTCAGGGAAGGATTTAGGACCTTTTCACGTAGTCAATTCTAGAAAATCCAGAGCGAGTCCCACTTTACCCGATTTGACTCCAAAATTGGTTTGTCTCCGATTTTGTTGATTTTAGTGTCTAAACGACCGTATTGATGCTGTGATTCTACTTTTGATAGTGTGGTAGAAGTCTGAGGCCTTTCGGAAGGGGAAATCTCCTATTGAGTGACTTGGAGCGCTTGTGATCGACTTTTTGGTAGGTTACGTCTTCCCTTCTTTCTAGATTGAGCTTGAATGTGTAATTGCTAGTTGATATTTGTGAATCTGGGGTCGTTGGCTAGGGTTGTTTCCCTTACTCCTCGATTCCTTAGTTTGGAGTTGACTGTTAGGTTGTTGACTTGATTGGTCTAATCTTTGTATTGAGGGTTATCTGTTGGTGGTTATCTGATGTTGCATGAGTGGGATCGGGTTCTTTCACTCTGTGATTAGCTAATTGTTGTGATTCTGCCTTATAATAGGTTAAGGTAGTATTGACATAGTCCTATGTACCTGGTTGACTTGAGTATGAATCCGACGTTGATTCGGATGAACTAGATCCTTGTAGACTGGTATAACAGACTTGGGTCTGATAGTATGAGCCTTAGTATAGGCGTTTTCGTTGTTTTCGGATCTTCTGTGTTGAGGATATGTTAGGAGTGGATGGCGATCCATGATATATGGGTTGTTTGAGGTCCTCTACAGAGTAGACATAGATGGTACACTCGTCTGGCTGGGTTAATGCCCCCAGAGTGGTAGATGGTACACTCGTCTGGCTGGGTTAATGCCCCCGGAGTGGTAGATGGCACACTCGTCAGGCTGGGTTAATGCCCCCAGAGTGGTAGATGACACACTCGTCTGACTGGGTTAATGCCCTCAGAGTGGTAGATGGCACACTCGTCTGGCTGGGTTAATGCCCCCGGAGTGGTAGATGGAACACTCGTCTGGCTGGGTTAATGCCCTTGGAGTAGTAGATGGCACACTTGTCAGGCTGGGTTAATGCCCCCGGAGTGGTAGATGGCACACTCGTTTGGATGGGTTAATGCCCCCGGAGTGGTAGATGGCAAACTCGTCTGGCTGGGTTAATGCCCCCAGAGTGGTAGATGACACACTAGTCTAGCTGGGTTAATGCCCCCGGAGTGTTAGATGGCTCACTTGGCTGGCATGGGTTGGGCCTAGGGCGATGCTCCCGGAGTGATAGCCTATTTGGACAGCTGGATAACGGGTTATTTAGAGGGGTCGGCGTACCACCGCCTA
Organism: Solanum appendiculatum; assembly: GCA_018342035.1. NCBI lineage: Eukaryota > Viridiplantae > Streptophyta > Magnoliopsida > Solanales > Solanaceae > Solanum > Solanum appendiculatum. The sequence goes on from JAGDQO010001671.1 coordinate 185,116, forward strand.
TTTTGTAGTACTCGACTAGCTGGGTTCATGCCCCCGGAGTAGCTTGCTGGATTGGCGTATTACTTTGGGAAGTCAGACTTGTGGTCTATTTAGTATCAGTCGTTTGTTCGGTTCGAAGTTCTGTTCCTTGATTCTGTAGTGCTAGCTTTTCAGTGTAACTAGGTTTAGCGCAACTATCCTCAGTTTACATTACGCTTTCTCTGTTTTTGTTTGTTGACCTCTGTTGTTGATTCTATCTTGTCTGCCTTTTTTTACCTTTCTTGCCCAGTCGCCCTATGATGCCTACTGGGTACCTATTGTTTTGGTACTAATGCTACACTCTGCATCTGTTTTTGTGATGCAGGTCAGAGCACCAGTTATCAGCGTTGAGATCGGCCCTGTAGCTGTCATTTCAGGAGACGAGGGTGAGCACATGGCGTTCTGGGATTACCTGTCTCCTTATGTGTATATGTATTTTGTCTTGTCTTTTGTTTTCGAGACAGTTGTTTCTATGGTCCACTTTTGGGACTTGTACTCTTGTTAGTAGTTCTGTACATGTGACTTCCAGATTTTGGGGGGTGTCTTGTATATATTATTTTCGTTTCGCTTCCGCTTCCTTATATGTTGTATTTGTTGCTTCCGCGTAGTTGGGGCTAGTTTCCAATCTTAATCCCATTACTGTTAAGTTCCAGGATAGAGTTTGGCTTGCTACCGGTGGGTTGCAGGCGCCATCATGACTTGAGAAATTGGGTCGTGACATCTATTGGTAGAATGGGATGAATAAGGATATTGCGGAATTTGTGACTAAATGTCTGAATTGTCAACAAGTGAATGTTGAGCATCAGAAACTGATTGGTTTGGCTTAAAACATTATTATTCCTGCATGGAAGTGCAATGATTTAAATATGGACTTTACTATGGGTTTACCTCATACTCGGCGTCAGTTTGACTCCATTTGGGTTATTGTGGATTGAATGAAAAAATCAGCTCACTTTCTTCATGTTAAGACTTCATTTTTATCCGAGGAGTATGCCAAGATTTATATTCGGAAAATGGTAAGGTTGCATGGAATGCCTTTGTCCATTATCTCTAACAGTGGTACTTAGTTTACATCTCAATTTTGGAAGTCATTTAAAAAAGGTCTTGGTATCCAAGTGAAACTTAGCACGACTTTCCACCCTCAAACCTATGGACAAGCCAATCGTACCATTCAGACTTTAGAAGATATGTTAAGAGCATGTGTGATTGATTTCAAGGGTAATTGGGATGATCATTTGCCCTTGATTGAGTTTAATAGCTATCATTCTTGCATTTGGATGGCACCATTTAAGGCTCTATACGACAGTAGGTGTAGGTCTTCTATAAGTTGGTTTGAAGTTGGTGAGGTTATTTTGATAGGGCCCGAGATAGTGCATGAGGCTATGGAAAAGGTTCAACTCATTCTATAACATCTCTCATTTGAAAAAAGTAAAAAAGGGAAACGGGAAACGTCCACAAACCCAAAATGGACCAGGGACCCTTCAAGGCACCCTAAGCGGTCTGTGAAGGGGACCACGGTCCATTACGGGGCTCGTGAACCCTTGCAAAAATCTGCCTATGTAGGGGTCACCTTCACAGTGACGGAAACGGCTCGAGGTGGACTTGACGGCCCATCAAGTGGGTCGTACAAGTAACCTAGTTTGTGGGGTGTGACCCAAGGTCACTGGAAAAGGGCCACAGATGTCTAAACGGCTGGTGAAGCTTCACACGGACCGTAAAGTCGTCTGTGAAGGAGGCTTATCAGGTTTAGAGTTTTGGGCCAACTTCAAATGATCATATCTTTTAGAACAAAATGAATTAGGTGGCCCATGACCTATCTAATTATAGATCTTTGAGTCTTCTTTCCAATGCCACCGAGTTTGCTTCATTTGAAATTAGGAGAAAAAGTTATGCCCATTTTAGTGGAGCCCTGTCGGGCAGGCCAAGCTTCACAATGAGTTTGATGGCCCTTGAAGCCCTCCTTGAAGTCACTTCGACAACTTTTAAGTCAGGGTCATAGTTTTCTTTTCCCATATGCATTGGGCACTTAAACTACGTCGTTTTATGCCTAAACGATGCTGTGTTACTCAGTCAAAGCCTAATAATCTAGTCAGAAACTACCTAGAACCCTCATTCTCCCAAAATCATCCAACTTAGAAAGAAAAGGAGAGAAAGAGGCGATAGTTCCTCCCAAGAACAAGCAGAGGTGTTCTTCAAGTTCAGCCCCCAATTCCAAAGGGATTTCTCCGTAGTTTTCGTCACCAGATATGTGGGATTTCACTGGTGGGTTCCTTTCACCCGTTAGGTCCCTAGAATTTAGTGAGTTCTTCAATTTCTCATAAATTGCTCAGACCTAGGGTTTCCATGACCTTGGATATTCATTGTGATTTTAGCTGCTATAGTTTCCATGATATAAATAACATGTTTTCTTGGAAAATTTGCATAGTCCTATGTATAGAACTCAGAACCCTAGCTTGTACTAATTATCAATATTTCATGAATTATACTTGCTAGGCAGATGAGTCAGAAAATCATGCTTCAGAATTTGAATAACATAGCTTTCTGTATATTTATGTTGCATTCTCAGATAGCGTGTCAATATTTTGAGCTACTCAGTATTTTAGTTACATTTTAGCTATGCATATCAGTTGGGAGTAGAATTAGCATCGAGTTTGACTAGGGTTCAGCATACTCTCAAAGTCCCATAACTATGTGCCAATGTAGGTTCAGAAGACCACTCTGTTGGGCATCAGCTTTTTAGTGATCATGCTACAGTCATGCCTTTATGCCCCTGGCAAGGTATATTGGGTCCTCTCGATGGGGCGTATACATCGGACTCCACATTTAGCTCACGTGCTTTATGTCGGTTAATAGTAGCTCCCACAGTCATACTTTTAATGCAGTGACTGTTATCAATATTTACTTCAGTATACAGCTCAGGTTATTTTCATGATTAGTACTTTGTCATTGCGTCTAGTTCAGTTTTCAGTTATACTTCAGTATAGCTGATTTCCTTGTTAAGTTTATATTCTTCAGCTTAGTATCTATATCCTGCATGCTCAGTACATTCAAAGTACAGACACATACTTTTGTGCTACATCATTTCATGATTTAGGTTCAGGCGCTCAACATCTAGATTACGCTTAGTCCGACTTCTAGTCCTTACTCAGCAGCTTCAGTGGTGAGTCCTTATAGATCGAGGATAGACATGCTTTACCTTTCAGGTTTTACGTTTCAGTTTCAGACTTATAGAGTTAGCTGGGGGGCTTGTTCCAGCAACTCATCAGTATTAGACTCTTTCATACATAGAGTCTATATTCAGTTGTTTGGGGTTGTTCCCCACAGATATTCAATTAAATTCTCACCTGAAGTTTCTTTTAGTATTGATTACTTTACAGTTATGTTTCCGCTTACTTAGTCTTATTTTAGTATGCTTGTTATATGCCAGACTCAAGGTTAGCTTGGGTCACTCATGATACTAAGCACCGCAAGGCATTTATGACTTGCAGGCACTACTGTTCGGGGTCGCCTGGTCGTTTGTTTGGGTTTTATGCCTTTTTTTCTATTTTGGTGCTTTGAAACCTTGAAAAGTTCATTTCGATCATAACTTCAGGTAAACGACCTCAGATCAAAATTTTGACGGCTCCATCAGCTCTAGAGCGGCCAAATTAGGCTAGAAGCATGGTTCGCCTGAGTCCCGGGGTTTCCAGTGTTATTTGTGGGCCAGTTAGCTCCTTAGTCTATGGAATTTTGTTTAAGGTTGGCTTCGGTCAACATTCTCAGAAAATGCACTTGGATGGAAATTCTGACAATGCGGTTAGTTCCGAAATGCCGAGTTTGGTCTAGAACGACCTTTCAAGAATTATCGAGAACTTCCGATCTGATTTTGAGGCTTTTGGTAGAAGTTGGCTAAAATGGTTCATTGGGTGTGGGACCCACTTTTTGTCAAAACGACTTTATATGGAAATTTTGATTGAGCCATTGAGTCCGGAACGTCGAATTCGAAGGGGTAGCATAATTCTTTTGCGTGCACAGGGTTCCGAACGAATCCCGAGCACCCCATCGGAGTTTTGGAATTTTCCAAATCATAGCTGGTGTAGCTGTCAAAACTGCAGACTCATTTACTCTCCACGTTCGCGGGAAATGCTCAGCATTCGTGGAGGTGTGGAAGAGTCTACTCCACATTCACGGACGTATGTGAGGAGTGGGTGTATTCTTGTGCTCCGCATTCGCAGAGGTCTGAGTTGGTGAGAGGTTCCTTGTGCTCTGCGTTCGCGGAAGGCTTTCCTCGTTCGCGGAGGTCTGGGTCCCTGAGCCCCGCGTTCAGGGAGGCTTGTGACGTAAGGGTGCTTCTATTCTCCGCGTTCACGGAGAAGAGCGGGCATGGTAGTTTATATAGAGGGAATCCGAGGCTTATTTTATAAGAGCTTCAGATTCCCATATCTCCCTCAGTTTTCTTCGGTTTTAGGAAATTCGAAGTTCCAGGCGTTCAAATTCTCGTAGGCTTCGTGGGTTTTAGGTTGGTTGGTGTTGGGTGGTCCTAAAATTCTGTGAATTCGAGTGGTAAGTTGATTTTTGGCCTATTTTTGTTAAGTTTTGCATTTTGTTGTTGTTGGCTGTTAGGATTTGATTCGACCCTTGATGGGCTGTCCGTTTTGGGATTCAAGTTCAGGGAATGATTTAGGACCTTTTCACAGAGTCAATTCCAGAAAATTTGGAGTGGGTCCTACTTTGCCCGATTTGACTCCAAAATTGGTGTGTCTCCGAATTTGTTAATTTAAGTGTCTAAACTACCGTATTGATGCTGTGATCCTATTTTTGATAGCTTGGCAGCAGTTTGAGGCCTTACGGAAGGGAAAAGTTTCGGTTGAGTGACTTGGAGCGCTTGTGATCGGCCTTTTGGTAGGTTACGACTTCCCTTATTTCTAGATTGAGCTTGAATGTGTAAATGCTGGTTGATATGTGTGAATCTGGAGTGGTTAGCTAGTATTGTTTCCCTGCTTATCCTATTTCCTATTTTATAATTGACTGTTGGGCTGTTCTGGGTTAGTATCATGCTATAGTTAGGTTGTTGACTCGGATTGTTGGCATTTGTGTTTTAGGTTATCTGTTGTTGCATGAGTGGGTCTAGGTGATTTTCTTCCGTGCTTGGTTGATTAACGTGATTTCGGCCTTAGAATAGGTTAAGGTAGTATTGCCTTAGTCCTATGCACCTGTTGACTTGAGTATATATCCGACATCGATTCGGATGGACTAGATCCTTGTAGACTGGTATAGCAGACTTGGGTCTGATAGCATGAGCCTTAGTTTAGGCGATCTCGTGGTTTTTGGATCTTCCGATTATTTCCCCTCTATTTCTGAGATTGTGGGATGCTACCAAAAGATGTTGCGTTGAGCCGATTGACGGTTGGATTGTGTTAGGTTGGGAGCCTTCATTTGATACTCTTGTGGGTGCGGCGGCCCGTGATGTTTAGCCTTGTGTTATATTGTTCGTAGTTGCTTTATCTTGTTTAAGGTTGTTAGCTCCAGTACGCAGCTGATGTTATGCGGTTCCCATCCAGTATTTCTGGCTATAGGCTGTCGGGGGTAGGCTACCAGCTCCGGTCTGTAGATGACGTTATACGATTGCAGCCCGTTATTCCCAGTGCGAGTCCGTGGAGGGTAGACTACTAGTCCAAGCCTTCAGTTGACGTTACCCAGTTGGAACAAGTATTTCTAGTGCTAGACTGTTGAGTGTAGACTGATTAGCTCCAGTCCGAGGCTGACGTTACATGGTTAAAGTCCATTATTTTCAGCTCGAGACCATAGAATGAGAGATATTATTTCCGGTCAGAGACTAACTTTACCCGGTTAGAGTCTGTTATTTCCAGCTCGTGACTAATGATTGGGCTTGGCCCAAGTATTGTTCCAGCTATAGACTGACGTTACCCGGTTAGGGTCCGCTATTTCCAGCTCATGACTGATGATTGGGCTAGGCCCAGGTATTGTTCCAGCTCGAGACTAACGTTACCCGGTTAGAGTCCGGTATTTCGAGCTCATGATTGATGATTGGGCTGGGCCCATGTATTGTTCCAGCTAGAGACTGACGTTACCTTGTTAGAGTTTGGTATTTCGAGCTCGTGACTGATTATTGGGCTAGGCCCAGGTATTGTTCCAGCTCCAGACAGACGTTACTCTCTTAGAGTTTGGTATTTCCAGCTTGTGACTGATCATTGGGGTGGGCCCAGGTATTGTTCTAGCTCTAGACGATGTTACCCGGTTAGAGTCCAGTATTTTCAGCTCGTGACTTATGATTGGGCTGGGCCCATGTATTGTTCCAGCCTGAGACTAACGTTATCCGGTTAGAGTCCGGTATTTCCAGCTCATGACTGATGATTGGTGGGGCCCAGGCATTATCTTTTAGGGTCCGGGACCTAGTGTTGCGGCTTCTGGTGTTGGATTTTCTTTCGTTACTATAGATTAGCCCTTCTGTGTACCTGTCGGGCTTATGGGGGTCCGTTCAGGTTTTATTTCAACTTGCGCACGAGTGTACCCAGTGGGTCTTATAGGGGGCCCAGCTGGATTTAACTTAGCTATACTCAGTTTGCTTTTCACTTTTCTGTTTTCATTCTGGTGACCTCTGTTTTTGTTGATTCTATCTTGTTAGCCTGTTTTTACCTTTCTTGCTCAGTCGGCCTATGAGGCCTACTGGTTACCTTTTGTTTTGGTACTCATGCTACAATCTGCATCTGTTTTTATGATGCATGTCCGAGCACCAGTTATCAGCGTTAAGATTTGGCCTGGAGCTGTCCTCTCAGGAGACTAGGGTGAGCACATGGCGTTCTGGGATTACCTGTCTCCTTATGTATATATATTTTTTGTTGTCTTTTGTTTTCGAGATAGTTGTTTTGGTGGTCCACTTTTGGGACTTGTACTTTTATTAGTAGTTCTGTACGTGTGACTTCCAAATTTTTGGAGGTGTCTTGTATATATCATTTTTTTTTGGTTTCGCTTCAGTCTTCTTTTATGTGTTCTTGTTGTATGCTTCCGCTTTGTTTAGATGAGTTTCCACACTTAGTCCCATTACTGTTAAGTTCCGGAATAGAGTTTGGCTTGCCTACCATTGGGTTATAGGTGCCATCATGATTTGAGAAATCGGGTCGTGACAAATTGGTATCAGAGCCTAGGTTCGTTGGTCTCACTTATACAGAACTAGCATCTTGTAGAGTCCTGAGGATCACCATGGAGACGTTCGTGACTTATCTTTGGGAGGCAATAGGATGTCCATAGGATTTTTTCTTACTTTGTATCTTTTTCGTGCGTTGCTGTCCAGTTAGTTTCTTGAAATCTCACTTGTTCCACTCTGTTACTGGATGGCTCGCTCGCATAGTAGAGGTCGACCCTTAGGTCGAAGGGGTGCTGCGGCACCAGGCCGCGTTAGAGAGAGGACTCTAGAGCCGGAGCCGGAGCCTCGGGTAGATCAAATTCCTCCTCAACTGGTGGGGCCGGGACCAACCCAGCCACCGCCTGTACCAGCTGCCGCTCCTGATCTTCAAGGAATGCTCTCCCAGATCTTACCTGCTATCAGAGGTGTGCAGTAGCAACTGCGTCGCGAGGCCCAAGGGGGCAGCGACAAGAGGGTCAGACATGATGTTAGGGCTAGTGGGCCATGTTCCAGGCCTAGAATTACTCGGGACCAATTTTACCAGGGGTTCCAGCCAGGGCAGTCGACTCACCCGTTTCAGGCAGCGTTGCAGACCTCAGAGGGTGATCAGCACCGTCAGAGCGATTTTAGTGCCGGTCTGAGTCAAGGCCGAGGTGGGTTTCAGTCAGGAGCATCAGGTCAGGGTGGCCGACATCCAGTGGTTAGCAGGCCTTCGCAAGGCTGCTTCACTTGTGGGGAGCTCGGTTATTGGGCCAGGGAGTACCCTTTATCCAGGTCAGCTTTACCAGCCCCTCAGATAGCGAGACTGGTTTTGGTAGTAGCACCTCCAGCTAGAGGAGGGGGTCAGCAGCAGGGTTCTCGAGGAGGCCCTAGGAGAGGCAGGATAGGTGGTAGAGTGGATGCGCGGGGTAGAGGCACCCAGGGCCACTTTTATGCAGCTCCAGCCAGAGTAGAGGCTGAGGTGTCAGATGAGGTGATCACATGTATGGTTCTCTTATGCCATCAGTCCGCTTCAACCTTGTTTGATCCCGGTTCAACCTATTCATCTGCGTCGGATTACTGTGTGCCTCGATTGGGAGTGAGTCCTGAGCCCTTATCGGTTCCATTGCGTGTTTCGACACCAGTAGGGGATTCTTTAGTTGTGGATCGGGTTTGCAGGTCCTATGTGGTGACCATGCGGGGGTAGGACACTTTGGTTGATCTTACTGTGTTATGTATGGTAGACCTTGATGTGATTCTAGTTATGGATATGCTACCTCATCACCGGGCTGTCTTGGAATGTTATGCCAAGACCGTGACTTTAGCTATTCCTGGTATTCCGCCGGTGGTGTGGCAGGGTTTTTGTAGTCGCACACCAGTTGGGGTGATTTCTTGTATTCGGGGTCAGAGGTTGGTGGACAGCAGATGCTTGGCTTACTTGGCATATGTTAGAGATGTGAGTAGGGAGGGCCCTACAGTTGATTCAATGCCAATTGTTCGAGAGTTCGCAGATGTGTTTCCTGCCGACCATCGTTGCCTACCCCCATATCGGGACATTGACTTTGGCATAGACTTGGAGCCGGGTACTCATCCCATTTCTATCCCACTGTACCGCATGGCACCTGCAGAGCTCAGGGACCTCAGTGATCAGCTTCAGGATCTCTTGAGTAGAGGGTTCATCAGACGTAGTGTATCGCCTTGGGGTGCCCCATTCCTATTTGTGAAGAAAAAAGATGGCACCATGCGGATGTGTATCGATTACAGGCAGTTGAATAAGATAACGGTGATGAACCATTATCCTATGCCTCGTATTGATGATCTATTCGACCAGCTTTAGGGTGCTGCCATGTTTTCGAAGATCGACTTGAGATCTAGTTATCATCAATTGAGGATTAGAGCAGCGAACATCCCTAAGACAGCATTTAGGACTCGCTATGGCTATTATGAGTTCCTGGTTATGTCTTTTGGGTTGACCAATGCACCTGCTGCCTTTATGGACTTGATGTCTCGGGTGTTCAGCCAGTATTTGGATTCCTTCGTCATAGTCTTCATTGAAGACATCTTGGTATACTCGTGGAGCCATCGTGAGCAAGAGCAGCATTTGAGGATTGTGCTTCAAACTTTGAGAGATCATCAGCTTTATGCCAAGTTCTCAAAGTGTGAGTTTTGGCTTGAGTCTGTAGCATTCTTTGGGCACGTGGTGTCCAAGGATGGCATTATGGTGGATCTGGCGAAGATTGAGGCTATCCGTAGTTAGGCTAGGCCCAGTTTTGTGATTGAGATTCGGAGCTTCGCCAGATTGGCAGGGTACTACAGACGCTTTGTTGAGGGTTTCTCCACTTTAGCGATGCCTTTGACTCGGTTGACTCGCCAGGATGTTCCTTTTGTGTGGTCGGAGAAGTTTGAGAGGAGCTTTCTAGGCTCAAGGAGTTTCTTACCATCGCTCCTATATTGACTCTTCCAGTTGAGAACGAGGGCTTCAAGGTCTATTGTGACGCATCCGGCGTTGGTTTGGGTTCTGTTCTGATGCAACATGGCCGGGTTATTGCTTATGCATCTAGGATGCTTAAGTTGCATGAGCGCAACTACCCCACTCAAGACTTGGAGTTGGCGACGATAGTTTTTGCGCTTAAGATATGGAGGCATTACATGTATGGAGTTCATTGTGAGGTATACACTTATCACAAGAGCCTTCAGTACATTGTGACTCCAGCAGGGTGTTAACATATGTGAGGGTTCAGTCATCTCTACTTGATCAGATCTGTAGCCGTCAGGTTGAGGATTAGTCTTTTGCTACACTCAGAGATACAGTGTTGGCAGGTGATGCCGGGCAGGCTTCCTTAGATTCAGATGGGGTTTTGAGGTTTGCTGGCCGATTATGTGTTCCTAGAGTTGATAATTTGATCCAGATGATCCTTAACGAGACCCATAATTCCAGATATTTTATTTATTCAGGCACGGGTAAGATGTATCGTGATTTGAGATAGCATTACTGGTGGAGCGTTATGAGAAGGGACATCTCAGACTATGTATCCCGTTGTTTGTGTTGCCATCAGGTGAAGGCCGAGCATATGAGGCCTGGTAGAGAGTTGCAGAGATTACCCATTCCTGAGTGGAAGTGGGAGCGTATCACCATGGACTTCGTTGTTGGGTTGCTAAGGACTCCTAGGGGTGTTGACAGTATCTGGGTCATCATGGATCAATTGACCAAGTCAGCACACTTCATCCTTGTTCATACATCCTACGATGCTGAGACGTTAGCCCGTATCTACATCCGGGAGGTAGTCCGTCTTCATGGTGTGCCTGTTTCTATCATCTCAGACTGTGGCCCACAATTCACTTCTAGCTTTTGGAGAGCATTCCAGGAGGAGTTGGGCACCTGTGTGGATCTTAGCACAACATTTCACCCGCAGACTGATGGCCAGTCAGAGCGCACTATCCAGGTTCTTGAGGATATGTTGTGGGCCTATGTTATAGATTTTGGGGGTCAGTGGGACCATTTCTTGCCCTTGGAAAAGTTTTCATACAACAACAACTACCATTCTCCATCATTCAGATGGCCCCGTTTAAGGCCCTATATGGTAGGCGTTGTCGCACTCTACTCAGTTGGTTTTAGTCTACGGAGACTAGGCCGCATGGCACAGATTTGTTTCAGGAGTCCTTGGAGCATGTGAGGTTGATTCAGGATAGGCTCAGGACAGCTCAGAGTAGACAACGGAGTTATGCAAACCGTAGAGTTTTGCCGTGGGTGACAGAGTTTTACTCCGAGTATCGCCCATGAAGGGTGTGATGAGATTTGGGAGGCGGGGCAACCTTAGCCCCAGGTATATTTGGCCTTTTGAGATTTTGAGGGTTGTTAGTGAGGTGGCTTACGAGTTAGCTTTACCTCCAGCATTCTCAGCCGTTCATACTATTTTCCATGTTTCGATTCTATGTTGATTTGTTCAAGATGAGTCTCATGTGCTCCAGTATGATGCTTTGAGTTGGATGATCACTTGACCTATACTGAGGAGCCAGAATCTATTTTGGCCAGAGATTTGAGGCAGCTGATGTCTATTGGAGGGATCATCTAATTAAAGAGGCTGCCTGTGAGATCGAGCGGGAGATGCGAGAGCAGTTCCCCAACTTATTTGAGCCCTTAGGTACTTCTTGATCCTTACTTTCGCGGATGAAAGTCCTTTTTAGTAGTGGATATTGTAATGACCCTTTAGGTCATTTCTGTGTTAATGCCTTCTTTCTGTCGTTTAGAGCATTCCTGTAGCGACCCCAAGTCATTTATGACTTGCTTGCATTGACTGTTCGGTCGCCTGGTCATTCGTTTGGGTTTTATGCCTTTTTTTTCTATTTTGGAGTTTAAAACCTTGAAAAATTAAGTTCGATCATAACTTCAGGTAAACTACATCAGATGAGAATTATGACGGCTCTGTCAGCTCTGGAGCGGCCAAATTAGGCTAGAAGCATGGTTTGCGTGAGTCCCAGGATTTTCGGTGTGATTTTGGGGCCAGTTAGCTCCTTAGTCTATGGAATTTTGTTTAAGGTTGACTTCGGTCAACATTCTCGGAAAACACACTTGGATGGAAATTCTGACAACACGGTTAGTTTCGGAATGTCGAGTTTGGTCTAGAACGACCTTTCAAGAATTACTGGGTGCTTTTGATCTGATTTTGAAGCCTCGGATAGAAGTTGGCTAAAATGACTCATTGGGTGTGAGACTCACTTTTTGTTGAAACGACCTCGTATGGAAATTTTAACTGCGCTTTTGAGTGCGGAACGTTGAATTCGAGGGGATAGCATAATTTGTTTGCGTGTACAGGGTTCCGAACGAATCTTGAGTACCCCATCAAAGTTTTGGAATTGTCCAAAAGTTAGCTGGTGTAGCTGTCAAAACTGCAAACTCATTTACTCTCCTCATTCGCGGCATAGGCTCTAGGTTCGTGGAGGTGTGGGAGAGTCTACTCCGCGTTTGTGGCAAGAGGTCTGTGAGGAGTGGGTGTATTCTTGTGCTCCGCGTTCGCGGAAGCCTCTCCGCATTCGCAGAGGTTTGTGTCCCTATACCCCGCATTCGTGGGAGGTTCCCCTCGTTCGCAGAGGCTTGTGAGGTGAGATTGCTTCTATGCTCTGCGTTCACGGAATGTTCTCCGCGTTCCGCATTCGCGGAGGTCTGTTGTCTGAAGGAGGATCTTTACCCTCCGCGTTCATGGGCCGAAGGCTGCGTTCGCGGGCCGGGGGCCGCATTCGCGGAGTGTTGACCTCATTCGCGGAGAAGAGCAAGCTTGGCAGTTTATAAAAGGGAAACTGAGGCTCATTTGATGGGAGCTTCAAATCCCCATATCTCCCTCATTTTTCTTCAGTTTTTTGCGATTCGAAGTTTTAGGCGTTCAGATTCTTGTAGGCTTCATGGGTTTTAGGTTGGTTGATGTTGGGTGGTCCTGAAAATTCCATGAATTCGAGTGGTAAGTTGATTTTTGGCCTATTTTTGTTAAGTTTTGCATTTTATTGTTTTTTGCTGTTAGGAGTAGATTCGAGACTTGATGGGCAGTCCGTTTAGGGATTCAAGTTCAGGGAAGGATTTAGGACCTTTTCACAGAGTCAATTTTGGAAAATCCATAGTGGGTCCCACTTTTCCTAATTTGACTCCAAAATTGTTCTGTCTCCGAATTTATTGATTTTAGTGTCTAAACGACCATATTGACGCTGTGATTTTATTTTTGATAGCTTGGCAGCAGTCTGAGGCCGTACAAGAATAAAAATCTCCGGTTGAGTGATTTGGAGCACTTGTGATCGGCTTTTTTGTAGGTTACGGCTTCCCTTCTTTCTAGATTGAGAATGTGTAAATGCTGGTTGATATGTGTGAATATGGGGTGGTTAGCTAGTATTGTTCCCCTGCTTATCCTATTTCCTATTTTAGTATTGACTGTTGGGCTGTTCTGGGTTAGTATCATGTTGTAGTTGGGTTGTTGACTCGAATTGTTGGTATTTGTATTTTGGGTTATCTATTGGGTGGTTATCAGTTGTTGCATTAGTAGGCCTGGGTGATTTTCTTCCGTGCTTTGTTGATTATTGTGATTTCAGTCTTAGAATAGGTTAAGGTAGTATTGCCTTAGTCCTATGCGCCTGTTGACTTGAGAATGTATCCGACGTCGATTTGGATGGACTAGATCCTTGTAGACTGGTATAGCAGAATTGGGTCTGATAACATGAGCCTTAGTTTAGGCGATCTCGTGGCTTTTGGATTTCTGATTCTTTCCCCTCTATTTCTGAGATCATGGGATGTTGCCAGAAGATATTGCATTGAGCCGATTGACGGTTGGATTGTGTTAGGCTGGGAGCCTTCATTTGATACTCTTGTGGGGGCGGTGGCCCGTGATGTTTTTCCTTGCGTTGTATTGTTCGTAGTGGCTTTATCTAGTTTGAGGTTGTTAGCTCAAGTACGCAACTGATGTTACGCAGTTCCCATTCGATATTTCCAGCGCTAGGCTATCGGGGGTACTCTACAAGCTCCAGTCTGTAGATGACGTTATACGAATGCAGCCCGTTATTCCTAGTGCAAGTATGTGGAGTGTAGACTACTAGTCCAAGCCCGCCGTTGACGTTACCAGTTGGAACCGATATTTCCAGTGCTAGACTGTTGAGCGTAGACTGATAAGCTCCTGTCCGAGGTTGAGGTTACATGGTTAGAGTCCGTTATTTCCAGCTCGAGACCGTAGAGCGAGAGATATTATTTTCGGTCTGAGACTGACGTTACCTGGTTAGAGTCTAATATTTCTAGCTCGTGACTGATGATTGGGCTAGGCCCAGGTATTGTTCCAGCTAGAGACTGACGTTACCCGGTTATAGTTCGATATTCCAGCTTGTGACTGATGATTGTGTTGTGGCCAGGTATTGTTCCAGCTCGAGATTGACGTTACCCGGTTAGAGTATGGTATTTCCACTTGTGATTGTTGATTGGGCTAGGCCCAGGTATTGTTCCAACTTGAGACTGACGTTACCCAGTTAGAGTTCGATATTTTCAGCTAGTGACTAATGATTGGGCTGGGCCCAGGTATTGTTCCAGCTCAAGACTGACGTTACCGGGTTAGAGTTCGGTATTTCCAACTCGTGACTGATGATTGGGGTGGGCCCAGGCATTGTTCCAGCTTGAGACTGACGTTACCCGGTTAGAGTCTGATATTTCCAGCTCATGACTGATGATTTGGCGGGGCCTAGGGATTATCTTTCTGGGTCCGAGACCCACGGGTGTTGCGGCTTCTGGTGTTGGATCTTCTTTCGTTACTATAGATTAGGCCTTCTGTGTTTCTGTCAGGCTTATGCGGGTTCGTTCGAGTTTTATTTTAACTTACGCACGAGTGTGCCTAGTAGGTCTTATGGGGGGCCTAGCTGGGTTTAGCTTAGCTATACTCAGTTTACTTTTCACTTTTCTGTTTCCGTTTTGTTGATCTTTGTTGTTATTGATTCTATCTTGTCCACCTGTTTTTACCTTACTTGCTCAGTCGGCCTATGATGCCTATTGGGTACCTGTTGTTTTGGTACGCATGCTACACTCTGCATTTATTTTTGTGATGCAGGTCTGAGCACCAGTTATCAGCGTTGAGATTAGGCCTGGAGCTGTCCTTTTAGGAGACTAGGGTAAGCATATGGCATTCTGGGATTACCTGTCTCCTTCAGTATATATATTTTGGCTTGTCTTTTGTTTTCGAGACAGTTGTTTTGGTGGTCCACTTTTGGGACTTGTACTTTTGTTAGTAGTTCTGTACATGTGACTTCCAGATTTTGGGAGGTGTCTTATATATATCATTTTAGTCTGGTTTCGCTTCAGCTTTCTTTTATGGTTTCTTGTTGTATGCTTTCGCTTTGTTTGGACTAGTTTCCACTCTTAGTCTCATTACTGTTAATTTCCGGGATAGAGTTTGGATTGCCTACAGGTGGATTTTAGGCGCCATCATGACTTGAGAAATTGGGTCGTGACAACAAACATGGTATCATAGCATCAGGTTCGAGAGTCCTAGGATTTCAAAAATCCTCACTAAGTAGAGTCTGTTTCATGGGTGTGAAGCGCACCACATTTATGAGGGGGAGGCTACTAGGTGTTCTAAGAAAAACTTCACTTCTTTTTCTATCTTTATCGTGAGCTGTAGTGTGATTCAACTTCTCCCTTTTAATCCATCGATAGGCGTTTTAGATCATGTCTCCTCGTAGAGCTAATGCACGAAATGGTAATGCAGTTCCTCCAGTCTCGAACCATGAGGTTACGAATGCAAAGTTTCGTAATGTAATCTAGCTGTTGGCTCAGACCGTAGCCGGCCAGGACAATTAGCAGGCCCCAGCTCCGGTGAACTCCACTGGTGGATCAGCTGCAACCAAGGTTCGAGAATTTTTTCGTATGAATCCACCAGAGTTTCTAGGATCAAAGGTTGGTCAGGACCCACAGAACTTCATTGAGGAGGTCAAGAAGATTTTACAAGTAATGCAAGTGACTGGTACTGGTAGTATTGAGCTAGCATCCTACCAACTTAAGGATGTGGCTCACATTTGATTCACGTTATGGAAGGATAACAGGGGTGCAGATGCAGCTCTCATGACGTGGGATTATTTTACCGGAGCTTTTCTGGATAGGCTCTTCCTGAGAGAGTTGAGGGAGGCTAAGGCTCAGGAGTTTATGAAATTGAGGGAGGGGTCAATGTCCGTCAAAGAATATGGGATAAAGTTCACTCAGCTCTCAAGGTATGCTCCACAAAAGGTGGATGATTCGAGAGCACAAATGAGCAAGTTCTTGTTTAGAGTGTCCGATCTGGTGAAGATCGAGTGAAGGAATGCTATGATATTAGGGGATATGGATATCTCCAGACTAATGACCCACGCTCAGCAGGTTGAGGGAGATAAGCTCAAGGAAAAGACTATGGATAACAAAAAGGCTAGAACAGGCAACTCTGAATATTCTCAGCAGAGGTCAGGCGGTGGAAGTCGCTCACAGTTTTAGTAGAGGTCTACAGCCCCAGCACCTTCATCAGCTAGCGCTCTATCCCCCAGGTTTTGACAGGATCAAAAAGGGAGGGCATCAGGCTCTAAGTCTCACGGGTGTGCCTCAGGTAACCGGATTTCTCCATCTTGCCCAAAGTGTGGTAAGAACCATCCGGGCGCGTGTCTTGCTGGCAGATAGAGGTGCTTTGGGTGCGTTCAGCTGGGTGATAAGTTGAAGGAATGCCCATCTGCCAGGCAGGGTCAGGGAGGTAACAAAGCTCAGTCTATAACTTCAGCAGCTCCAGCAGGTCGCCCCACTCAACAGGGTGCCTCATCTGGTACAAGTGTTAGTCAGCGCCATAACAGGTTGTATGCTCTTCAGGCTAGCCAGGACCAGGAAGATTCTCCTGATGTAGTCACTGGTATGTTACAAGTCTTCCATTTAGATGTTTATGCATTGTTAGATCCAGGGGCTACACTTTCTTTTGTAACTCCTTATACAGCAGTCAACTTCGGTGTAAGTCAAGAAACTCTCCCATTACCCTTCACAATTTCTACTCCAGTTGATGACCCGATTATAGCTAGATGGGTATACAGAAATTGCCCTATTACAGTTTCAAAAAAAGTCACCTCAGCAAACCTTGTAGAGTTAGAAATGATAGATTTTGTTATCATTCTAGGCATGGATTGGTTACATTATTGTTATGCCTCAGTCGATTGTTGAACCAGGATCGTTCGGTTTCAGTTTCCTAATGAGCCAGTCTTAGAGTGGAAGGGTAGTAACTCAGTGCCTGTAAGTCGATTTATCTCTTACCTTAAGGCCACGAAAATGATTTCCAAAGGGTATATCTATTATCTTTTTCGGGTTAAGGATTCAAACTCTAAAACACCAACTCTTGAGTCAGTCCCAGTGGTGAATGAGTTTCGAGAAGGGTTTCTAGAAGATCTTCCCAGAGTTCCTCCCCAAAGGGAAATCGACTTCGAAATAGATCTCCTTCCATATACCCAGCCTATTTCAATTCCTCCTTACAGAATGGCTCCAGCTGAGCTTATGGAATTCAAAGAACAGTTGAAAGACCTTCTAGATAAGGGCTTCATCAGACCCAGTATCTCTCCATGGGTGCTCCAGAGTTTTTCGTGCGTAAGAAAGACGATTCTCTGAGGATGTGCATTGACTATCATCAGTTGAGCAAAGTTATATTCTAAAATAAATATCCCATCCCCAAGATTGATGACTTATTCAACTAGCTTCAGGGTGCTAGTTGTTTTTCTAAGATAGACCTCAGATCTGGCTATCATCAGCTTAGAGTCAGAGATAGTGACATCCCGAAGACGGCCTCCAGGACTCGGTATGGTCACTATGAATTTGTAGTTATGTCTTTTGGACTAATAAATGATCATGCAGCTTTCATGAACTTAATGAACAGGGTGTTCAAACAGTATTTTGACTTGTTCGTCATTGTCTTTTTTGATGATATCCTCATTTATTCTCAGAATGAGGAAGAACATGCAACTCATCTGAGAGTGGTTCTGCAAACCCTCAAATATCACCATCTATTCGCTAAGTTTAGCAAATGTGAATTCTGGTTACAGTCAATCACTTTCCTTGGTCATGTGGTATCTAGCGAAGGGATCTGAGTAGATTCTCAAAAAATTGAGGCAGTAAAGCACTTGCCCAAACTCTCCTCTCCGATTGATATTAGAAGTTTCTAGCGTTTGGATGGTTACTACCGGAGGTTTGTTGAAGGATTTTCATCCATAGCTACCCCATCGACCAAGTTGACTCAGAAAAAGGTGAAGTTTAGTGGTCAGATGAGTATGAAAAAAGCTTCTTAGAATTGAAGACCAGGTTGACTACAACTCCTTTCTTGACTTTACTAGAGGGTTCAGACGGTTATGTGGTTTATTATGATGCATCCAGGGTCGGCCAAGGTTATGTGTTGATGCAACAGGGTAAGGTCATAGCTTATGCTTCTAGACAACTTAAGGTCCATGAGAAGAACTACACGACTCATGACCTCGAGCTTGCAGCCGTCGTGTTTGCCCTAAGATTTTGAGACACTACTTGTTTGGTGTCCATGTTGATGTGTTTACACATCATAAGATCCTCCAATATGTGTTCACCCAGAAAGAGTTGAATCATCATCAGAATAGCTTGAATTCCTCAAAGACTATGACATGAATGTGCTCTACCATCCTGGTAAAGCCAGTGTAGTGGCTGACGCCCTCAGCAAACTATCCATGGGTAGTGTGGCACATGTTGAGGAAGAGAAGAAAGAATTAGCTAGAGATGTTCAATGGCTTGCTCGCTTAGGAGTTTGCCTTATGGACACGTTAGATGGTGGTGTGAAAGTGCAGAATCGATCAGAATCTTCATTGGTAGCGGAGGTTAAGGAGAAACAAGATAGTGATCCTATATTGCTTCAGTTGAAAGGTGCAGTTCGTCAGCAGAGAGCTGAGGTTTTCTCCCAAGGGGGAGATGGTGTGCTTCGTTACCAGGGTCGTTTGTGTGTCCCTAATGTGGGTGAGTTGAGGCATTAGATCCTTACAGAAGCTCATAATTCTAGATATTCAATTTATCCGGGTGCCACTAAGATGTACCGTGATCTACGGGAAGTCTATTAGTGGAACGGCATGAAGAGAGACATCACAGATTTTGTGGCTAAGTGTTCCAACTGTCAGCAAGTTAAAGTAGAACACCAGAAACCAGGAGGTGTGACTCAGGAGATTAGCATTCCTACTTGGAAGTAGGAAGTGGGAAGTGGTAAACATCGATTTCATTAAGGGTTTACCTAGTACTCGCAGGCAGCATGATTCCATTTGGGTGATAGTGGACAGAGTCACTAAGTCAGCTCACTTCTTGGCAGTCAATACTACAGATTCAGTTGAGAACTACGCCAGATTCTACATCAATGAAATAGTCAGGTTGCATGGGGTTCCTTTGACTATCATTTCGGATAGAGGTCCTCAATTTACCTCTCATTTTTGGAGATCGTTTCAGAAAGGTCTTTGTACTCAGATAAATCTCAGTACAACATTTCATCCGTAGAAGGATGGTCACGTAGAGCGTACCATCCAGACCTTAGAGGACATCTTGAGAACTTGTGTGATCAATTTCAAGGGTAGTTGGGATGATCACCTACCTTTCATAAAGTTCACCTATAATAACAGTTTCTATTCCAATATTCAGATGGCCCCTTATGAATCACTGTATGGACGTAGATGCAGGTCTCCGGTTGGTTGGTTCGAAGTAGGTGAAGCAGCCTTGGTTGGGCTAGATTCAGGTCATGAGGCTATAGAGAAAGTTCAACTCATCTGAGATAGACTAAAGACAACTCAGAGTCGTCAAAAGTCCTATGCAGATGTAAACAGAAGGGACTTAGAGTTTGAAATCGATGATTGGGTTTTCTGAAAGTGTCACCCATGAAAGGGGTGATGAGATTTGGCAAGAAAGGGAAGCTCAGTCCCAGAAATGTAGGTCCTTACAGAATCCTGAAAAGGGTTGGTTGTGTGGCTTATGAGTTAGAGTTGCCAACAGAAATAGAAGCGGTTCATCCAGCTTTTCACATTTCCTTGTTGAAGAGGTGTGTTGGTGATCCGGCATCGATAGTACCTTTAGAAAGTGTAGCTGTGAAGGATAGCCTCACCTATGAGGGGATTCCAGTTGAGATTCTTGACTGTCAGGTTCATAGGTTGAGAAAAAAGGAAGTCATTTCAGTAAAGGTTTTTTGGAGGAATCAATTCGTAGAGGAAGCTACTAGGGAAGCAGAAGCAGCTATGAAGGCCAAATATCCCCATCTTTTTCCCTCCGATTTAGTTTCAGCTTGAGGTAATATTTCCTCTCCAGTCTCTCAGTTTACTCTTGTGTAATTCAGTCTCAGTATCTTGTTTCCCTCAGTTATCCATGCATTTCAGCATCATTGCATCTTCATGGAACTCAGTTCAATTAGATATCAACTTCTAATACTTAGTTGGGAGGGATTACAGCTCTTTCCTCAAAACTCAGTTTGTTTAGACTTTATTCGAGGATGAATGATCCCAGGGGGGAAATATTGTAACATCTCGGATTTGAAAAGGCTAAAAAGGGAAATGAGAAAAGTCCACAGACCTAAAAGGGACCATGAACCCTTCACGGCACCTTAGACGGTCCGTGAAGGGGACCACGGTCCGTCAAGAGGCTCGTGAACCCTTTCAAAAATCTGCCCATGCAGGGGTCACCGTGACGGCTCGTGGTGGACTTGATGGCCCATCAAGTAGTTTTTAGAAGTCACCTAGTTTTGGGGTGTGACATAAGGTCACTGGAAAAGGGCCACAAATGTCTAAACGGCCCGTGAATCTTCACACGGACCGTGAAGTCGTCCGTGAAGGAAATTTATCAGGTTTGAGTTTTGGACCAACTTCAAATGATCATATCTTTTAGCACAAAATGCACTAGGTGGCTCATGACATATCAAATTAAATATCTTTGAGTCATCTTTCCAACGCCACCAAGTTGGCTCCATTTGAAGTTCGGAGTAAAAAGTTATACCCATTTTAGTAGAGCCCTGTCGGGCACGCGAAGCTTCACGACCAGTTTGACGGCCCTTGAAGTGTTTCACGGCCCGTGAAGCCCTCCTTGAAGTCACTTCGTCAGTGTTTTTATCCGGGTCATATTTGTCTTTTTCCCTATGCGTTGGGCACTTAAACTACGTCGTTTGATGCCTAAACTACACCGTTTTACTCAGTCTAAGCCTAATAATCTAGTCAAAAACTACCTAGAACCCTCATTCTCCCAAAATCATCCAACTTAGAAAGAAAAGAAGAGAATGAGGCGATAGTTCCTCCCAAGAAAAAGTAGAGGTGTTCTTCAAGTTCAGCCACCAATTCCGAAGGGATTTCTCCGTAATTTTGGTCACCAGGTATGTGGGATTTCACTAGTGGGTTCCT
This sequence comes from Solanum appendiculatum, assembly GCA_018342035.1. Taxonomy (NCBI): domain Eukaryota; kingdom Viridiplantae; phylum Streptophyta; class Magnoliopsida; order Solanales; family Solanaceae; genus Solanum; species Solanum appendiculatum. Next base: position 206,120 of record JAGDQO010001671.1, read on the forward strand.
TTCACCCATTAGGTCCCTAGAATTCAGTCAGTTCTTCAATTTCTCATAAATTGTTCAGACCTAGGGTTTCCATGACCTTGGATATTCATTGTGAATTTAGATACTATAGTTTCCATGATCTAAATAATATGTTTTCTTGGAAAATTTGCATATACGATGTATAGAACTCAGAACCCTAGCTTGTACTAATTATCAGTATTTCATGAATTACACTTGCTAGGCAGATCGGTCAGAAATTCATGCTTCAGAAATTGAATTCCATAGATTTCAGTATATTTATATTGAATTCTCAGATAGCATATCAGTAATTTGAGCTACTCAGTATTTCAGTTGCATTTTAGCTATACATATCCAGTTGGGAGTAGACTTAGTACCGAGTTGGACTAGGGTTCAACATACCTTCAAAGTCTAGAACAACATGCTAACGTACGTTCAGAAGTTCTCTCTGTTGGGCATCAACTTTTTAGTGATCACGCCACAGTCTTGTCTTTATACCCCTGGCAAGGTATATTGGGTCCTCTCGATGGGGCGTATACATTGGACTCCACTTTTAGGTCACGTGGTTTATGTCGGTTAATAGTAGCTCCCACAGTCATACTTTTATTGCAGTGACTGTGTTATCAGCATTTACTTCAGTATACAGTTCAACAGGTTTTCTTCATCATTAGTAGTTGGTCATCGCATCTAGTTCAGTTTTAAGTTATACTTCAGTACAGTCGATTTCCATGTTCAGTTTATATTGTTCAGCTTAGTATCTATATCCTGCATGCTCAGTACATTCAAAGTACTGACGCATACTTTTGCGCTACACCATTTCATGATGTAGGTTCAGGCGCTCAGCATCAAGATTACACTTAGTCCGATTTCTAGTCCTTACTCAGCAGCTTCAGTAGTGAGTCCTTATAGATCGAAGATAGACATGCTTTACCTTTCGGTTTTTACGTTTCAGTTTCAGACTTATAGAGTCAGTTGGGGGCTTGTCCTAGCAACTCATTAATATTAGTTTCTTTCATACATAGAGTCAGTATTAAGTTGTTTGGGGTTATTCCCCATAGATATTTAGTTAAATTCTCACCTGAGATTTCTTTTAGTATTGATTACTTTACAGTTATGTTTCTGCTTACTTAGTCATATTTTAGTATGCTTGTAATATGCCAAACTCAGGGTTAGCTTGGTATCACTCGTGACACTAAGCACTGTGTTGCGCCTAGGGGGTAGCCTCGGGGCATGACACATTCGCGAAAGGTTGACAGCGGCTCAAAGTTGACAAAAGTCGTATGCGGATGTAAGAAGAAGATAGGTTGAGTTTGAAGTTAATGATTGGGTCTACTAGAAAATTTCACCCCTGAAGGGTGTAATGAAATTTGGAAAGAAAAGGAAACTTAATCCCCTTTATGTAGGCCCATATAAGACTTTAAGGTGTATTGGCAAAGTTGCTTATGAACTTGAGTTGCCAAATGATTTAGCATCGGTACATCTGGTATTTTATGTCTCTTTGTTGAAGAAGTGTGTTTGAAACTTGATGTCCATAGTGCCTTTGTAAGGTCTGGGAGTTAAAGAAAATATTTCTTATGAAGAAGGTCCGGTTGAGATTCTAGACCAACAAGTTTGAAAGTTGAGAAATAAAGAGGTTGCTTCCGTGAAAGTTCTTTGAAGGAATCAATTAGTTGATTCTAATCTTATTATGCGTGATTTGATTCAATGACATGGTTTTCAATTGATTTCATATGGACCCATACTTTTTACTTGGTTATGACTAAGAATTTATGAACAAAATTTATGAACTTATGAATTATGATTATGAAAGCTATGCATGTTTTACGAAAAGGATGATTTATGAACTATGAATGCTTTTGAGATAACTATCAATGATTTGTAAAAGGTTTTCTCACATATGAATGAAATCATGATTTAGATTCTTAGAAAGGTAAGTGTCTATAATGAAGAAATTTATGAAGTCATGATTTGAAAGGAGCTACTCTATGATAAATTATGATTTGATTGGTAGTTTAATTGGGCCTTTTCAAGTATTTTAATGTGAATATGATTATGTCTTTTCTATTGGGATTTACTTAGGACCGAGAGGACTTTGAGATGGAGTCTCTCCTGCTAGTAGAGGCTGAGTCTGTAGAAGCAATCTCCTTGTCCCAAACTACATCCCCCTGTAGGAAATGTCTTAAATGACCTAGCTTGTGGATCCACAATAGCAATTATGAATGAATGTTATAGAATTCTTCCTTGGCAAGTAGTTTCCTTTTATTGGTGTGAGGGTTACATCAGATTCCATGTTATAGCTCACATGACCTTATTGTCGGTTAACGGTAAATATCCCACAAATGAACTATATTTTCTTCAAGGGTTTTATGAAAGCTTTCCTTATAATTTAAGTATGCATTGACTTCGTACAAGAATTATGATTTCTCTTTATAGGATCTTACTACGTTTTACTTGGTCTTGCATACCATATTTATCTCATCATTTTATCATGCCTATGTTCTTATGCATTTTCCCATACTTAGTACATTCAATGTACGAATGCATACTTGTGCCTATAGTATTTTATAATTTAGGGTCCAACATTTATCCTTCCAAACGTGCTTAGATCGGGATTGCTCAACATTATCGATTAGATTAGTGAGTCATCATGATTAGAGGGTAAAGTCTTAGACACTTTTATTGCTTTAATTTTCATTTCAAGTTCAGACTTGTACGTGGTGTATGGGTTACGTCACGACGACTCTTATGATTTTAGAAAGGTGTCATGACCCGATTCCTCGATTCATGATGACGCCTACTATAACCCACCAGTAGGCAAGCCAACCCGTATCCTGGAACCAACATGTAATGGGATTGAGGGTAGAAACTATCTCAAACAAAATGGTAACACAAATAATATAATCATAGAAGAGGAAGCGGAAGCAAGCCAAACATATACACAAATGAAAGATCCCTCTCAGAACTTGGAAGTCACATGTACAGAGTTACTAAAAAAATGAGTACTAGTCCCAATAGTGGACCACAGAAACAAGACTGTCACAAAAAGCAAAAGACAAGTCAATATATATATACAGAAGGAGATGGGTAACCCCAGAATGCTCTGTGCTCGTCCTCGCCTTTGAATCTGACCACAGCTGGCTCGATATCAACGCTGGTAGCTGGTACTCAGACCAGCATCCATGAAAATAGATGGAGAGTGTAGCATGAGTACCAACACAACAGGTACCTAGTAGGCATCATAGGCTGACTGAGCAAGAAAAAGCAAAAGCAATATGAAATGCAAGAATACAAACTACAACCTGAAATCGGATAGAGAAATCTAATAGGTATGCACATGAGTGTACTAGCACACAAAGACAAGGAGCAAGAACAAAATTCGATTCGTCTCCCATAAACCCGACGGGTACACTCGTGCGCAAGCTAAAGGTAAAACTCGAGCGGAACCCCATAAGCCCGACATGTACATAAGAAATGCAGTGATTGCTTGCAAAAGCTTAATTTTTTAAAAAGATTTTTTATTATGATCATCGTTCAATTCCACTAAAAACTTTAACGGAGTTGGTTCTTCGAAAACTCATGGATTTACAAGGGTTGCTGACAATAACTATTGGAGTAATTAATTATATATTATGACTTGAGCTTTTGTTAATTAATGTGTATATATATATATATATATATATATATATATATATATATATATATATATATAAAGTTATCTAGTAATATAATTATTGTGGGCTAATTAAGTGAATGAAATGATATACATCTGATTTTGAGTCTTTTAATGAAAGAGTCTTTTAATTTACAAATAGAAAAAATATATTATTATTATTTTCACAATCAATATTTTCATCTGTTGAATTTAGCCAAAAAGTTGATTAGAAAGACGTTACAATTCATTCAATCAGGCCTTCCCATCCAATTGGGTCACCACCATGGTAAAAATTGTGCTCTCATTCATATACATATATATAGAGAGAAAGAGCAATAATGAAGAAAATAAAATATATAGAGTTTGAGTCAAAGTTACTAAGCTTAAAGTCGTACCTTGAAGTGCAAATCCGCCTCTACATGGGATCATATTGTTTTTACTACCTCTATTAAACTTTTATCTCTATCATCATTTAAAAAGTGATTTCACATATATAATACTCCCTATATTTCGATTTGTTTGTCTTACTTTTGTTTAGTCAATTTTTAAAAAATAATATCTTTTAAAATTTTTTTACAACTCTTTAATTCTAAAGTTATCTTAACATATTTAAGACTACAAGATTAAAAGACACTTTGGTACATTCAATATATTTTTGGTTTAAGACCATAAGATCTAAAGGTTTTATTTTTCTGATCTCCATGACAAGTCAAAATGGGACAAACAATTTGAAACAAAGGAGTATTATATACAACTAACTATAGTCGCACCATAATCATCGATTTCTCAATACCCCCTCCTATACCAGTTTTTACACTAGAAGAGATAACACTTCCATGTCTTATAATAAACAAAAATACATGTTATTACAAGGCTTTTGTCAAGATATGTTCAATTTCCAATCATCTTTTCCATAATACATATTGAGGTCGGCCTTTCATTGAATAATATATAAATACTTCAATAACTTCTAAATTCGTTTCTTAATATCTATCCACATATATATGACCAGTATGGAATAGAGTACTTATTGTTAATTAAATCAACCTTGTAATATCCAATTCTGATGTAGATAATCATTTCTGTCCTGATGGAAAAAAAAACTTGTAGTTCTAACATTTTGCATCCATATCTATGAAGTATGAAAACTCAACCTATTGAAGTATGATAAAAATCCTAACATTTCGTTCCTGCTATTCCAATATTGATCGATACTTTCTCTATTTTAATTTGTTTGTCTATTTTTTTACTTGGCACAAAATTTAAGAAAATTTTAAAAAAATTAAATCTTGTGGTTTTAAACTAGGATCATTTTGTTTAAAATTCTAAAGCTAGATATGAAGGTTAAGGACTCGCTTGTTTGAAGGTGAGCACATTAAGCAATTTTCAAGGTTTCCCAAACATCTTTAGAGGTATTTAGGCCGACTACAAAAGTCAAAGTTTCTTCAAAAAGGGAGAAAACTAGAAGACTCAAAATTAGTTAGTCTTGTTCAACCCAAGTAGTAAAGGCGGGATTTGGTTGCGGTCAATCTTGTCCCTCAAGTTTGATTGTTGATGGAGATCATAAACTCGATGCATCAATAAAACAATGAAGGTTTTTCCACGTAGAAACAATAGCAACTGTATCTTCTATATATACTGTATAATTTGTGGAAGAAGGCTTAAGGGAAAGAAGTGATGATCATGCTGAAGAGGACTAGATGAAGGTGAAGATTATATGTACATGTTTGTGGTAGTAGGAAGGGTTGTAAGAGAGATAAAGAGGCAAATATAGTGCAATAGAAAATTTCTTTAGGCTTGTATTCAATTGCTACACCACAATATATAGTACATTAGTCGGTGAGTCTTGGAGTTGTACACAAAGTTTGAAGGATGTATATAAGAGGGAGTTTGAAAGCGTTCTATCTACCCGAGGATTCACTGTAACTCCTAAGAATTGTAGGTGTTCTAATACTATATAACAAAGAATTGGAGTTGTAGCGCTTGGTAAAAGTATAGTGTTTAAGTTTTTTCCATAAATTGTGGCATAACAAATTAAGTATATATTTAAAGAAATTTGGTCAACTTTTATATTTTTCGTCAAACTTTAATTATAAAAATGTGATATATTTTTAATATCATAGATATCCAAATGTTCTATGGTATGTTCACACCATAACGCCATAACTAGAAATATTATAATTAATTTATCATATTTTTCATATAGCCTTTTTGGTTTGTTAGAATTAATATTTAGATTAGATCGTCTTATATTTTTAATTTAAGACATTTATTAATAATAGTGCCTTTATTGTAATAACCCTTCAGGTCATTTTCGAGTTAATGGCTTCTTTTCGTCATTTAGATTGTTCTATAGTGACTCCAAGTCATTTTTGACTTGTAGGGACTGACAATTCGGTCACCTGGTCATTCGTTTGGTTTTTATGCAAGTTTTAGTGTTTTGGAGCTTTTAAAACTAAAAAAATTAATTTCGGTCATAACCTCAGGTAAACGACCTCAGAATGGAATTCTGATGATTCTATCAGCTCAGGAATGGCCAAATTAGGCTAGTAGCATGGCCAACACGAGTCCTGAGGCTTTCGGTGTGACTTTGGGCCATTTGGTGCTTTAGCCTTTTAAATTTGGCCCTAGGTTGACTTGGATCAACATTCTTGGAAAACACACTCGGATGAAAGTTCCATCAGAGTGGTTAGTTTTGAAATGTCGAGTGGTCTAGAACGACCCTCCGTACACTTTTCGAGGCTTTCGGGCTAATTTCGAGGCCAGTTGTGGAAATAAGCTTAAAATGGCACTTAAGTGTGGGACCTACTTTTTATCGGAATGATGTCGTATGGAAATTTCAACTGTGCCATTGAGTCCGGAGCATCAAATTGTTTGAGATAGCATATCTCGTTTGCCCGCACGGGGTTCCGAATGAATTCCGAGCACCCCGTCGGAGAATTTGGAAATGCCAAAACGCAGCTGATGCAGCAACGGATGCAGCAGTTGATGTTGAAGACCCATTTCCCCTTCGTGTTCGCGGGCGAGGGAGGCATGATCGTGGAGGTCTGGGTTTTTCTTCTCCGCGTTCACGATGGTCTGGGTTTCTCTTCTCCGCATTCGCAGGTGGGTCTCCGCATTTGCGGAGGTCTGGGACCTTTTCCTCCGCATTGTGGGCTATTGTAGTCGCGTTCGTGAAGGTCAAAAGCGTCTGGTCCTTTATTTAAGAACAAGACGTGACCAACTCGAGAAACATTATTCAAATTGCAATTTCTCTCTCGATATAAGTCAAAATTGGGTGATTCGATGTTCGGTGTGTTAGAAATTGTTGCGGCTATATGGGTGGTTGATCAGAGAGTGGTGGGGAAGCTTTGTTAGAGGTAAATTCATTATTGAAACTGCTGCCTTGTCATACTTCGTAACTTTTATTGGTAAAATTCTTGCATGGCTGCTTCCCGCTGTTCCGAGCCTCAAATTGTGCTCCGTATTGGAACACAAGTTCGGGCAGGTGGTTAGGACCTCTTAACGGAGTCAATTTTGGAAATATCAAAGCGGGTCCCACATTTCTATTTTTGACTCTGAAATTGGTCCGTCTCCAATTTTAGTAATCTTAGTGTCTAAATGATCATGCTGATGCTGTGATTCTATTTTTGATAGCGTGGCAACATTTCGAGGTCGGGCGGAAGGGAAAAGCTCCTGCTGAGTGATTTGGAGCGCGCGCAGTCGGCTACAGGTAGGCTACGGCTTCCCTATCTAATTAGATTGAGCTTGAATGTGTACATTTTTTATGATTAATGTGAATTGGGGCGGGTACCTAGTTATATCTACTTTTCTTCTTAGAAACCATGATTTAGGGTTGATTACCTTTGTTTCGAGGGTAGTACCATGCAAATAGGGGGTTGTATGTATGTTGAAGCATGCTATGTGATTTTCTAGGTTGGTTACTTGTTTTTGAAGCATGTTTTTGCCTTAGAATAGGATAGACTAGTGTTGCCTTAGACCCATGCACTTTGTGACCATGGTATGTCTCCGACATCATTTCGGATGGACTAGGTCCTTGTAGACCAGGATTGCAGACTTAGGTCTTACAATGTGAGCCTTAGCTTAGGTCTTTGGGCTGCTTGTTCGCCTTTCTGTCTCCTCTCCCTGTTTATGCGACTCTGATGCGTTATCGGAAATAGTGCTTCCTCGGGATTGGAGTGCTTCTGGCTTGGAGCCTTTTCTGATATCATCGGGAGTGGACGTCGATCCACGATGGCTTGGAGCCTACTTGAGATCCTCTACGGAGTTGATACGCCCCCGGGCACTCTTGCTAGATGGGCGGCTGACGCCCCTTGGAGTGGCTAGCTGGCTGGGCGGCCTGGATATCTAAGACCTTCTACAGAGTTGATACGCCCCCGGGCACTCTTGCTAGTTGGGCGGCTGATGCCCTTAGGAGTAGCTGGCTGACTGGGCAGCCTGAGTTGATAGTCACTCTTGCTAGCTGGGCTTGGAGTTGACTGGTTTTTCAGTTCAGATCTGGTTTACCCTTCGGTATTGTAGGCTTAGCTATTCTATGTACCTGTTGGACTTATGGGGGTCAATTCGGGCTTTATTTAAACTTGTGCACGAGTAAACCTTCTGTGCTTATGGGGGTCTAGTGAGGTTTATTTTAATGGTACTTATATTTTCTTTGGGTGCGCTCGTGTGCTTCTTTTCATATCCACTTTGACCTCTGTTTTGGTCAAGATTCTATCTTTTAGGATTGTTTTTACCTTTCTTGCTCAATCGGCCTATGATGCCTACTGGGTACCTATTGTTTTGGTACTCATGATACACTTTGCATATATTTTCATGATGCAGGTCCGAGCACCAACTACCAGCGTTGATATCGAGCCTGCTACAGTCATATTTGGAAGCAAGGGTGAGCACACAGCGTTCGAGGGTTACCCGTCTCCTTCTGTGTATATATATATGTTGACTTATCTTTTGCTTTTTGAGACAGTCTTATTTCTGTGGTCCGCTTTTTGGACTTGTACTCAGTTTATTAGTAGCTTTTTACATGTGACTTCCAGGTTCTGGGAGAGATCTTTCTTTTGTATATATGTTTGGCTTGCCTCCGCTTCCTCTTCTGTGATTCTATTATTTGTGTTACCATTTAGTTTGAGTTTAGTTTCTGCCCTCAATCCCATTACTTGTAGGTTCCGGCATACGGTGTGGCTTGCTTACTTGTGGGTTATAGTTGGCGCCATCATGAGTTGAGGAATCGGGTCGTGACATTATTTTATTTTATCAACAATTAATTAATACTATAAGTGAAATATGATGGAAATTATTTTAATTTCCATTTGACACATAATGTTCATTATAAAATTTGTGAAAGATATAACTTATTTCACTTTTCTCCATTTCAGATTTACTTGTGAAAGGTATGAGTGTTTTCATTTACATATCCTTTTTCTTTGAACACACACACACACATCTGTTTATATAGATCTTTTCTCTTAAACTTATTAAGATTAATTAGATTTTTTTGATTTTTTATCAGGCCAGCAAAATTCATTTAGAAAATGAGTTTATCTATGAGTGCTAGCAACAATGCTCTAGGTAAATGCATCAACACTAGCTTTTAAAATTAACGTAGGCTTCAATTTTTTATATTATAAAACTCTTATAAGTTTGGAACTAATGTTGTGATTTCATTATGTGGTGTTGTATTCAAGTTTATTTATTTTAATCTTGAAAATTATTTAAGAATTTATTTTAAAAAAAATAAGATGTCTAATAAAATTTTGTCAACCATGTGAGATTGTAGTTCTAAGGGTTTACAATTTCTTAATGGATGTTGATAATAGTCTTCTTCCCTTTTTAAATGAGAATGAATCTTTAGATCTTCCTCGTTAACCCAAAGTTATTATATAGAAATAAGTGAAATTTAATTAAAGAATGTAATCCAACTGTTTGGATTTGAAAAACAATAACACTCTTCACCTTTTGAATGATAAGGAACCCTTGGATCTTAAATCCAAAAGCTATTGTATAGAAATAACAAAATTTAGTGTAACTATCCTAATATTTTGAAATAAAAAAAATACATTTTAGAATTAGCAAATCAGATGATTTTACAAAAATTTAAATATCATATCAATTATAACTATGTAACATTTAAAGTTATTTCTTTTTATTTTTAAAATTTTCATCAATGTACTATTTTTAAAAATAACTTAACTTAATTTTTAAAGAATAATGTGAAAACAAAATATATGTTTTGCACAAAATTGACTAGTTAAAAAGAATTTAACACTAGCAAGAAGTTTTAAATCACTTTAAAAAGTATATGTACAATTCATACCAATAGTAACTGAGTCAACTTGTATGTTTTAAAAAAAAATATACATATACTTATTCATTTCATTTTTTTCATTGAATATTTATGATCAAAAGGTTTATTACAAGTAAAAGCTTTTTCACATTCCAAGTTTATGATAATTAAATTAAAATGAGTACTGATTTTCAAACCCAAAAGAATAAGGGGATTAAATGAAATCAATGAAAAATATTTTTGTATGACACAATAATTATTTCAACATAAAAAATCCCCAGAACGATCATATATTGATCAAAAACTTAAATCACAAAAATATAAAATAAAAGGAGATCCCTATATATTTCTCTTTCATTTTCATACATGCAGTTTTATTATTGAAGATTTTTGTTGATCTTGTATATCCGCATAGTCTATAGTAGACTATATATTACGGTCATTGTAGTGTTTTTTTTAATTATTGAGGTTAGATCAATGTCCATCCCCCCTTGTACTTGTAATGACCCTGTAGGTCATTTTCTCCGTTTTCTGATCTTTTCAGCTTATAGAGCTTTTTTGTAGCGACCCCAAGTCATTTGGGTTGTATGTCAGTTTCTGTGTTTTGGAGCTTCCGAAGTTTCAACAATTGACTTTGGTCAAAACTCAAGGAAAAAGGCCTCAGAGTAGAATTCTGATAGTTCCATCAACTTCGGAATGATCATTTGACGCTAGTGGCATGGTCATCTCGATTCTCGAGGCTTTCAGTGCGAGTTTATGCCATTAGGCATTTTATACTTTAAGAATTGGCCTTAGTTTAACTTTGGTCAACATTCTTTGAAAACACACTTGGATGAAAATTCCATTAGCGCGGTTAGTTCTGAAATGTCAGGTTTGGTCTAGAACAACCTTTCGTGCGCCTCTCGAGGCTTCGGGGCTCATTCCGAACACCCTTATGGATTTTGACTTAAAATGGCGCATGGGTATGGGACTCACTTTTCATCGAGATGACCTCGTATGGAAATTTCGTCTACGCCATTTAGTCCGTAATGTCAAATTTAGTTGGATAACATATTTTGTTTATTTTCATCGGGTCCCGAATGAATTCCGAGGGTCCGTTCAGAGACTTTGAAAAATAGCAAAAGTGCTCATATCTGGTGCAGGCTTTTAGGGACAAGAAATGGGACTTTTAGAAACCAGAAACAGCCCTTTAGCGACTAGATTTCTGTAATTTATATAGCAGAAATATCAGTTATTCTCTCAAACTTCAAAACCCCATATCTCTCTCATTTCTTGGCCAAATGAGACGATTTAAAGTGTGGAAGCTTCGTTTAGATGGTGGCTTCGCTGTAGAGTGATCGGAAGTTGTCGGGTGCCCGTCAATCGAGGTAAAATCATGATAGACCAGACTATCGTATCTCTTTTCGAGTTCTAGATTTTGGCTATATTGATTTGGTGATATCTTGCTCATTTTAGCTCCGTTTTGGGTGATTCGAAGTCCAGCGTATTCGGGAAGTTTGTGGCTACGAATTGGAGTGATCGGGGACTTTAGGGTACTCTCCGTTTGAGGTAATGTCGGCATTAAATCTGCTACCCTTGTTATTTTAGTTAGCTTTATTGGTGATTAATATGCATGGGCTGATTTCTTCATTTTCGAGCATCGAATTGTTCCCCATTTTTTGACACAAGTTCAGTAAGCACAATGTACCTTTTCACGAAGTCAATTTTGAGATTCCCGGCACGGGTCCCACAATCTCATTTTAGACACAATTTTGGGTCCGTCTCTGATTATTGCGATTTTAGTGTCAAAACATATGTAATGACGTTGTGATCAATATTTTGATAGTGTGGTGGCGATTGGAGGTGATTCAAAAAGACGGGGCTTCAATTGGGTGGATTCAGAGCGCGCATGATCGGCTTTGAGATAGGCTATAGTCTCCTAATTTGACTGGGCTTTATTAGATACGGTTTAGTATGAATTACATGTGATTTTTGATGGTATTTGTGGAGCATAGGATTTGCTTCCTTATATCTCATTTTCTTGACTCAGATTGAGCTTTAGACTAGTGTAGTCTCGTGAATCCTTAGATTAGGCTATGGGACTTGGTTGTGGTATTGACTTAGCGTTATTATCCTTATTTAAGATTGGTCCTGATGGCCTTAGGCTAGGTTTGAGCCTTAGATGGTTTATCCTGTGATGTACCACCGTTATAGCTAGGCGTAGCTTCCAGTAGGGCTTGTTATGGATAGTGTACCTTGTGCTAGAGCCTGAGACTTTAGAGGCTCGTCGTAGCCGTAGGTTTGGGTTAGTTGTGCTCGTTGGGAGCTGAGGTGGTATATTTTGGGGTAAGGCGTTCATCCTAGAGATATTTCTCCCCCAATTTGATTTTGAGCCATCTCCTAATTACTGTGCTTTCTGATTAGCGGTAGGGTTGTGATGCCTTGTTGTCTTTTGTTGGGCCCGAGGCCGTATTCGAGGAGCGATTGGATCTAGGTTAGTTTCCCTTTCCTTGGTTGTGTGGCATGATTTGGGATTACATTTCCCATTGTGTTTACCTTGTTTGGATGCTAGTGATGGCGTGCTTGCATTGATTGAGCATTTTCACTTGTCTATTTTGAGCGGACATTCTCACACTTTTACTATTTTCTAAAACTTGTTTTTAACGGTAATCGTACCACTTGGACTACTTTGATAAACTAATTTGACACTCATGAGGCATCGAGGATGCACTCAGTTTTTATTGATATCTAGCGTGGCGTCACCCTTTCTCTACATTGGCTACATCTGGATGCCTTTAGCCTATACTTGACTATCCGGCGCGGCGTCTCCCCTTTCTACATTGGCTTGGCCACTCACTCTCCGGTACCACTACGGGGATGCTATATGTTATGTCTAAGACCTGGTTCGGGCCTAGGCAATGTATACGGACTTCCTGCGTCCCCTGTAGGCCCCTTTGGCCGGTGCACCACTGAACCGGATAAGCGAGCTACATAGGTCCCACCTAGCAGGCCGGGGATCAGGATGGGTCTATACACTTAGTTGTTGATGATCTTTGAGAGCCACCGATGATGTTACTGGTTTTTAGTACAAACTTGCATTCATTAGCATCGCTTATCACCAATATACTTGTTTGCTATTTTGTCCCCCGGTTTATGGGGGCGGGGGTATGTTTGTTGTTTGTACATTTCGAGGGTATGGGAGTCCGGTCAGTTATTGTTTGATTATACTTGTTTTTACTTTGTGTTGTATTTGTAAATGGTCTTCAGGGTGTCTTAGTCTAGATTTGGTATTGGTACTTCCTGCTAGGTTCAGTTGTACTAATTCTTAGGTGATTAGCGGTGGTAGTCAGTATTTCATTCTTGATTAGTTGACTCCTATAGTGCTCTTTTATTGTAAATAGGTTGTGGCTTGCGTTTGCAGGTGCATTCTTGGACTCTGTTTCCTTTCTTCATGTATCCTAGCTCCTTACTCTTATTACCTGCTTTACCTTGTGTTAGATCGTTTTTAGTTGCTTGTGTTGTTCCTACCTTGTTTATATGTTGTTTGTACTTGCTTTATCTGTATAGCTCAGTCGGGCTAGGCCTACTGGGTACCATTCTTTTGGTACTCATACTACACTTTTGCATCCTGCAGATCATAGTACGGGTTATCGCCGGTGATTGGTCTTGGTGCGGAGCATCTTGCATTCAGAGATTGGGTGAGCTCTTGGCGTCTGTAGTTGCCGATTTCCATCTACTTTGGCTAGGAATAGTCTTTACTTGCTTTCAAAAATTGTTTGTATCTCTCTTGTATTTGTAAGCTCTTTGTACTCTTATATTGTTTAGATGCTCGATTACTGACTGATGCCAGGTCTTGGGGACGGTTCCTCGGTTATATCTATGTTGATTCCTCTTTCTTCTCTTTATATTCGTTTATTACTTCATTAGTTCCTCTTCCGCTTGATAGCCCATTTCTTCTTGTTTCGGGCTAGGGGTTAGGCTTACCTGCTGGTGGGTTATGGTAGGTGCCATCATGAACTGAGAAATCGGGTCGTGACCAGTTGGTATCAAAGCTTAGGTTGACCGGCATCGTTGGTATGAGAGCAAATGACTAGTAGAGTCCTGCAGATTGGTGCGTTGATGTCCATATCCTATCTTCGGGAGGCTATAGGGAATTCTTAGAAAATTGTATTTTTGACTCTGTATCATGTGTTTTCGTTTTGAATAACCTCAAAAACTGCTTCTTTGGAATCCACTCTCTCTTTATATGAATATCACGAGGTATTCGATAGGCATGGACGGAGCATCAACACCTTCTACCAAAGGTTCAGCACTTGGTCAGGCTACAGGGCCTTAGTCAGGCCTAGACCCTGAGGTCAGAAGTGTTCTTCAGCAGTTGGAGAGTTTGGGGGCAGCCCCGGCTCCGATAGAGTCATTGGCTACCTTGACTCCTCGAGGTTTAGTGTTAGGAGGCGCGAGTTCCTTTGGGGGTACACCACCGGCAGGTGCGGTTCTTTGTGACGCAGTTACTGCTCAAGAAAAAGTTGGGTTAGTTGGTCCTCATCAGGGTTCATCGTCGGTATCTGAGCATGTGTTGGGATTTCTTGAATAGGCAGGGCTTAACCCCGCATTATTCCCTACAGATTGGGATATGAGTCAGCAGTTCGTCAGGGGGTTGTCATTGCTACTCCGTTTGGCGTCAGAGCACATGATTAAGGCTGGGTCTACCTTTTCCCAGATTGTCAACCACGTGAGGGCAGTGGAGCAGGCATACCTTGAGGCGTACAGAGGCAGCGACAAGAGGGCCAGGTAGGACGATATCCACAGTAGGCCCCGTTCTAGGCCTAGAGATTCTTAGGATAGGTTCCGTCAGAAGTTCCAGCAAGGTCACTCTAGTCAGCCTGTTTAGGCGGCATTACATGCTTCTGGGGGTAGCCAGCACCATCAGGGTGGTCCCAGGTTCAGATTCGGGTTTTACAGGCCGTGGTGGTCGTCTTCTTGAGGCTGATTTTTCTTAAGGCTATTATGACTGCGGTGACCTAGACCACTGGTCTAGGGATTGCCCCAGGCGAGAGTTACTCATCTAGACACCTATGGCTTCTTCTACTCCCCAGGCTAGAGTGGTTGGGCCTTACCGTATTTGTAAAGAGCTTGGCTACCGATCTAGAGAGTGTCTCCGACGTGGGACTAGTTCCCAGTTTGCTCAGTCGGGTCAGTATCGTGGGTTTATGTCATCTCCAGTCAGAGGTAGTGCTCAAGGTGGTGCTGATAGTACTTCAGGTGTTCAAGCCAGTGTCGGTCATGATCTGTTCTGTACTTCTATAGGCCAGTCGGAGGCCGGGGATCCATGTATCGATTGTATTTTCTCAATTTCCTTGTTTTGCTCTACATTGTTCATATTGTGTGGTTTTGGGGTTTTTATACCCATGCATGCTTATTTGACTTGCTATTTATCTCCTGCCTATTGTGGCTGCCTTATTTGGGATTGTGTGTGTTTTAGCTCCGTAGTTGATTTCTTTTAGTAGTGGATCAATTAGGTCAGATTCCTATATCTGAGAGTAGTGGCTGAGCAACTCCTCGAACCTTTGCCTTGGTGGCTGTGATATGAGTTTATGGCTGGGTTAGTTAGTTGTTCCTTTCTGTTTATCCCTTGCCAGTTGTTGTTGCTATGGTGCCGATCCTTGTTAGATAGGTGGCTAGACCAGCTTTGTTAGTTCTGGGAGTGGTGGTGCTTGTGGATCTAGTTGGCTTAGAAGGAAACCTTAGTTGCGTGCCATTCCGTTGGACTAGTGGGTGAATGGCTCTTCTTACCTTTGTGCACAACTAGTGTTGCCTTGATTAGTATTTCTCTCCTGTCATTCTAGTTTTCTTGGCTTAGATGACTATCTTCGTTGCTTGGCATTGTTGGGTTCGTAGTTGAAAGGTTGGTTGTTGAGGCAGTATGTGAATGCAGGTATAACATCTCCGGAGTTATGGTGGATCCCGCTTGTCGATCCTTCCCTATGCCTTATCAGTATTTTTAGCCCTAAGGCTGCGAAGTTGAGGTTTGCTCCTTTTTTACCTACATGGTTGGTCTCTTTGTGGCATTCTTGGTGGTTGAAAGATTTGTGGCTATTGGAGTTATGAGAATGGTGGAACAGCCTTCTGTGGTATTGTAGTAATCGTAGTTGGCCGTCTCTTCCCGTTTGCCTTAGTCTTGTTCTCAGTTTCAAAGTTGTGGTCCGTTCATTCAATCTTTTGAAGCTGTCTCTTTTGAGGGTTTTGGTGCTTGACCACAACTAGTTGGGATTTGGAAAGTGTGATCTCTTGTTGAACCTTGTTGCTGTTGTGGTTGGCTCTTTGCGGTTGGGTTGGTAACTCACGAGGTCTTGGTTGTGTTCTTGAGCCGGAATGGCGGTGTCCCTTGGCGGGTTCAGACTTTAGCTTCTGTTGGAGAATTAAAATTTGCTTAGGAGGTTCATCTATAGGATGGGGTCAAGGTAATTCGTGGAATTCGTGATTCTTAATTTGTTTAGGATGCGAGGTTTTCTCTTGGCCTATTAGGTAACTTGCGGTGTTTGTGAATGGGAATCGGTGCCCTTGGACCATTACCAAGTGGTTTTCCATGTTTCTACGCCACCTGCTAGCTTGGTTTCCCTTGAACAAGGATGGTCGACTCATATTTGAGGTGACAGAGTGGTTTGCAGGCACATGGTTTCGGTGTTTCAGAAATTCCTATGTAAGAGTAAGTCACTAGAGCTGGGCTTAGTGTAGCCTTGTCGTTCACGGGATGATCACCCTTGTGAGTAGAGTCTTAGTTTCAGTAGGTTGAGCTTCAGCTTGGATTGTTGGTTTTTTTAAGTTGAGATTTGAATTTTGGGCCTTGCCCTAGGTTGAGTTTCTTTTTTTGGCAGGTGTCACTCCCGATGTTCAGACAGGGTATGTAACCCCTTCGAGGTTGGTGTTGTATGGTTTTGTAAGAAAGTTTCAGATGGTGTTGGTAGTATTCAGGATAGCCAAGGACCGACAGAACGCACTTGGTGGCTAGAAGAAGATGGATTTGGAGCTTAAGGCAAGTATTTTGAATTATGAGCTGAGTTGCATCTGCCATGGTCCTATGTTTCTCATTTTGGTGGTTTCGGTGTGGTTTTTGTTTTCCTTAGATGAACCTCATGTTTTCGGTCAAAATTGGGTTAATTAACTGAGAGTTGGAGCCCAAAAGAGAATTGGAGGAGCTTTTGGAGTTTGAAGTGAATTTAAGGATTTTCCTCTCAGCCTGAGTTCTGTGATGGTATTGTTCGATCCGTGAGGGTGTTTGAGGGTCTGGCGGAGCATGCTGGCCCTGTATCCTCGTCTTTTCGTGCCTTCAGATTGTAACTATCTTTCTACTTTCCTGGACAAAAGTCCTTTTAGTAGTGGATGTTGTAATGACCCTCTAGATCATTTTCTCCATTTTATGATCTTTTCAGCGTAAAGAGATTTTCTGTAGCAACCCGAAGTCATTTATGACTTGCTGGAAATGACTTTTCGGTCGCTTGGTCAATCGTTTGGGTTGTATGGTAGTTTCTGTGTTTTGGAGCTCTAGAGTTTCAACAGCTGACTTTGGTTAAAACTCTAGGAAAATGGCCTCAGAGTTGAATTTTGATGGTTCCATCAGCTCCGGAATGGTCATTTTAGGCTAGTGGCATGGTCGGCTCGGTTACCGAGGGTTTCGATGCGAGTTTATGTCATTAGACGTTTTAGTTAGCCTTAGTTTGACTTTGGTAAATATTCTTTGAAAACGCACTCGGATGGAAATTCCTTCAGCGAAAGTTAATTCTGAAATGCCAAGTTTGGTATAGAACGACTTTTCGTGCACCTCCGGAGGATTCCGGGCTCATTTCGAGCTCCCTTGTGGATTTTAACATAAAATAGAGCATGGTTGTGGGACCCACTTTTCATCGAGATGACCTCATATGAAAATTTTTACTACGCCATTGCGTCTGAAATATCGAATTTAATGGAGTAGCATATCTGGTTTATTTTCATTGGGTCCCGAACGAATTTCGAGGGTCTGTTCGGTGTCTTCGAAAATAGCATAAGTGCTGATATCTGGTGCATGATTTTAGCGACCAGAAATGGGACTTCTAGCGACCAGAAGCATCCCTTTAGCGACCAAATTTCAGCAATATATATAGCAAACTATCAGTCATTCTCCCAAACTTCAAAACCCATATCTCTATCATTTCTTGGCCATTATGAGGCCATTCAAAGTGTTGAAGCTTTGTTTTGATGGTGGCTTCACTGTAGAGTGATTGGAAGTTGTCGTGTGTAGGTCAATCGAGGTAAAATCGCGATAGACCATACTGTTGTAGCTCTTTTCGAGTTCTAGATTTTGGCTATATTGATTTGGTGATATCTTGCTCATTTTAGCTCCGTTTTGGGTGATTTGAAGTCCAGCGTGTTCGGGAAGTTTGTGGCTACAAATTGGAGTGATCGGGAAATGTTGGGTACTCTCCATTTGAGGTAATTTCCATGTTGAAGCTGCTGCCCTTGTTATTTTAATTAGCTTTATTGGTGAATAATATGGAATGGGCTGATTTCTTCATTTTTGAGCATCGAATTGGCCCCATTTTTGGACACAAGTTCAGTAAGCTCAAATGTATCTTTTCACAGAGTTGATTTCGAGATTCCCGTGCGGGTCCCACAATCTCGTTCTAGACCCAATTTTGGGTCCGTCTCCGATTATTACGATTTTAGTGTCAAAACGTGTGTAATGACGTTGTGATAAATATTTTGATAGTGTTCCGGCGAGTGGAGGTGATTCATAAAGCCGGAGTTCAATTGGGTTGATTCGGAGCGCATGATCGGCTTCGAGATAGTCTATGGTCACCCACTTTGACTGAGCTTTATTAGATATGGTTTAGTACGAATTACATGTGATTTAGGATGGTATTTGCCGAGTATAGGATTTGCCTCCTTATATCTTATTTTCTTGACTCCGATTGAGCTTAAGACTAGAGTAGTCTCGTGAATCCTTAGATTATGCTATGGGCCTTGGTTGTGGTATTAACTTAGCGTTATTATCCTTATTTAAGATTAGTATTGATGGCCTTAGGCTAAATTTGAGACTTAGATGGTTTATCATGTGATGAACCACCCTTATAGCTAGGCATAGCTTCCGGTAGGGCTTGTTATTGATAGTGTACCTTGTCCTAGTGCTTGAGACCTCATAAACTCATCGTTGCCGTAGGTTTGGCTTAGTTGTGCTCATTGGGAGCTGAGGGTTCATATTTTGGGGTAAGGTGTTGATACTAGAGATATTTCTCCCCCTATTTGATTTTGACCCATCTCCCGATTACTGCGCTTTATGATTAGCGGTAGGCTTGTGATGCCTTATTGTCTATTGTTGGGCCCGAGGCCGTATTCGAGGAGCGATTGGATCCTAGGTTAGTTTCCCATGCCTTGGTTGTGTGGCATGATGTGCTATTACATTTCTCATTGTGTGTACGTTGTTTTGATGTTGGTGATGTCATGCTTGCATTGATTGAGCATTTTCACTCGTTTGTGGTATAATCTCGTTACTTTCATTGGATTTTTACTACTGTTTTGAGCGGACATTATCATACTTTTACTATTTTCTAAAACTGGTTTTTAACGGGAGTCATACCACCTAGACTACTTTGATAAACTTATTTGACACTCATGTGGCATCGAGGATGCACTCAGTTTTTATTGATATTTGGCGCGGCGTCACCCTTTTTCTACATTGGCTGCATCTGGGATGCCTTTAGCCTGTACTTGACTATCCGGTGCGGCGTCACCCTTTTCTACATCGGCTTGGCCACTCACTCTCTAGTACCACTACAGAGGTGCTATATGTTATGTATAAGACATAGTTAGGCACCAAGTAGTGTATACGGACTTCCCGCGTCCCCTATGGGCACCTCTGGCCGGTGCAGTACTGAACCGGATGAGGGAGCTACATGGGTCCCACCTGGCAGTCCGGGGGCCAGGGTGGGTCTATACACTTAGTTGTTGATGATCTTTTAGAGCCACCGATGATGTTACTGGATTTTTCTACAAACTTTCATTCATTGGCATCGTCTATCACCAGTATACTTGTTTGCTGTTTTGTCCCATAGTTTATGGGGGCTGGGGGTATGTTTGTTGTTTGTACCTTCTGGTGGTATAGGCATCCGATCGATTATTGTTTGATTATACTTGTTTTTACCTTGGGTTGTATTTGTAGATGGTCTTCAGGGTGTCTTAGTCTGGATTTGTTAATAGGTACTTCCTGCTAGGTTCAGTTGGATTAGTTCTTAGGTGATTAGCGGTGGTAGTCAGTATTTCGTTCTTGATTAGTTGACTCCTATAGTGCTCTTTTATTGTAAATAGGTTGTGGCTTGTGTTTGCAGGTGCGTTCTTTGACTCTGTTTCCTTTCTTCATGTATCCTAGGTCTTTACTCTTATTACCTAATTTACCTTGTGTTAGATCCTATTTAGTTGCTCGTGTTGTTCCTACATTGTTTATATGTTGTTTGTACTTGCTTTATCTATGGAGCTCAGTTGGCCTATGCCTACTGGGTACCATTCGTTTGGTACTTATACTACACTTCTGCACCCTGCAGATCATAGTACGGGTTATTGCTGGTGATTGGTCTTGGTGCGGAGTAGCTTGCATTCGTAGATTGGGTGAGCTCATGGCGTTCGGAGTTGCCGATTTCCATCTACTTTGGCTAGGACTAGTCTTTACATGCTTTCGAAGACTGTTTGTATCTCTCTTGTATTTGTAAAAGCTTTGTACTCTTATCTTGTTTAGATGCTCGATTACTGACTTATGCTTTGTCTTGGGGACGGTTCCTTGGTTATATCTATGTTGATTCCTCTTTCTTCTCTTTATATTCGTTTGTTACTTCATTGGTTCCTCTTCCGCTTGATAGCCCATTGCTTCTTGTTTCGGGCTAGGGGTCAGGCTTACCTACTGGTGGGTTGTAGTAGGTGTCATCATTACCTGAGAAATCGGGTCGTGACAGTACTATATATTTAGATGCATGGACAATGACATGATGAATTTGATCTAAAATTGATTAAAATATATTCTAATTTGTGTAGTATTTCGGGAATTACTATGGTCGAGACTTTTTAGGTTATTTTCTTTTTCGAGACTTGTAAAATTTTAACTTTTTACCAAATTCTTAACGAACAATCTTAGAATGTGAATAATATAGGCCAAAAAATAAAAAAATCAGTTAATTTGTGTAATTGCTAATTTGTTGGGTTTTTCACTCAATCTCCATTTTTTTTTAAATCGTTTTAAAGAGCATAGACAACAAGATTATCTTTTTATATTCTAAAAGATCATATAATTTAAGAGTTTAATGTACTTCTTATAAGAAATATTGTGATTGTTTGCAATTTTATGGTAACTTATTATTTTTTTCAACCTTTATAGGAATGATTTTTAGATATTATAATAATATCTGACGATTTGGAAGGAGATGATTCATCAAAAACTCATGGTTTAACAAGTGTTGCTGACAATGAGGTTAATCTATTGGAGCATTTAGTTATATATTATAACTTGAGATCTTAATATTAACGTCTTATCTTAAAAAATATGCGTACATAGTAATTACATAATTATTGTGTGTTAATTAAGTGAATGAGAAGGATCTACATTTGAGTTTTGAGTGTTTAGATTAAGGAGCCTTAACTATAGTTTACTAAGTGCTAAAAATATGTTATATTTACTTTGATAAACATTGATCCGTGGATCCGTCGAGTTTAGTCAAGAAGTTGATAAAGAAATCACAAGTCATTCAACCAAGACTCTACAACCTGTAGAATCGCACTAGCTTGCATCATCGTCAAGGTAATAGCACCTTACATGTTTAAAAATAATTAAGTTTAATTTATTATTACATTTAAAATTAGTATTTTTGTTGTTGTTAATTATTTTGGTAATTTAAATTATTTTAGGACAATTCGATTAAAAAACAAATCTACACGGGCACTAGCAAGAGCACCTGCGATACAAGGAGGGAGCAATGAACTCATCCACAGAAGACCTTGTAGATCTCAAAGAATTAGAGCGATTAATGACTATGAGGTTATGAACGAAATGAGAAAGAGAACAACAAAGAAGTTTGCATTGCCTAAAAGGAAGAAATATGCTCCATGAGTGTGTTGATTAATTTTCAAATTAGAGAGCTATAGTTATATCATATACTCTTAATTTAATTTTTGAAGGAATTGTTTTTTGTTTTATTTGTTTTGACAAATTATTATTTCTATTTCTCAACTTTTGACTATATATTTTTTATGTAACTTAAAAAATCATGACGAATTTAAGAGTTTAAACTAAAGTCGTCTTGTTTAAGATTCTAAAGTTTCATATGAAGGTTAAGGACACGTTTGTTTGAAGGTGAGGATATCTTAAGGTATTTTCAAGGTATCTCAAACATCATTGGAGGTATTTAGATATACTACAACAGGTAAAGTTTCTTCAAAAATGAATAAATTAAAAAACTTAAAATTAGTTGGTCTTGCGGAACCCAAGTAGTAAAGGCGAGATTTTGTTGCGGTGAATCTCATTCCTTAACTGTGATGGTTGATGGATGGAATAATCTCGATCCATCAATAAATTCGTGAAGGTTTTTCCACGTAGAAATAATATTAACTGTGCCTTATAGAATATATAATTTATGGAAGAATGATTAAGCGAGAAGAAGTTATAAGCATGGTGAAGAGAACAGGATGAAGGTGAAGGTTGCATGTACATATCCTTGGTAGTAGGGAGGTTTGTAACAGGATATGAAGAGGTGGGTTTGTAACAAAAGATGAAGAGGTAGACAAATGCTCTGATTCCATATTGACACAAGTAGCTCTGTTAAGATCTTGTGCAATAGAAAATTCCATCACGCTTGTATTAGTGTTTCACCACAATACATAGTACACTAGTCAATCAGTCTTGAAATTATACACGAAGTCTAAAGGATGTATACAAGAGGATGTTTGAGATATTCTATCTGCCCGAGGATTCACTTGAACTTCTAAGAATAGTAGGTGTTTTAATACTATGTAACAAAGTAGGGGTCTATGTCAGTGTAACACATCGAAACTCTATTATTAGAATTTGAATCGTTTGTTGTAAGTTCAAGAGCTTGAATCGGGTGATGTCCTACTTGCTCATGTGTTTTAAGTTCTTTACCAAGTGTATCAAGGGTATCAGAAGTGATTTAGGGTTATAAGGGATCTCTAACACCAAATCAAGTTCATAACATTTCTATTGGCTAAGTTTTCACATGAATCTATATAAGGCTCAACTTTAAATGACCATATATCTTAGAATATGAAGATTTAGGTGACAAATAACCTATCAAATTAAAGGTCTAAGAGTCGTCTTTCCAACACCTTCAAGTTTGCATCAGTCCAAATTTGAAGTGAAAAGCTATGACTGATTTACAAGAGACGCTCTAACCTGACTGAAGCTCTGGAATGGCTCTGTGACACGGAGTGAATACGGACCTCACCGTCTACTAGAATAAAATTTCGACTTCCAGCTCTTATTTTTTTTAAGGGTATTTTAGTTCTAAGAACCTTTAGAGAGTCATCTAAATGTGTAGAAAATACATTTTTCATAATCAAACCCTCTCATTCACCCTTGAATTCCTACACTCAAGAAATTCAAGAAACACCAAGGCTAGGGTTCATCTTCCAAAAATTTTCTTCAAGATTCGTCACTAAGGTATGTAAGTCTTCAATGAGAGTATTCATTTCACTCTCATGTCTAAAGTATTTTTATTATCAAGAATTTCACAAGATTGTTAGAAGTAAAGCTAAGACTTTTATGAAATTATGATCTTTCTTCAATAAGTTATGTTTTCATTGTTTCGCTTTGATTTTTAAAACTTTATGTTACTGATTTAGCATGATTTTTATGGTCATTCAAACTCTTATAAGTTTTAGGCATGAAAACAAGCATGATATGAATTACAACCTAAATACATGCTATTTTAAGATATTAGTTTTGAGCTTAGCCTCATATATGATTCAAGATGATAAATGGTTTTCCTACCTATGAGCATGATATGAAGTACAACCTAAATATATATATGTTATTTTAAGATATGACTTTTGAGTTGAGCCTCATATATGATTCAAGATGACAAGTGGTTTTCATACCTATGAGCATTATATGAATATATGTTATTTTGGGAGGACTATTTAGTACTGAGAGGACGCGAGTTTAGAAAACCCAAGTTTCATAACTACGCGCCAACGTAGGATTATGTTTTACAATTTTGTCGATTGACCTTCTGGCCCCGAGAGGCTCATATTAGTGGATCCACATAGATATCATATGGTCTTATACTCAGGCATGGTATAAGTCAGCCCTCCCAACTGGGTTAGCTATTGGACTTCATGAACATACATGGTGTATGGCAGTTATAAAAAACTCCCCAGTTATGCATTTTTATGATATGTTTTAAGTCAATATGGTTCATTTTTAATATTCTATTTTATGTATATGATTATGCAAGACAACTGATATAAACTAAAAAAATGCATATGCTTTAGAAATAAGTTGTTAAAACTGATATTTATGCATGGATTTCAATTATATGTTTTTAGTCCCTTTATTACGATTATGACTTTACTTTTTAGAAACCTTATTCTATTGTTTTCTCCATATGTTACTTTATATGAGTATGTTGGTGCCCTTACATACTTAGTACATTCCACATACTGACGTATACCTTTCTTTGCGCTACATCCTTTTATGATGTAGATTTCGACGCCCATACTTAGACTCATGGCTAGTGAGGTTGTAGCAGTTCCAGCCAGCAGTTGGTGAGTCCTCCTTATTCGGGGACTTTCTAGAATAGTTGTTAGTAAGATTTTAGAAGTTTCTTTGTTTATTTGGTTTGAGGTAACTGGGGGCCATGCCCCAAAACTTATTTCCTTCCGTCTAAATATTAAAGACTTATTTCAGACATTAGTTGTTCAGTTATCATAGATTTATTGATATCCTTATTGAGACTTATTAAGCATATGTTTCTGCTTCCGTATTAGTTTAATATGGTATTCTTTGATATGTTATGCCAAGGGTTAGCTTGGGGCCACTCATAGTTCTGAATACCGTGTCTCGGCTGGGTGTAGACTCGAATTGGGACAGTCAAACGCCCTACCACCACAGGAGGTGAATGCCTGCGTGGATGGTACGTTCTTTTGAATTTTTTAGACAAGACATTATAGGTCAAAGAATAAAACAATTTTTTTTCAAATGCAATTTCCACTCTCCATTTGATCATAATAAAAAAATATTTTCACTTTACATTTTAAAACCAAATTAAGAGTTTAGTACATTTCTAATAAGAAATGTCGTGATTGGTTGCAAAATTCTAATTTTTTTATAAATATTTTTTATTATGATGATTATTAAATTCCACTGAAAACTTTAACGGAGTTGGTTCATCAAAAACTAAGGGGTTTACAAGGGTTGCTGACAATAAGATACATTGGAGTACTTAATTATATATTATGACTTGAGCTTTTGTTATATATATATATATGCATGATTCATGATTTCTAAGCTATGATTCCATGATGATGTTTATGAATGATCAAAGGCTGAATTTTATAAAGATATCCATGTTCCTATATGAAATTGATGATGATCTAAGGTTGCTTTGAGAATGAAGCATCGATGTTGTTGTTGTTGTTTGTGAAAGGATTTCTCACATACTACTCAACACATGAGTGTGAAAGGGTTTCTCACATAAAGGATTCATAAGGTTGAAAGGCATCGTCAACTAAACTTTGAATCAAGCACTAGGAGCTATTCTATGAATTCTAGCTTGGATTGGCTACTTGATGTGCCTTTCATGGATGATAAGACAAGCAACGATTACCCATGTCCCCTAATAATAAGACCAGCGGCGATTCCCAATGTCTCCTAATGATAAGACAAGTTAAGATTAATGACTTATCCGTGGGAATTATGCTTTGCACCGAGTGGACAAGTGGCAATTAACCGTGTCCCATAAACTATGTGCCACCATAGGCTTGTCTTAGATAAACATTAGCTAGTGGATCCACTTAAGCTAGAAGTTTATGGTTCTTACCTTGGCAAGTAAGGACATCTCTTTTCGGTGTGGGATAGACACCGGATTCCATATTATAGCTCACACTGTCTATGTCAGTTAAGGCTCCCTTTCCACAATAATGAACTAAGGTTACTTCTAGAAGTATCTCAAATGGGTTTTAAATATGTTAGCTTGCATTGACCATGATTTTGACTTATGTTTTCTAACAAGTTATTTTATGATTTAGCTTGGTCAGTGTATGTCATTTAAAGACCCTTTTTAGCATGATTTCACTATTCTTATGCATTGCTATCATACTTGGTACATTCCACGTACTAACACATATTTTGCCTACATTATTTCACTAATGTAGGATCAGACACTTCTATTGCGCATACTTGTGGCTAGTGACCCCATATTGAGCTTTGAAGATTGGTGAGTCCTCATGTTACGAGGATCGAGGCTTATTTTATCGCTTTCATATCTTTTTTCTTTCAGATTTTTTGTATGTGATGTATGGGTTACATACCAATCACCTTTCTTATCATGTATTAGATGGCTTGAGACTGTGTTAGACTTCCGCTACATTTTGTCAACTCTTTAAGATATAAAACTGTCTTTTGAACTTTTTAACTCTATTATCTTATATGATGTATGCTAAGTGGCTTGTATAGGGGCTCTCGAGATCTTATACACCATGTCACATCTAGAAGGTACTTTAGGTGGTGACAATATTCAACAATACAAACATGAGAAATATTATAAGTTTTAAAAATCTCAATAATACTTTATTTATTTTTTCGACTCTAGTGTTGTATTCAATCACATCACAATTGATTACCAACAAATATGTATATACAACATTGTATTAGCATACAATCAAAAGCATAGATCCTATTTTTCTTGTCTTAGGATCATGTAGTACAACCTTTTCACGACACCCCTACACTTTTAAATATTTCATAAAAGACATATAACTTTTCCAATGTTTATAAAGTTTTCAACTTTGTATGAAACATAAAATTTTTACATTAAAATATGAAAAAACTCATCTTTATTCTTGACAAAAAAACATTTGTATATCCAGAGATCTGTATATGTGATACAAGAATATTTTCTACCTCTAGTAAATAATTAATTTGAACAATTTAAATACTACAAACCCAAACATATAATTTCTTAGTATGCTCAATTTCAGTGCAAATCTCACACTTACAAATTTATAGAAACAATAGTTGTATACTCTTAAAGTAATTAAAATATACATAATATATAAACATGACTCTTAACTTGGCTTTAGCTGACAACTTTGACCTTTAACTTTGGGTGTGCACAAGTAGACACTTGAACTTGTATAAAATTGAACAAGTAGGCACATGTGTCCTACGCGACATAATACACGTAGGACACCACATACGACACAAAATTGTCATGTAGGAAGAATGTGTCTATTTATTTATTTTTACACAAGTTTAAGTGCCTATTTGTTCACACACAAAGTTAAAGGTCATAGTTACCAGCTGAAGCCAAGTTAAGGGTCATATTTTTGTATTATGCCTAAAATATACAAGTCTAGTATGTCATAAAACAAATGAATCAATCAACTAAATATAAGTACTAGGATTTTCATCTTGAAAAATATTAGACACAAATAAATCATGCTTAAAAATACTCATTTTCCCATAACAATGTTTGTTAACACATTTAAATAAGATCTTCATTCAACATTTTCTAATAATTCCACAAGAACCAATCTAAAAAATCAAGTACCACCTCAAATAATGCCAACATTTTCATATGTAAGTTTTATAAGAAGAATTTTTTCATTTTAAAAACTTGAGTAGTTCTAGAATCACAACCACATAAAAATATTCTTCTTCGCCAATTTGGGTGTAGAACACAAAATAATCTTGGTTCCACCAAAATCTAACACCCAATACTTCACATATTTGCCACAAGATTCATTTGAGAAATGACAACATAAATATATCATTCGCTTAGTCAAATTTATTTTTATTTAGCGGGATTATCATTTCTCTAAATCTTCTTCAACATTAAGGGGTATATGGATAATTTACCATACACAAATATAGTAAAATTGTAGACATCACATACCTTATTAATATGAATACAAGAGTTTAGTTCTTGAGAAATATCTCAAAGCTTTCACTGCAACGCACAAGCACAACTCTCCTTCCCACATCTAAGCTTCTATCAATCCCACTCTTCATCTCAATCCACATATAAGTTCCATTCTTTGTTTATTTCTCAGAAACCCATGCCATATAATATATATATGTCAATGAAAATGATCCTCAAGAAGAGGAAGATTTTGGAGATGCTTCACCGGAACTTGAAGAAGGAGTAAAGACCACAACAGATCCCTTAAAGGAAGTTAACCTTAGCACTAATGAAGAGTCAAGGCCAACTTACATGAGCTCCTTTCTAGAAGTTAATTTAGAAATCACTTATATGAATATACTCAAAGAATATAGGGATGTCTTCGCTTAGAGTTATAAAGAAATTCCTGGCTTGAATCCTAAAGTAGTAGTCCATTAGTTGGCAGTAACGAATGGTGCTCGTCCTGTTAAGCAAGCCCACAATAGTTTTACGCCAGACTTGGTTCAATTGATAGAAAATGAAGCTAACAAACTCATTGAGGCAGACTTTATTCGTGAAGTCAAATATCCTATATGGATTTCCAGTATTGTTCCTATAAGGAAGAAGAATGAAAAAATTTGAGTTTGTGTTGAATTTAGGGATCTAAATAATGCATGCCCTAAAGATGAGTTTCCTCTTTCCATTCCAGAGTTTATGATTGATGCTATCATTGATTATGAGGCCATGTCATTTATGGATTGTTCGTCTAGCTATAACCAAATCTGCATGGCACCAAAGGATGAAGAACTCACTGCATTTCGCACACCTAAAGGTATTTACTGTTATAAAGTGATGCCTTTCAGTTTGAAGAATGCTGGTGCCACATATCAAAGGGCTATGCAAAATATATTTTAGAGAATTGTGGGTAGGATTGTTAGTTTGCTACACATTATATATATTAAAGTTTCAAATTCTGATGTGATATCACCTATCAAAATTATCTTCAGTCAGTAATGTGATAAACTGATAGTTTCGTCAAACTATAATGACAGGAAAAATTGAACAAAGATGTATTAACTTAAGACAAAACTGATTCTGTAACAATATAGGGTCTAAACCCTTTCAATCATCTAACTGAAAGTGTTTGCATTAACCCAAGAATAAGGCTACATTCATTCAAGTTTTTGTTTCCATTTTTCTGCATAATTGAAGTTGCTGGCTGCTATACTGTTTCTGAAAATCCTAGCTAATCACTAGAGCAAAAGAAAGATAGAAGAAGAAGAAAGGCAACATGTGTTGTTGGCTGCTCAACTGTTGGGCATGGCCTTTATAGACAGATGCATAACCCTCTGAACACATACTTGCATTTAGTGTAAATGATGATTGTAAGTAAACTGCTTTAAAAAAATCATCTTTTGGTAGTCAAAACTAAAATGAAGACATTACCACAAAATGCTTTTCTTGAGCCATTTAGGCTGCCCTTCTATGTTTGGCTAATTCAGCCAACACATTCTCGAGGGGAACTCTCAGCTTGCTCTGTTTAGTCTGTAGTTTTTCGGTGCGTAAGTTAAACTAACAGCAGTAGTCATATCGTAGCTCTTTGTACAGAAATTAGCATAAACCATTTTCATCGTCGAAGGAAACAATTTAAGAAAAAATATTGGTTTCCTCCCATCTTTTGTTAGTATGAACATACATAGAAAGTTCTTTAAGAAATTAATTATATCTTTTATTGTCCGGTCTAGTCAAACTTAAAATTAAACTAATAGCAGCAGTAGGAAGCAGCCTCAACACCCAAAACAACCTCAACTCTTGAAATGTCATTAGAGCAAAATAAATATTCATAATAGTACAGTCTATACCTTAAATGAGGGAACAAGAGCAAATAATTGATCAGCAGATTCCAAGTGAAAGTTGGCAATCATGCAGAGTTGTATTCATACAAAAAAAAATATGTAAACACTATGATGAGTAAAAGACCAACATATTAACAGGTCAAAATTTTCAATACCACTCCATCAGAAATAGCTTGCTGTTTTAGAGCCCTGATCAGAGTTAAATGAAAACTAGCACTAGAAAATTTTCAAGAGACAATTATAACAAGAAGTTCTCATTTTTCTTTTAATAATAAATAGTCTCAAGGATACTCAAGTATTTGTTTAACAGCCTGGCATTATCATAAAGCTTGTTCCTATGAGCATATGCTAATCCCCTGTCAAATGAACTGGTAGCAAACAAAGTTAATCCAACAAGCATGTTGTATTTTTTGAAAGTTCTGTATATAAATCAAAAGATTCTTATAATGAAAATTAGAATAGAATTGACATTTAAGTAGTCCACTCATATTGTAAGGCATTTAGTTCTTGATTTAACAACAGAAAGAGATAGATGATCATCAAATGCCTCACATACATTTTATTTTCCCACATCTGCATAATCGCGTCGACGATCGTGTGATTTCAATTCAAAAAATTAATCAATTATTTTTTCTATATTTGTTGAGCCATAGGAAAATGGTTTTCCACTTGGTGAAAAGATCAGAACACAAACATCTGCTTCGATCAGAGTTGAAAGCTCATCCGCTTTCTCGAATAATTTTTTATCCTTTGCGAGAAAGTAGCAGCGCGTGCTTCCTTTGATTCAATCAACTCTATTCACCCTGCTGGTCCTCTTTTCCATCGGTAAAGAATATTAGAATCAAAGGAAGCGCGTACTACTACATTCTCGCAAAGGAAAAAAACGTTGTTCGAGAAAGCCGATGAGCTTTCAACTCTAACCGGAGCAGATGTTTGTGTTCTGATCTTTTCATCAAGTGGAAAATCATATTCCTATAGCTCCACAAATATAGAAAAATTAATTTTATAAACTTTTTGAATTGAAATCACACGATCATCAATGTGATCATGCTGATGTGGGCAAATCAAATGTCTGTGAGAAATTTGATGATCATTTATCTCTTTCTCTTGGCAAATCAAGCACTAAATGGCTTACAATATGAGTAGATGATAACACTCAGATTACTCGTCTTACAAGTCTACAAGAAGGAGATCTTTGGCAATATAATAACCCAACGTATGAGGTCAGGGTCGAATTCCACAAGAAACGGTTTAAGTAAGAATTCAATTACGAAGTGAAATCGTGAGCTAATATCTTGTAGAGAGGTAGTAACCAGCGCTTAACATAACATAAATCAAGACTTTTCAAATTATCAATTTCAAATAGAGGTCAATGTGATTGCTCAACAACATTAATCCCTCATGGATAGGCTAGATCAATCTCAATCACAAAAATGCATTTCTCAATCACAAATTGTTTATAATAAGAGATATTTTCAAGCCTCTCATGTAGTACATGCAAAACAATCTATTACCTTAACATAGATCTCTCTTTTTTTCATGCAAATCTAGAATTTAGAAATAAAATCCCAAATCTCTTATTCCAAGCAAACTTAGAAATCATAACTAATATGCAAGTATCAAACTAAAAATCCACTTCATGCACTCTTTTTCAAGCAACACATGAAGATATAGACTAGATTCAAGTTTGCAACCTTAAATCATATATTAAGACATTATAATCAGTTCGAATCCATGGAAATAAATATAAAACTGAGCAATATAAAAAAGCTCACTATTTTAATCAATACCCAACATCATTTACACACCTCTAGAATCGGGGTTTTAGCTACATATAACAAAATTAACAAAAATTATACCAAAATGTTTTCCACCATCTGGGTATGAAGGCTTAAACTTCAAATGCCAAGAAACCCAAATCAAAAACCCTCAAAATTAAATAACAAAAATGCCTAACACTAAAAAACTCAAGATGTTCTTGTCTACAGTAATTTCAGAGCATGGAAGGTGAGTTTTCTCTCTCTTGTCAGCTATTTATAACTTCTCAAAATTTAACAAAAATTTCAATACCAAACCCATTCGGAGAAACTAGTTGGGCTAGCCAACACACTAGGCGAGTCACAGACTAATGCCACTTCTCGGTGTTCATTCCTTGACTTCAGACTTCAGGTGTTTCAACCATAGTTGGTGAGCCCGATGGGCATCGCCGTTCACAATCGGCAAATCACTGAATACCACCTCTTCTCGCCAAGTCGTTCTCTTATTTCAGTAAAAAAATTTGGTACTTTCGGTGATCTCTCATCACCTCGCTGACTTGGTTGGTGAGTCGCCGAACAATTCATCATCTCACCGGCCTGCTTTGAGCTTTTTAACTTAGGACTCTTTTACTTTCAGTGAGGTCAGGCACATTTGGTGAGTCACAAAGTGCTCTTTACGAGCTTCAACTTCAGACTTCATTTTTCTGTGTTTTTTGCTTCACTTTGCATGTATTTTTCCTTGCCTTGTCCTTAATCCTTTATAGATTTAAATCAACAATTAAACATCAGATATGAATATAAAATAACATTGAGGACACTATCTAGTGAACTAAAAAACCTCAAATGAGTACAAAATCTCTAATTCATCAACACTCCCAACTTAAACTTTAGCTTGTCTTGAAGTAATTTAAGAATTCAATCAGTTCAACAAGGGTGTCTAAAAATAGTGCTTCTTGCGAGCCAACAAGCAAGTGCTATTAGAAGGCTAATTTCAAGTCCATGCAATTTTCAATTATGCACAAAAGGCCTCAAATTGTTATCAATCTAAGTCCATTCTCACAAATTCTCACTCATGATGCAAAGCTATGCTTCAACAAAAGTTTTCAAGTTCCCTCACATCAAAGATGATTCCATGCTCTCACAATGCACATCAATAATGAATTTTTAGGAATTATTTCCTCCTTCCTTACTACACCCCTAACTTAGGATTTTGACCTAAGTTGGCTATTCATATAAACCAATGCTTCAACAAGGATTTTTGGGTGATAAGGGAATGATATTTTTAGGCCAAGAGGTTTCAACGAGTTTTCCAAAAACAAAAATGAATTAGGCTCAACTAGTGCAAAAAATGAGTGCACATCCTCACAAGGTAGTCACAATCTAGGTATGATAATTGGGCTCACTCTCAAAACTTGTGACTAAGGTCATTTCTCACATTCACCAAAGTTAAAAAATTAGAACAACAAGGAAAATTCTAGGAATCTACATGATGCCTCTCAAGTAAACCTCACCACACAAGGCACTTCAAACACAATCATATGACATAACTCTACAAATTTAAGCTTACATGCAATGTTTATTGCAAGTCTTTGAATTGAAATGCAACTAGTCATAATGAGTTGGTAGAAGTTCATGCAAGAGTCACGAAGATTTAATTGCCTCATAGAACCTACACAAACACACTTCTAATCAAAAGCACTATCCAAGACATCAATATTGATCATGATTGATATTCGAATGTTCACAATAAGTATGCAAGCTTTTCAATCATCAACTCACAACCATTTCGGGGAAATAGAGAAGGAGAACAAACATCACAAAGATTTAAAACCGAAAATGAACTATATACCACTAAACCAAAACAAAAAGTTAATATTTAATACAACCCAAATGAATAACAAACTAGCTATATACAATAAAAAATGGCTAGGAACTAGTAAGTTCCCTCACCCAACCAAAAAGAAAGCAGTGTAGTCCTCAAAGTGAAATAAAATAATTGCATAAAAGTAAGGATAAGATAAGGATCCCCCAGTCAGGCTAGGCCTGAGGAGAACTCTTTCTTTGTGTCTCAACAAGAGTATCATCAACTGGGGCATCAGTGCCTAGAGAAATGAGGGGTGATTAAGGTTTGGAGGATGAGTCCTACTCGAACCAATGACGAAAGTCTCCCTGAGAGAGTGCTTCATAGCTGCCTTCATAAATGTATCATCTATGTCCAGAAAATCTGCATAAGTGTACTCGCTCCTCTTCTTATCTCTCACAAACTCCTCCTCATCCTTCTCCGTAGTGTCGGAATCCTTATCAGCCACACTAGGAACTCTGTTAGCTGCAGCAACTATCTCACACACTATTGGAACTGAAGGAGGTTCGATCATTGGAACATCGTGTAAGGGTAACTCAACCCATAGCATGGTAATTTCTGTGTACTTGAGCTCATCTACATCCTTCCTCCGTGTTACAACATCAGCCTTTAAGGCTGTCACCTCCTCAGAAGCACCTCAAGTGCTCTCACGCTCCTCAACCCGAGTAGTAAGGGTGTCCAATCTAAGCCTGTAATCAGTCAATAAGGTGCGCTGATCTATGACCTCAGCCCGAATAGAGGCAAGAGCAACCTCAATGGCTGCAACAATCATGGTAGGGACCTCTTTCTCAAGATAAGAGGCTCAAACATCTATTGACTGGGCAAGGCTACCCATTTGATAAACTAAGGTATGTGTTTATGGCGGCCAGGATGTAGAGGGAGACATAGTAGAAGAAGAAGGTGTAGCCATACATGAGGGCTCTATAATAGGAGCGGGAGGTGCAAGATTAGCCTCAAAGGTAGCAGGGTCCACCACTGGAGTAGTTTCAACTTACACCGACTTCCTCTTAGCTGCTTGATCTCTCAAATAGTCCAACTCAATCCATCGGATGTCACTAGAGGAGGCCGGAGTAACTCGTATATGAGTAGCGTTCACATATAGGACCCCAGCCAACTAGCACTGCTGT
This sequence comes from Solanum appendiculatum, assembly GCA_018342035.1. Lineage (NCBI taxonomy): Eukaryota > Viridiplantae > Streptophyta > Magnoliopsida > Solanales > Solanaceae > Solanum > Solanum appendiculatum. The sequence goes on from JAGDQO010001671.1 coordinate 240,757, forward strand.
GTGATCAAAACTGGGAATGGCAATGAGGTATTCTGTTGCCTCACTTTCAAGAGCTTCTCCTCGACGATAATAGACCAAAGACTCAACCTCTCCTTAGTGATGATGCATCCCAATAAAATAGCCTTGGGATGTCGGAGAATCGAATCATTTTGAGAAGGCATCAATGTGTTGTTGATGAACCCAAACCAATATCTAGTCACACATTCAAATCTTTCTTTTCAATCTCCACCCATTCACAATCCATGAGGGTTTCACAACAAATAGAGTGGGGCCAACCATCCCCTCAACTTGTCAAAAGGATATTTCATCCTCTCAGTGTATGAACTCGTGTCTCTATCTTTGCAGCCCAGTGCCTCATCAATTACAGTTGCCCTGCATTGATCCATATTTCCCCGCACTTCAACCTCCTCAACTCGAATGTACACAACTCCCTTTCTCTTCTTTGAGAGAAATCGAGCATAGACTTCATAGAACTCACGAACCCAAGTAAGGACATAAGGTGCCCGTGCTTGGGTGAATCTCTCAAACCTGTGGTAGCTTTAGTCCTTTATGAACCGTGAACGCAGTCAAATCCTCCGCAAACACGGTGCACAAGCTTGCTAGGATCTGCGAACGCGCCTATCCCTTCGAGAACGTGGAGAAGAAAACATGTTTGAGATCTGGGCAGTTTTGGAATTTTACTTTTTGACCCTAATTCACAATATACACTGAGACTTAGCCATTTGGAAGGATATACTGAAAGACGCGAAAGAATTGATAGAGGCTTGGAACTAAGGCATAGCTTTGAGAGCAAGTTTCCACAACAAACACCATTAGAGTGAAGATTGATAGCCTGATTTGTAACTATTTTTCACCCTTTCTTATTGTTTTGTAATGCTTAATCTTAGGTGTAGTTGTTATTTTGTGATTTTGATATTGTGTTAGTGATAAACAATATTTGGGTTGTTAATCTCTACTTTGTGCTTTTGTAATTACTTGAATATTTTCTAATGTGCGAAATGGGTTTTTGATTATCCAATCAATTTCATGCTTTAATTATTTTTCTATGGAATTGATCACTCCTAGAACTTGCCCATTTACTTTGATTAAGCTTGTGAGAGTCAATTGACGTTGGGAAAGGTTGATTGGTGCATTATTTGAGGTGTAGCAACTCCTATACCAGATGATAGCTAGAAATAGTGATTTCTTGCAATGCCAATAATTGAATTAGTTGTACTGTCACTTGACTAGGTTCGAAAGAACTAGTTTAGAAGTATTTGCCGATATTCGAGAGAAATAGGTGAATAATTTAGATTCCATGGCATATACGATTTTACCCATGATTAATTTAAATTGTATGATGCTAGTGTGCAATGGATCGTATAAGTGTTGATTGACTTCCCATTCCCAAATCCCATTGGTATTCTTGCTCGAAAAGGCTTTGGCCCTTGTTCTCCTCTATCCTCTATCCTAAATTGTCACTTGATATTTTCATATTATAATTGTATCTTGTATTTCGTATTAAAAATAGTAGCTTGTAATTCATTATTTATTCAATAGCCTACACATTGTTCCTCGTGGGATCGATCCCTACTCATCGTTGGGTTTATACTTGTTAGCGACCGCCTACTTTGAATCACAAGAGTGTAGTTGAGCGTTATAAAAAATGGCGCCGCTGCCGGGGAACAATTTGGCGTATTGAATTGATTTAGAATTTATAGTTTACTAGTTCCTATCAAAATCGTGAATATTTTTTTTTGCTTTGTTTTTTGTTTGGTTTTATGACTTCTTGTTAAAAAACAAGGTTTGGCAATTGCAATCCCTATGTTGATTACCCATGGCCTTGTTGTGGAGGACTTCATGTTCGGAATAGTTGTGTGGATGCCTCTTTAGATGAAGAGATATGTGAAGAGATGGGTGTTGTGAGTCAAGCTTGGCTCTTGTACTTGTCTTAACGACTTGCAAAGGGTGTGAGGATAAGATATCTAATGTTACAAATGAGGGATGAATTTCACAACTTGCACGTAATTCGGTGCCATGAAATGATCCAACTCGAGTTCGAAATTGCTACTTTGAGGGCCAATGTAAGATCAAGAGTTGGAATATGTAATGCTCCTTGTCAAGTGGTCAAAACAAACGCGCTGAAGTTGAAGTTTCGCGAAAAAGGGGTTGAGATTAACATGGATGAAATCTTTCGTATTTGCAACAAAGCCAAGCAAATAAAATTCCAAGATGCAAAAATCAAAGAAATGATACTAGAGTTGCAAGAAAAAGCAAAAAAGATCATATATGGCAACTCTAGTTCATTTGAAAGTGATGGTGTCGTTCACTTGAGGGCCAAGGATTATGAAGTTTGATGCTCGAATGGCCTAACCCTATCACTATTGCCCAATGCTCTTCCATGAAAAAATGATGTGAAGTTGGGCAATAAATTGAAATCTTCAAAGTAGAGAGATCGAGTGAAATGTGTGATTCTGTCATATCATCCCCATGCTCTTCGAAGAGAAAATGCTTCAAAATTGGGGAGAAGGTACATTGCCTCGAAGTGGAAACACAAAGGGTGATATAACCGGCATCGCGCCGCGACGTTAAATTGTGCACTTGATGGGAGGCAACCCATTGGTATCCTAAAATTTTAATTCTTAGTTAATTCCAAGTTTTCTTTAATTTTTAGGACATATTAGGATTTTATTTTTGACTAATCCTCATGATTTCAAAGTGTTTGAAAGTGATTTGAACTGGTTTGGAAGTGAAAATTGCCTTGGGATTGAAGTTTGGGGTTGAACTACCTTCAAAATGGGTGTAGGTACACTTTTTGGGAGATGATGATCGCCAAAACACATTGGGCGAGTCGCCAAATAGACCCGACCATCGCAAAAATTTCCAGAAAGCTGCCAGGGGTTTAGGTATTAGGTACTCTCTGCGATTGCGGAGTTCAAAATGCCAGCTCCTACGCGAACGTGGCCTCTTCACCGCGAATGCGGAGGTCAATATTTCTCCCATGGGCGCAAACGCTCCTAGACGTCGGCGAATGTGAAAGGTCCGGTATTTTAATATTCAGAACTGTAAAGGGCAGTTCAGTTTCAAAATAGAAAATATATACCCCTTTTTGATCCTTCAGTTTCTAAAACTCAAAAAACTCCCAAATATCCTTCTCATTTAATTTTCTTCCGAAGTTATTTCTCTGTGGGTGGCATCAACACTCAAGGTATGATTTCTCTACCCCTCTCTTGTTGTTATTTTGGTAAGTGAAACCGAGAACTTTGATGCTTTAATGTTTACTTTTGACTTGAACTTAATTTGTTGGTTTTTGGGGTAGAATTCGTGTTGGTTCTATTGTGGGTTGTTGTATGTTTTTTGGGGCCTGATTGGGGGTAGATTTATGAGAAATTGAAGTGAAAACTTTATGCCCTCCAAGTGTTCGATTGAATGCCCAAATTAATTCTGCTTTCTGGGGACGATGACACCTCTGCAAACGCGACTTCCTCTCCATGGATACGGAGGTATGGATCTTGTTGAGCCACGAACGTGGAGAAGAAACTGCTTCTGTCCCAAAATAGTAGCTTCGCACTGCGTAGCTTAGGACCTTTTTTAATTATTTTTTTTGGCATAAATACTTCCTAATACATTGTTTTAAGTATCCATAAGAACTTTTAACATGTTGGCTTATTTTGTAGGTACTTTGCGCTTAATATGTCTTTCGACAATATCTCCCATGTGCCAGAAATTGCACCAGAAATTCCAGAAGAGGACTATTTTGATGCTAGCAGATTTCTATCATCCAAATGCGCCTGAAAATATGATGAATACTTGGACCGTGCTGTGGTGAAGGAAAAAGGCATTTGTTTGGAGAAGCTTGAAGGTGGGATGCCGGACTTCTATGGCCGGCTCGTTTCTAGTAGGTTGATCTATTTTGCTGCTGAGCCTATCAAGGCTAATCATACACTGGTAGTGGAGTTTTATGCTAATGCCTTGGAGACTGATTTGGGAGAAGCTGAGGTGACAACCGTCCGAGGGGTGCAAGAAAAGTTCAACCAGACAGTGATCAGTGCATTATACAGTCTCTCTATTGCTGATTATTGGGTTTACTTGGACTGTTACAGAGAGTTGGGTAGTCAATGGCTTGTGGAAAAGCTACATGACGAAGAGTCAAACACCTCCGATTTCAAAAGAAGGAAAAAATTTCAGGTTTTCATCTGGTGCCATCTCCTACGGGAGCCATCTATGGATCGTAGGTGTACCTACGGGCTATAGGTGAGAACCGTAGGTGGCAGGCCCAAGTATTCAAAATGTCAAGTTCCAGAACCTTTATGATGATTTGCCAGGATAGCTCGTCGATCTTTCAACGAGTCGTAGATGGGTCTCGTAGGTCACCTCCAGACTTAGTTAAATTCTTAAGCCATAAGTTAAGACCTACAGTTTCCATGTACAGTCCGTCAATTGACCCACGACCCATACATGGGGTCCGTCACTGCAGGGTCCAAGGTTGGCAGTCTCTGTATGTATCTATGGTAGGGCAGGACGGTCCGTAGGTCCAACCATAGATAGGGGGCAGTTATTTTAAAGAGCTTTTTCGTCTTTTCCCTAAATGTTTAAATCCTAATCTAAGTCGGTTTAGCCCTTAACCTAGACCCTATATAAATCTTTTAAGCCTAATTTTACCCATTCCTAATCATTCCCAAAACACTCATCTCTCAAATATTTCTCTCTCTAGAAAGCTTGAAGAAGAAGAAGTAAGAGCTAGGGTTTTCAAGATCAGGCCTCCTATTCCTCAATTGATTTCAAGGTTTTGGCATTGAGGTATGATAGTGTTGATCCATGGAGCCCTTTCCTTCATGCAATCCCTAAAATTTCTAATTTTCAACTTAAAAGTTCTCAATTGAATTAGGGGTTTTCTTCCATGTTATGGGTTCTTTGTAATGTTTATTTAATTGATTGATTTATGAACTTTGAAGTATAAATTGAGTTGAATTTCATAAATTTAGATGAATCCCCATGAACCCATGAGTTTTCCCCAATTTTGAAATAATGCTTTTGTTGGTGGGTTTGAATTGTGAAGAGATGAATTACATGAAGTCTATGTGCACCTATGTATGAGTTATTATTCCTAAGCCATAATTTTATTGATGAGATTATGAATAATCTAAGGATGGTCTTATGAAAGTATGCATGTTCTATCAAAAACTATGATTTTCCCCTATTATGTGGGCTCCTTCAATTATGATCAAATTGCCTTGTATATGATTTTCTAAGCATGAGTTTGCATTGAATTGCATGATTTAAGAGGAATTCTCATTAATCCATGTGAACCATATGATTGTAAAGTTATGAGCATGATGAACTATGTAGAGATGAAGTTTATGAAATCATGCATGTCTCTTATGAAGTTAATGATGAATTAAGGGTGCTTTGAGATTGAGGCATCAAAGTTCATGATATGTTGATGTTGTTGTTGATTTGTGAAAGGAATTCTCATATATTACTCAACCCATGAATGTGAAAGGTTATCTCACATGTAATGATTCATAACTTGTTGAAAGGATTGCTCAACTAAATTTGAATCGATGATTAAGGAGCTATTCTAATGAAGGGACAAGAGACGATCACCCATGTTCCCTAATGTAGACAAGAGGCAATCACCCATGTCTACTAATAATGAACTTAGGACTAATGATAGACAAGAGGCGACTACCCATGTCTACTAAGTATAATTGAACTATGTTTAATCCGTAGGAATTATGCTTAGCACTGAGTGGACAAGTGGCGATTACCCATGTCCCATAAACTATGTGCCACCATTGGATGATGGTCTATGATAGACACTAGCTAGTGGATCCATGTAAGCTATATATTAAGTAAAGGGTCCTACCTTGGCAAGTAGGATGTCCCTATCGGTGTGGGGTTAGGCACCGGATTCCATGTTGATAGCTCACATGGTCTTATTTGTCGATTATGGCTACTTCCCTAAACAATGAACTAAAGTGCTTTTAAGACATTTCTCAAGTAAAGTAAAGATGTTTAGCTTGCTTTTACCATGGTTTATGACTTATGTTTTTAACCTTATTCATGGTTTAGCTTGGTCATTGCACGTTCATGAAAATGTCCCGTTTTAGCATGTTTTAAGTAATTTTTTGCATTGCTATCATACTTGGTACTTGATTGTATTAATACATACACTTGCCTACATTGACTTATTGATGTAGGACTTGGCGACTCTCCATCTATTCGTGGCTAGAGCTTAGTAGAAGGATTATTGAAGACTTGGTGAGTCCTCATCCATTCGAGGACGTAGCCTTGCTGTTCTTTTATGTTCTTTCATTTTGTCATTGTATTGGGTTACGTCCCAAATGTTATTTCTCATTCTTATGTTAGATTGGCTTTGAGACACTTTATGTAGACTTCCACTACTTTTATCAAACTCTTATGATTTGATCTTGATTTTTATACTCTTTCAATTCTATTATCTTGGACTTTGTATGCTAGGTGGCTTGTATGAGGCCTTTCAGAGTCTTGTATGCCGTGTCACGGCTAGGGGGTACTTTGGGTCGTGAAAAACTTTGTTTCAGAGCCAAGTTTTAGAAAGATCTTAGGTTTTGTCATAAGCCACATCGAGTAGAATCTTGTTCATGAGTGTGAAGCGCGCCATATTTATGAATGATAGGCCATAAGATGTTTAGGAAACTTCACTTCTTTCATTACTCCTAAGTCGTGCGATAGAGTGTAACCTCAAAGGTCTTTCTCTCCTAATCACTATCCTATGCGTTTCAAGATATGGCTACTTGAAGAGCTTATGCTAGAAGAAATGCGGGATAGAATGTGGAAAAAGAAGCTCCTCCTCAAGCTCCTCAAGTTCCAGCCGACCCTTTGGCCGAACAAGTGACTAATGCGGAGTTTAGGGCTGCCTTTCAAGTGTTGACTCAAGCCATCACGGCTCAAGCCAATAGGGAGGTTGTGGCTCATGTGAACCCAAATATGGGTACGACGGCAACAAGAGTGAGGGACTTTGTTAGGATGAATCCCCTTGAGTTTCATGGTTTTAAGGTTGAGGAAGATCCTCAAAAATTCATTGATGAGGTTTATAAGGTTTTGATAATCATGGGTGTGACGCTGGAGGAAAAGGCGGAGTTGGCCACTTATCAACTCAAAGGTGTGGCTCAAGTGTGGTTTGAGCAATGGAAGAGTGAGAGGGCGGAAGATGTGGGTCCTCTTGATTGGGAGAAATTCAAGGCTGCTTTCCTTGATAGGTTCTTTCCCCTTGAGAAGAGGGAGGCAAAGGTGCTTGAATATATCAATCTTCGTCAAGGAAATATGAGTGTGAAGGAGTATGCTTTGAAGTTCACCAAATTGTCTCGATATGCTCCAACTATGGTTGCCGATCCTGGGGCAAGAATGAGTAAGTTTGTTTCGTGAGTGTCTGAAATGGTGGTCAATGAATGTCGTACCACCATGCTTGTCAATGATATGGATATTTCTCGTCTCATGGTGCATGCTCAACAAATAGAGGAGGAGAAGCTCAAGGAAGAGTCTAGAGAAGCAAAGAGGGCTAAGACCGGTGAGGGTAATTTTTCACATTCAAGGTCTGATGGACATGATCATTTTAAGTCTCCACAAAGGCTTTCCGGTCAAGATTCCTCAAATGATCCACCTAAGTTCAACAACGATAGGGTGTCTAACCCTAGGCCTCAAGGAGGAAATGGTAGTGAATTCTCATCGACCACTTATGCTAGGTGTGGGAAAAAGCATGAGGGTAAATCTCTAGCCGATTCTAATGCATGATTTGGTTGTGGCAAGATGGATCACAAGATAAGGGATTGTCCCTTAGCGGCTAAAAATGAAAGGGATAACCGTCGACGAACTCAACCCCAAAATCCATCGGGTTCTAGTGGAAATCAAAAGTAAAACCGATTCTATGCACTTCAAGCTCGTCATGACCAAGAGGGTTCCCCAGATGTGAAGATTGGTAAGTTATGGTATTTTAGTTTGTGGTTGTGCATTGATTAATGTTGGGTGTTTGGTTGGCTATGATAAGACTCCATGTGTGGTTAGTGCGTTTAAGGTCGACTTTGAAATCGTTGTGGAAACTTCTTAGGTGTTTACTTGTAGCAATGGTTCCGTGGTGGTTAAGGATTTTTTTGGTTCTATGTTTGGATTGAGGGAGATTGATTTAGAAGGATTAGAGAGGTTTGCTCCCAAGGGGGAGATAAGGTGTTTCATGATTGGTGATTGTGGGGACTAATTAAGTTGCCGGAAAGAGTTCCTTGTTATGGGTTGATATGTGTGAGGGTTTGGAGGCGAAGTGACGTCTTAGTATCCCTATGTTTCTTTCCTCCTACCTTCGGGTTTAGCTTGAGGCCTTAGCTCCTCATGGTTCACTTTTTAAGATCTTTGTGTCTTGTCCATTCTCATGTTTCCCCATGCATTCATGCTCCTGAAAATTTGATTTTTCAAAGATATGATTTAGCTTGATTGATTTCTTCATGATTATGTGCATTTGAGTCTGAGTTGAATTAAGCCTTCAAGAAATGATGCTTTGAAATGTTTCCTCCTCAGATATGCGCATTTATGTGATTGCATTCATGTTGGGCTGTTAGATCTTGAGTTCTTACTCTTCTTATGATGTCTTGATTTCCATTCGAGGGTGAATGTTCCCACGGGGTAGATATTGTAACACCTCAGATTTCAAAAGAAGGAAATTATTTTAGGTTTTCATCTGGTACCAGCTCCTACGGGAGCCATCTATGGATCGTGGGTGTACCTACGGACCGTAGGTGGGAACTGTAGGTGGCAGGCCTAAGTTTTCAAAATGTCAAGTTCCAAAACCTTAATAACGGTTTGCGAGGATGGACCATTGATCTTTCAATGAGTCGTAGATGGGTCTCGTAGGTCTCCTCCAAACTTAGTTAAATTCTAAAGCCATAAGTTCAGACCTACGGTTGCCATGTACGGTCCATCGATTGACCCATGAGACGTAAATGCGGTCCGTCGTTGCAAGGTCCAAGGTTGGAAGTCTCTTAATCTATCTACGGTAGGACAGGACGGTCCGTAGGTTGACTTACGGACAGTAAGTCCAACCGTAGATAGGTGTACGACAGTTATTTTAAAGGGCTTTTTTTCTTTTTCCTAAATGTTTAACTCCTAATCTAAGCCGGTTTGGCCCTTAACCTAGACCCTATGTAAACCTTTTAAGCCTAATTCTACCCATTCCTAATCACTCCCAAAACACTCCTCTTCCAAATATGTCTCTCTCTAGAAAGCTTGAAGAAGAAGAAGCAAGAGCTAGGGTTTTCAAGATCTCCTATTCCTCCATTGATTTCAAGGTTTTGGCATTGAGATATGATAGTGTTCATCCATGGAGCCCTTTCCTCCATGGAATCTCTAAAATCTCCAATTTTCAACTTAGAAGTTCTCAATTGAATTAAGGGTTTTCTTCCATGTTATGGTTCTTTGTAATGTTGATTTAATTGATTGATTTATGAACTTTGAAGTATTAATTGAGTTGAATTTCATGAATTTAGATGAATCCCCAGGAACCCAAGAGTTTTCCCCAATTTTGAAATTATACTTTTGTTGGTGGGTTGGAGTGTGAAGGGATGAATTGCTTGAAGTCTATGTGCACCTATGTATGAATTATGATTCCTAAGCCATGATTTTCATGATGAGATTATGAATGATCTAAGGATGGTTTTATGAAAGTCTATCAAAAACTATGATTTTCCTCTATTATGTGGGTTCCTTCAATTATGATCAAATTGTTTTGTTTATAATTTTCTAAGCATGAGTTTGCCTTGAATTGCACGATTTAAGAGAAATTCTCATGAATCCATGTGAACCCTATGATTGTAAAGTTATGAGCATGATGAACTATGTAAAGATGAAGTTTATGAAATCATGCATGTCTCTTATGAAGTTAATGATGAATTAAGGGTGCTTTGAGATTGAAGCATCAAAGTTTATGATATGTTGATGTTGTTGTTGAGTTGTGAAAGGAATTCTCATATATTACTCAACCCATGAATGTGAAAGGTTTTCTCACATGTAATGCTTCATAACTTGTTGAAGGGCTTGCTCAACTAAATTTGAATCAATGATTAAGGAGCTATTCTAATGAAGAGACAAGAGGCGATCACCCATGTCTACTAAGAATGAACTTATGACTAGTGATAGACAAGAGGCGACTACCCATGTCTACTAATGATAATTGAACTATGTTTATTCCGTGGAAATTATGCTTAGCACTGAGTGGACAAGTGATGATTACCCATGTCTCATAAACTATGTGTCACCATAGGATGATGGTCTATGATAGACACTAGCTAGTGGATCCACGTAAGCTATATGATAAGTAAAGGGTCCTACCTTGGCAACTAGGATGGCCCTATGGTGTGGGGTTAGACACCGGATTCCATGTTGATAGCTCACATTGTCTTTCTTGTAGGTTAAGGCTACTCCCCACAAATAATGAACTAAAGTGCTTTTAAGACATTTCTCAAGTAAAGTAATGATGTTTAGCTTGCTTTGACCATGGTTTATGACTTATGTTTTTAACCTCATTCAAGTTTTAGCTTTGTCATTGCATGTTCATGAAAATGTCCCGTTTTAGTATGTTTTAAGTAATTTTGTGCATTGCTATCATACTTGGTAGTTGATTGTACTAACGCATACTCTTGCCTACATAGACTTGTTGATGTAGGACTTGGCGACTCTCCATCTATTCGTGGCTAAAGTTTAGTAGAAGGAATATTGAAGACTTGGTAAGTCCTCATCCATTCGAGGACGTAGCCTTGTTGTTCTTTTATGTTCTTTCATTTTGTCATTGTATTGGGTTACGTCCCAAAAGTTATTTCTCACTCTTATGTTAGATTGGCTTTTACACACTTTATGTAGACTTCTACTACTTTTATCAAACTCTTATGATTTGAACTTGATTTTTATACTCTTTTTATTCTATGATCTCGGACTATATATGCTAAGTGGCTTGTATGAGGCCTTTCAGGGTCTTGTACGCCATGTCATGGCTAGGGGTACTTTGGGTCATGACAGAGAGCCTCTGTAGTGGTTTGAGTCGAAGAGGAGGATTGAGTCCCCTGACTTCACAACTGTGGCCAATACTTGGCTCTCTATCATATGTGCTCGGGTCATACCTTCCACCCATGATACTGAGGTCACCTTGTACAGGGCACTGGTGAATGCAGCTATTTTTGATGGGCTAGATGTTAATGTGGGGTGGTTCATTGTTGACCATAAATGTGAGTTAGCTCAGGGGAGAGCCAAGAGCATCATTTTCCGTTCTTTGATTACTTAGTTATGTTACAGTGTTAGGGTCTCAAAGCTCCCTACTAATAAGGAGAAGAAGCCGGGCAAGGAGATTCACCCATTAAAGAAGAAGGCCGCCTAGGGTAGCAAGCATAAGAAGTGGAAGATTGATGTGTTGGACCCCTAGTTTGGCCAGTTCACCAAGCCTAATTCTGAGGCCAGTACCTCCTCTTTTGCAGGACCCCTTCAGTTTGGACCTGCCACTATGCACCATATCTCTTCTCAGATCCATAGAGTTGATGCTTAGATCAGAGAGTTAGTTGCTGGCCTCCCTTCTGGCTCATCTGGAGCCACCACCTCTGAGGGTGTCCCACCACCTATTATTGCTTATGTAGCTGCTGCATAGAAGGCCATGTCTTACCGACTTGAGCAGTTGAATCAGAGGCAGGGGAAGATTGAGTAGCGCTAGAGGACTTTCAAGGAGCATGAGAAGAAGAAGAGCAAGTTCCTGAGAAAGAAGATGGGAAAGCTTAAGAGCTCATGTTGTAGTTGTGCTTCTGATGATGAGGACTTGACCTTTCCCTCCATCTCGAGTTTAGAGTGATACATCCCAGGGAGCCCCTCGTATTCTCTTTGATATTTGTACTGTGAGGATACAATGTCATTTTTAGTTGGGGTGCCTCCCTTGTGACTCTTGTTATGTATTTATTGTTTTGGATGTTTATTTTGGATGCTTGGGATTGTTATGTTGGATGTTTGTTTTGTTATGTGGATGATGTGCCCTTGTAGGGCTTTTGGATTGAAATTGTGAATTGTGTTGGATTAGTCGTTTTTGTTTTATTAGTTTTTGTTTCTTTTGATTGCTTCTTTATTTTTTCTTTTATCGTATGATGGTGTTGTTGATTGGAGATGTTGTTGATTGGTGATGCCCTATTATTGATAGAGTGACGACTTTCTTTAGGGTAAATCGTTGATTGATTTTGTGGTGAAGTCGGAGTAGCCATATGTGTGTGCTGAAGTCTGAGTAACCATTTGTGGTGAAGTCTGAGTAACCATTTGTGGTGAAGTCTGAGTAGCCGGTCCCGAATAGATTTATGAGCTTGCCCAATGATGGATTGGTTGATGGCTTTCTTAAGGGAAAAATCATCATCTTTTTGGGAGGTTGTGGCTTGTTTGGTACTAAGAACATAGTCTTGCTTGTGAAAAATGTGTTTTTGAACATACCTTCCATTTTGAAAATTGCGCATGTCTTGAATGATTTTGTGAAAACTCTTGTGACTCTTTTTGTGACTTTTGATTCATTAGTGGTTGAAATGGTCAATGCCACTTGTATGTGGAAAAGGAAATAAGATTTTGAACCATCTTGAGTGATTTGCATGCCATGTGTGGTGAGTTGTTGAATAGTGCCTTGTGTTCACTTGTGCCACCTAGAACTTGCCCGGTTGGTCTTGAAATATTGGTCTTAATTGAGTTGGGTTGGAAAAATGATGTTAGGCTTTCTTTGATTGTTCTTGAAGTCCACTTTGCCTAAAAATCCTAGCTTTGCACTAAATATATCCTTAGTTGTCCCCTTTGAGCCTAATTCCTTTTTGTTGGCAACCTTATTACAAGCCTTATCCATTTTTAAAATACACGTCTCGCTTGAATCATTTCCCTCCTCGAACTTGAAGTTCTAGAAGTTGAGGCTAAAAGCCTAAGTTGGGGGTGTTATGGGAAACTCATGGAAGGGATGCCTATGACATAAGAGCTTGATATGAAAAAAAGAATGATAAATGGAGAAAGAAGTCATAAAGAAAGAAAAGAAAGAATGTGAATAAATGAGTCTTGAATCCTCCAAAAGTTGAAAATGGTTGCATGTGGGGCATCTAGAATGAAAATGAGAAAAGTGAAAATGTGAAATGTGCATTGGTTTGGAGATTGAATAAAATGTGGAAAAGTTGGAAAATGTTGAGTTGTTGAGTAGAGTTCAAGGAGGGTGCAGTCACTTGTACCCAAATGATATCCTAACCTTCCCTAAGCCTACATTACAAGCTTAACAAAGTCCTTAGTGATTTCTAGGTAAATAAAGTTTAGTCAATGTTGATTGAAAATATGGGCAAGCCTACGGTGTGACATTTGTGTTCATGAGATGTTCTATTGTGAGTGTGAGTGTTTGTGCTTTTGTCCCACATTTGTAAATACTTTGTGAGAATTTTTGGACATTTCCTTTCTTGTGAGGGCATGTTAGTTGATTAAGTGGTGATTTTGAAAATTCCTAATTGAAGCAAGTGAGCATGTGAAAGAGCTAAAGAGTTGGGTCATTTCTTGAGTTTGAGTTGTTGTCACTTAATGATTCTTGATTTTTGAAAAATGTACTATGTGAATGAGGGGTTTCTTTAGTGAAAGGTTTGCATGAGGACAACTTGTTAGCACCAACCAAAGTCATGATCATGACACTTAGTTGGAATGAAAGTGTGTTGTGCTTAACTTGATTGCCTCTTGTGTTTTGATTTTGTTTAGCTTGAGGACAAGCAAAGTTTCTAAGTTGGGGGTGTTGATGAGTGGATGATTTTCACTCATTTGGAGCTCTTTTCTTATGAATTTGTGGCACTCAAGTAGAAAAAGAGTTGAATGTGGTTGTTTTAGGTATATTTAGGTTGGCAAGGAGTTTTGAAGGAAAAGAATGGAAAATGATGCAAAATAGAGCTAAAAGCAGAGAATTTGGAACTGGCAGCAAAATGTTCTTCACGAATGTGGTCAACTGATCTGTGAACGTGGAGCTTTTGTCCTTCATGAGCCACGAATGCGGTCAACTCCTCCACAAACGCAGAGCACAAGCTTGCTGGGATCCGCGAATGCGACTGTCCCTCCGTGAACGCAGAGAAGAAAACGTGCCTGACATCTGGGCAGTTTTGGAATTTCACCTTGTGACTCTAATTCACAATAGATAGTGAGACTCAACCATTTTGAGGGATATACTGAAAAACACCAAAGAATTGATAAAGGATTGGAACGAAGGCATAACTTTGAGAGCAAGTTTCCACAACAAACACCAATAGAGTGAAGATTGAAAGCGTGATTTGTAACTATTTTTCGCCCTTTTTTCTACTCTTTGCTTTGTAATGCTTAAATCATAGGTGTAGTTGTTATTTGGTGATTTGGATATTGTGTTAGTGATAAATAATATTTGGGTTGTTAATCTTTACTTTGTGCTTTTGTAATTAGTTCAATATTTTCTCATGTATGAAATGCGTTTTTGATTATTCAATCAATTTCATGCTTTAATTGTTTTTCTATGGAATTGATCATTCCTAGAACTTGTCCATTTAGTTTGATTGAGATTATTAGAGTCAATTGAAGTTGGGAAAGGTTGATTGGTGCATTATTTGAGGTGTAGCAACTCCTATACCGGATGATAGCTTGATATAGTGATTCCTTGCAATTCATATAATTGAATTAGTTGTGTTGTCACTTGACTAGGTTCGATAAAACTAGTTGAGAAGTATTTGCCGATGTTCGAGAGAAATAGGTGAATAATTTAAATTCCATGGCATATATCATTTTACCCATGATTAATTGAGATTGTATGATGCTAGTATACAATGGATCATATAGGTGTTGATTGACTTCCAATTCCCAAATCCCATTGGTATTCTTCCTCGAAAAGGCTTTGGCCCTTATTCTCCTCTATCCCCTATCCTAAATTATCACTTGATATCTTCATATTATAATTGTATCTTTTATTTCAGGTTCAAATTAGTAGCTTGTAATTATTTATTTATTCAATAGCCTACACATTGTTCCTCGTGGGATCGACCCCAACTCATTGTTGGATTTATACTTGTTAGTGACTTCCTACACTTCGAATCATAAGAGTGTAGTTGAGCGTTATTGATGAGATGGTGATTTTCAGTTATTTGGAGTCCTTTTCTTATGATTTTGTGGCACTTAAGTAGAGAAAGAGGCTAATTTTCCTTTGAATATGGTTTTTTCAGGTACATGTTTGTTAAAAAGGAGTTTTGATGGAAAAGAATGGAAATTGGAGCAAAATGGAGCTAAAAACAAAGAATTTGTAGCTAGCAATGAAGATTTCTCCGCGAACGCGGGAAATCCTCCACGAACGCGGAGTGTAAAGTTACTGGCCAGCATGAACGCGGGTGAGCCTCCGGGAATGCGGAGTTCAACCATGCTGAGTACCACGAACGCAGGACATCCTCCGCTAACGCGGAGTACAATAATGCTAAGCTCCACGAACGCGGAGAAGAAATGTGACTGTCATCTGGGCAGATTTGGAATTTCACATTTTGACCCTAGTTCACCATATACACACATTCACATCCATGTATTGGGAATTATTCATCAAAATTAGGTTGGGATTACACTGAAAATAGAGAGAAGAACCTTGGGGATTGAGGCTTGGGCATAGCTTTGAGAGCAAAATTTCTCAACAAACACCATTAGGGTGAAGATTGTGAGCTTGATTTGTAATTATTTTCCTGTCATTCTTCAACTCTTTGCTTTATATTGTTGAATTCTAGGTGTTACTTGTTGATTAGTGATTTGGATATTGTGTTAGACATAATCAATATTTGGATTTTTGATTTCTACCTTGTGCTTTTGTAATTAGTTGAATGCTTTATCATTTATGAAATAGGTCTTTGATTATCCAATCAATTTTATGCTTTAATTGATTTCTATTGGAATTGATCACTCCTTGGACTTGCCCATTGGGAAAGGTTGATTGGTGCATTATTTGAGGTTTAACAACTCATTTGTTGGATTGTTTCTAGAAATATTGAATCCTTGTATTGCCTTTAATTGGATTGCTTGTGTGGCCACTTGATTGGGTTCGAAAGAGCTAATTGAGAAATATTTGTCTATATTTGAGAGAAATAGGTGAGTAATTTAAAGTCCAAGGCATATATGATTTTACCCATGATTAATCGAGATTATATGAAGCTAGTTTGCAATGGATCGTATGGGTTTTAGTTGATTTCCCATTTCAAAATTCCTTTGGAAATCTTGTTCGAAAAGGCTTTGTCCCTTGTTCTCCTCTATCCCCTATCCTAAATTCGTTACTTAAAATCTTTTTTTTAATTGTATCTTTCATTTTGGATTCAAACTAGTGGCTTGTATTTCTTTGTTTCTTCAATCGCCTTGCACATTGTTCAACGTGGAATCGTCCCCAACTCTATGTTGGGTTTATACTTGTTAGCGACCGCCCACACTTCGAATCGTAAGAGGTGTGGTTGAGCGTTATCAAAAATGGCGCCGCTACCAGGAAATAATTTGGTGTATTGAATTGATTTAGAGTTTACAGTTTACTAGTTTCTATCAAAATTGTGAATACTTGTTTTTGTTTAGTTTTTCTTTGTTTTTATGGCTTTTTGTGAAGGAACAAGGTTTGGCGATTGGAAGCCCCACGTTGATGACCCATGGCCTTGTTGTGGAAGACCTCATGTTGAAAATAGTTATGTGGATGCCTCTTTAGGTGAAGAGATGGGTGTTGTGAATCAAGATTTGCTCTTGCTTTTGTCTCAACGACTAGAAAAAGATGTGAGGCTTAGAGATTCAATGTTCCAAATGAGGGATTAATTTTGCAACTTACACCTAACTAGGTGTCATGGGATGATCCAACTTGAGTTTGAAATTGCTACCTTAAAGGCAAATGTGAGATCAACATTTGGAGAACGTAAGGCTACTTATTAAGTGGTCAAAAGTAAAGAATGTGAGTTGGATTTTCAAGAGAAAGGGGTTGTGTTAAATATTGATGAAATCTTGGGTATTTGCAACCAAGTCAACCCAATAAAATTCAAAGATGCCAATATCAAGGCGATGATATTAGAGTTGCAAGAAAAAGCCAAAAAGATCATATATGGCAACTCTAATTCATTGGACAGTGATGGTGTCACACACTCGAAGGCCAAGAGTTTTGAAATTCGATGTTCGAATGGCCTAGTGACACTATCACTATTACCCAATGCTCCTCCACAAAAGAATGATGTGAAGTTGGGCAAGAAATTCAAATCTTCGAAGTGGAGAGATCGCGTGAAACACGTGATGCTCTCATGTCATCCCCATGCCCTTTGAATAGAAAATGATTCAAAGTTGGGGATATTGTACATCACCTCGAAGTGGAAACATAAAGGGTGATGCAACCGGCATCACGCCACGACGTTAAATTGTGCGCTTGATAGAAGGCAACCCATCGGTATCCAAAATTTTGATTTTTGAATTTTCTTTAATTTTTAGGATAGATTAGAATTTTATTTTTTGAATAATCCTCATGATTTGAAAGTGTTTGGAAGCAAAAATGCATTTAGGATTGAAGTTTGGGGTTGAACTACCAAGAAAATGGGGGTTAGAACACCTTTTAGTAGCTAAAGGTTGACAAAGTGCATTGGGTGAGTCGCTGAATGGACCCAGCCATCGCCCATATTTCCAGGGAGTCCGCGAACGCGGAGGTCAATCTGACAGACACTCCACGAACGCAGGGGTCAAATACTCTCATAGGGGCACGAACACGCCAAAACCTCCACGAACGCGGAGGGTCGAGGTATTTTAAAAGGCAGAAAGTGTAAACACATTTCAATTTTAAAGCAAATCCTTATATAACCCTTTTTGTTCTCTCTTAAATTCAAAGAACCGAAAATCTCCCTAATTTCTCCCCTCATCTACTTTGCTTCCTACTTTACTAATTGGTGGTTGGAACCTACATTGAAGGTATGCTTATTACCCTCTTGTGAGTTTATTTTTTGTTAGTGGAGTTACAAAATTGTGCTTTAATGTTCATGATTAGAATTTTCTTGGTTGTATGTGTTTAATTAGTGGTTTATGTGTAGAAATTAATGGTAGTTGTACTGTGTTTGTTGATAAACAATTTTTGGGGCTTGATTTGGGGTAGTTTTCTGGGTTGAACCTTGATATATTGTTCCTTATTCTGTTCTTACCCTAAACTGAATTTGTGAAGAAGTATTGATTTTTGTGGTGGAATTAGATTTTTGCTGTGAGGAGTGTTGATAATTGTTGTTTTGGGGTCGAATTGGTGAGAAAAATGGATAAATTTATGTGCCCCTAAGTTGTTTGTTGAAATGCTTCTATGAACTATTTTCTGGGGAAAATGACTTATGTGCGAACGCGGAGGTCTATCTACTTCTGAGCCGCGAATGTGGCTGCCTCTCCAGGAATGCGGAGGCAAGGCTTCTTACTCTCCGTGAATGCGGAGAAGGATTCTATTCTGTCGCAAAACAGTAACATTGTAATGCATCGATCAGGGCCTCTTTTAATTATTTTCTTTGACCTAAATACTTTCTAATACATTGTTTAAAGTGTACATCAGAACTTTTAACATGTTGGCCTTTTTTTGTAGGTACTTTGAGCTAAAAATGTCGACTGAAAACATTCCCCGAGAGTCTACAATCACACCTGAGGAAGATTTTTTTGATGCTACAAAATTCCTCTCATCTAAATGTGCCTGGAAGTACGATGAATACCTGGGTCGGGCTGTAGTGAAGGAAAAGGGGATATGTTTGGAGAAGCTCGAGAGTGGAATGCCGAAGTTCTATAACCGGCTTGTGGCAAGTAGATGGATGGTCTTTGTTGCCGAGCCTATCAAGGCTAATCACACACTGGTAGTAGAGTTTTATGCTAATGCCTTGGAGACAGATTTTAATGAGGCAGCGGTGACTACCGTCTGAGGGTGCAGGTGTCTTTCAGCCCGACAGTGATTAATACGTATTATGGTCTCCCGAACGCTGACAACAGGGTGTATTTGGACCACTACAAAGAGTTGGGTGGCCAGTGGGTCGTGGATAAGTTGCATAATGGTGAGCCTCCGGAGTAGTTTGAGAATAAGAAAGAGGTGTAGTCCCGTGAGTTCACAGCTAAGGCCAAGACTTGGCTTTCTATCATATGTGCTCGGTCCATTCCTTCTAATCATGACACCGAGGTCACCTTGGATAGGGCGCTTGTGATTGCAACCATTTTAGATGGGCTGGAGGTTAATATGGGGCAGCTGATCATTGATCACATCATGAAGATGGCTCAGGGGAGAGCCAAGAGCATCATTTTTCCTTCATTGATCATTCAGTTGTGCTACAGTGCAGGAGTGCCAAAACTCCCTAATGATGATGAGAAGAAGTCGGGCAAGGAGATTCAGCCTCTGAAGAAAAGGGGTGCATAGGGCGATAGGCATAAGAAGAGGAAGATCGACGTGCTTGACTCCCAGTTAGGGAAATTTATTGAGCCCAGTTCTGAGGCTGGTGATTCATCTTCTGTAGGACCTCTCTAGTTTGGACCTGCCACTATGCGCAATATATTCTCCCAGATCTCTAGAGTTGATGCGCATATTAGAGAGTTGGTCACTGGCCTTTGTTTTGGCCCGTCTGGGCTGCCATTGCTAAGGGTGCACCTACTCTTGCTTATGTTGCTGCTACACAGAAGACCATGTCCAACAGGCTTGAGCATATGAGTCAGCGGCAGGGGATTATCGAGCAGAGTCAGAGCATCTTTCGAGAGCTCGAGAAGAGGAAGAGGAAGTTCCTAAGCAAGATGATGGGAAAGCTTAGGAGCTTATGTGGTAGCGGTGTTTCGGTTGATGAGGACCTCACATTTCCCTCCGATGAGAGCTAAGAATGATTGCATCTCAGGGAGTCCCTAGTATTCTTTTCTGATATTGTCATGAGCCAAGGTACCCCTAGACGTGACATGGCGTACAAGACCCCGAAAGGCTTCATACAAGCCATTTAGCATACATTCATACAAGATAATAGAAATTGAAGAGTTCAAAAGACAATTTTATATCAAAGCTTTTAAAAGAAACAGCGGAACTCTACATCTCATTTCTCAAGCCATCTACAATCATATGATAGAAATGAAAGTTAGGGATGCAGCCCAATACAATATCCAAAAGTGATAAAGGAAAGCATGAAAATAAGAACAAGTAGGCTATGTTCTCGGATGGATATGGACTCACCAACTCTTCTCTCAATCTTCTACTAAAAAGCTCTAGCCATGAGTGGAAGGTAAATCGCCACATCCTACACCAAAGAAGTTAATGTAGGCAAGAGTATGCGTTAGTACAATCAAGTACCAAATATGATAGCAATGCACATAAATCATATAAACATGCTAAAAACGGACATTTTTATGACATGCAATGACAAAGCTAGACATGGTAGAGTTTAAGAAGAATAAAGCATAAACCATGGTCAAAGCAAGCTAAATCATCATATAGCATATGCATCATCTTAAAAATAGCTTTAGTTCATTATAATGGGAAAGTAGTCTTAACCGACATATAAGACCATGTGAGTTATCAACATGGAATCCGGTGTCTGCCCTACACCGAAAGAGGGCCATCCTACTTGCCAAGGTAGGACCCTGTTCTTCTCATGTAGCCTAAGTGGATCCACTAGCTAGTGTGTATCATAGACCATGATCCTATGGGGGCACATAGGTAAGGGATAGGGAGATTGCTTCTAGGAACCCGACCTCTACTAATGGGAGAGCTCCCATCTCTAAATCCTCTCGGTGCTAAGCATAATTCCCACGGAATAGTCATAATTCTTATTAATCTTATTATCCATGGAAAGGTACATCTAGGGTTACCAATCCAAGCTAAAACATGTCTATTGACGTTTAATATTCCATGGACTAGTCCAAGCTTACGTCATTTAGAATAGCTCCTTAAATCTTTTGATCCAACTTTAGTTGAGAAAACCTTTCAACAAGTTATGAATTCTTAACATGTGAGAATACCTTTCACATTCATAAGTTGAGCATTACATGAGGAACCCTTTCACAACTCAACATCAACATATCTTAATCTTCATAAAACATGCATGATTTCATAAACTTCATCTTTACATAATTCATCATGCTCTTAACTCATAATTCGTGGGTTCATTGGACTTCACCTCGAACCATGTAAATCAATGCAAGCTAATACTTAGAAAGCCTCATAATAAGGCAATTTAGTCATAATTGAGGGAACTCACATAATAGAGGAAAATCATAGATTTTACTTGAACATGCATCTTTTCATAAAATCCTTTTTTTATCATTCATAGTCTTATCATGCAATTCATAGCTTACTAATCATACTTCTTAACTCAATTCGTATAGAGCTCATGCAAATTCATCTCTTCACAATTCAACCCACAATTCATGGCATAATCTCGAAATTGGGGGAATAGCACGGGTTCTTGGGGATTCATCAAATTACATGTAATTCACGCTAATTCGTGCACTAAGTTACTTTATCATACTAGATCGTGCACTAAGAATCATAAAATCAACAATTGGAATCATAATTGAAGAACCCATAAGAATTGATCAAAAACCCTAATTCAATTTGGGGAAATTGAACCTTGAAAACCTTGAAGAAAGTTGAAGACTCATTTGAGGAAGAGGCTCCAATGGTGAATACTATCATACCTCAATGAAGTCCTTAAGAAATTGAAGAAGATTGATGGTCTTCAATGGAAGAACTTGGCTTTCTTTTTCCTTGAAGCTTGAGAGGATTTTCTTAGAGAGAGAAATATTTGAGAGAGGAGTTATTTTGGAATGAGTTAGATCTAAAGGATTAAGGCTTGGAAAATATATATATAGGTTCTGGGTTAAGGGTTAAATTGTCTTAGATTAGAAGTTAAACATTTAGGAAAAACACCAAAAAGCCCTTAATAAAAAACTCAATCCGCGACCCTTGACCAATGACCAAGACCTACGGCCCGTTGGTGGCCATTGTAGGTCATCTTGGTTGACTTCCAAAATCATCAAATTTTAGTCCTCAAAACAGTGGCATCGACGGCCACTCTACCCTTGTGACCTACGACTTGTGGGTCGACCTACAGCTCGTAGGTGACCCTCTGTAGGTCACCACCTCAAACTTCAAGAAAATCGCAATTTTCACTCTTTTCTAATACGGGGTGTTACAATATCTCCCCCTTGGGAACATTCATCCTCGAATGGAGATAAAGGTATCAAGAGAAGAGTGAATGGCACAGATTAACAACCCTACCTAAACATGCAATTACATAAGTCACATATCCGAGGAGGAAACATCAACTCCAAGCTAAAGCATGCTCAACATATCATTTCAGGAAGACTTTATGCAGTTCATACTCAATGCACATAATCATATAGCTAAAAGAATCAAGTTAGCTCATTTTCTCAATATTAGACTCTTCATGAACATGCATAATAAAAGAAATCATGGAAATCAACTATGACATGTGAAATCAAAGAACGAACCATGAGGAACTAGATACCTCAAGCTAGAGGAGGGTCGGAAGAGAAAAGATGAGGATATCGGGACATCATATCAACCTCGGCCTCCCAAGTAGAACCCTTAACTAATTGATTTCTCCATAGAACTTTCACGGAAGCAATTTCTTTATTCCTCAACTTCTGGACTTGCCGGTCTAGAATCTCAACCTAAACTTCTTCATAAGAAAGGTTACCCTTCATGCCAAGGCTCTCCAGTGGCACTATAGATGCCCGATCACCGACACACTTCTTCAATAATGAGACATGGAAAACCGGATGCACGGATGCCAAATCATTAGGCAAGTCAAGTTTATAGGCAACCCTACCCACACGTCTCAAAATCTAATATGGGCCCACATAATGGGGGCTAAGCTTCCCTTTCTTCCCAAATCTCATTATACCCTTCATGGGTGAAATTTTGAAGTAGACCCAATCATCAAGATCAAATTCTAACTCTCTTGTTCTAACATCGGCATAGGACTTTTGTCAACTTTAAGTCATTTTCAACCTTTCTCTAATAAGTCGAACCTTCTCCATAGCCTCATGCACTAATTCCGAGCCTATTAAGGCAACTTCCCCAACTTCAAACAAACCTATAGGAGATCTACACCTCGTACCATAAAGAGCCTCAAATAGAGCCGTACCAATACTAGAAGGGTAGCTATTATTATAAGCAAACTCAATCAAAGGCAAATGATCATCCCAATTCCCCTTGAAGTCAATTACACATAATCTCAACATTTCTTCCAAAGTTTTGATAGTACGCTCCACTTGTCCATCGGTTTGGGGATGAAAGGCCGTGCTAAGCTTAACACGAGTACCAAGGCCCTTTTGGAAAGATTTCCAAAACAGAGAATTAAATTGTGCACCACGATCGGAGATAATGGATAAAGGCACTCCATGCAATCTAACCATCTCTCTTAGTTACAACTTAGCATAATCCTCCGCCAAATAAGAAACCTTGACGGGGATGAAATGGGCTGATTTCGTCATACGATCTACAATCACCCAAATCGAATCATATTGTCGCCGAGTGCGTGGTAAACCAATAATAAAGTCCATGTTCACATCTTCCCACTTCCAAGTAGGAATACTAATATCTTGGAGTTCAAAGACCTTAAGCAATTGGTGAGTTGGAGACTTGATTTTGAAACTCTAACTTAACTTCTTCTTCTTCCTTACAGAGAATATTTCAGAGAATGACTTGATCACTTTTGGGGTTTGAGAGAATGAATTAAATTGGGTGATTTTGGGGGTAAAAGAGTTTATATGGGACATAGGGTAGAAGGCAAAATGACAAAGTGTCGAGTTAAAATAATTGGGAAAAGGCTAGAATGACCCTGACTTAAAAACTGCCAAAATGACTTCAAGGAGGGCTTCACAGGCCGTCATGATCACCAAGTCCCGTCTAGTAGGTTTTGAAGATTCATCAGCCTATCATGGCTTCACTATGTTTGGTATAACATTTTACAATAGAGCAAACTCAATGGCGTTGGAAAGATGACTCAGAGATCTTTAATTTGATATTTCATGGGTAACCTAATTCATTTAGTGCTAAAAGATATGATCATTTGAAGTTGACACTAAACTCTAAATCCTATAAACCTTCTTCACGGGCCGTTAAGACGTTCATGGTCCTTGACCAGTGACCTTAGGTCACACCCTACCTAGTAGGTGACTTGTACGACCCACTTGATGGGCTGTGAAGTCTACCATGGGCCGTCTGGGTAGCCGTCAAGTGGCCCCTGCCTGAGGCAAGTTCTGGAAAGAGTTCACGAGCCCCTTAACGGGCCGTGATCCCCATCACAGACCGTCTAGGGTGTCGTGAAGGGTCCATGGTCCATTTTGGGCTCTTGACTTGCCTGATTGACTCCTTTCTAGCCTTTCTCTAATTCGAGGTGTTACAATATCTCCCTCTTGGGAACATTCGTCCTCGAATGAGATTCAAAACATCATAAGGAAGATAGGAACTAGACCTAGTAGCCCAACATGAATGCAATCACATAAATGCACATATCCGAGGAGGAAACATCAACTCCAAGCTAAAGCATGTTCAACACATCACTTCATAAAGTCTATATGCAGCTCATACTCAAATGCACATAAACATGAAGAAATCAATCAAGTTAACTCATTTCCTCAAAATTCAAGATATTCATGAACATTCATAAATGAGGAATCATGGGAATAGCTAAGACGCATGAGACCAAAAGAGTAAACCATGAGGAACTAAATACCTCAAGCTATAGTAGGAACGCAGGGAAAGAAATGATGATAACGGAACATCATATCATCCTCGGCCTCCTAAGTAGCACCCTCAACTAACTAATTCCTCCAAAAAACCTTTCCGAAGCAACTTCTTTTTTCTCAATTTCTGAACTTGCCGGTCCAAAATCTCAACCGAAACTTCTTCATAAGAGAGCCTGTCCTTTATACCAAGATTTTCCAATGGTACTATAGATGTCGGATCACAAACACATTTCTTCAACAAGGAGACATGAAAAACCGGATGAATCGATGCTAAATCATTAGGAAAATTTAGTTCATAAGCAACTTTGCCAATTCGCATCAAAATCTGATATGGGCCCACATAACGGGGACTAAGATTACCTTTCTTTCCAAACCTCATTAAAAACTTCATGGGTAAAATTTTCAAGTAAACCCAATCATTAACATTAAATTCTAGATCTCTCCTTCTAACATCAGAAAAGGACTTTTGTCGACTTTGAGGCCTTTTCAACCTCTCTCTGATAAGCCAAACTTTTTCCATAGCCTCATGAACCGATTCGGGACCTATCAAAGCAACTTCGCCAGCTTCAAACCAATCTATGGGAGATCTACACCTCCTACCATAAAGAGCCTCAAATGGCGCCATACCAATACTAGAATGATAGTTATTATTGTAAGCAAACTCAATCAATGGCAAATGATCATCCCAATTACCCTTGAAATCAATCACACAAGCTCTCAACATATCTTCCAAAGTTTGGTTAGTACGCTTTGCTTTCCCATCGATTTGACGATGAAAGGCCATACTATGCTTAACACGAGTACAAAGGCCCTTTTGGAAAGATTTCCAAAATTGAGAAGTGAATTGTGTACCACGATCGGATATAATGGATAGGGACACTCCATGCAACCAAAAAATTTCCCTTAGGTACAACTTAGCATAGTCTTCCACCGAATACGAGACCTTGACGGGAATGAAATGAGTCGATTTCATCATACGATCCATAATAACCAAAATCGAGTCATGTTGTTGCCAGGTGCGTGGTAACCCAACAATGAAGTCCATATTCAAATCTTCCCACTTCCAAGTAGGAATACTAATATCTTGGGACAAACCTTCCGGCTTTTGATGCTCAACTTTCACTTGTTGACAATTTGGACACTTAGCCACAAATTCTGCAATGTCCTTTTTCATCCCATTCCACCAATAAACCTCTAGCAAGTCACGGTACATCTTGGTGGCTCCCGGGTGAATGGAATATCGAGAACTATGGGCTTCCAATAAATATGCTCCCTCAAGTTATCAACATTCAGAACACACAAACGACCTTGGTATCTAAGTACACCATTTCCCCCTTGGGAGAAAGCCTCAATGGACTTCTTGAGCACCGATTCCTTTAATTCAACCAAATTCGGGTCAAGATCTTGCTTGGCTTTTACAACGTATACAAAAGACGATTCTGAACCATTATGAACCATAACACCACCATTGGTGGAATCAACTAATCAAACACCTAATCTGGCCAATATATGAGTATCTCGAACAAATTCCTTTTTACCATCTTCAATATGAGCAACACTACCCATTGATAACCGACTAAGATCATTCGCCACCACATTAGCCTTGCCGGAGTGGTAGATGACACTCATGATGTAGTCCTTTAGCAATTCAAGCCACCTCCTTTGGTGAAGATTTAGATCTTTCTGCTTAAACACGTATTGCAAACTTTTGTTGTCGGTAAAGACATCAACGTGAACACCATATGAGTAATGTCTCCAAATCATTAAGGCAAACACAACTGCCGCTAGTTCTAGGTCATGGGTAGGATAGTTCTTTTCATGAGCCTTAAGTTGCCTTGAGGCATAAGCAATGCCTTTCCCATTTTGCATAAGAACACATCCTAACCCAATCCTTGAAGCATCACAGTAGACCACGAATCAATCGAATCCTTTCGGTAAAGTCAACACCAGAGCAGAGGTAAGTCTATCCTTTAACTCTTGGAAACTCTTTTCACATGCCTCAGACCACATGAACTTAACCTTCTTTTGAGTCAAAGCCGTCAATGGAGAAGAAATCAAAGAAAACTCCTCAACAAACCTTCTATAATAACCAGCAAAACATAAGAAACATTGAATATCTAAAGGAGATAGAGGTCTAGGCCAACTCTTAACCACGTCCTTCTTCTTAGGATCTACCTCAATACCATTATCGAAAACAATGTGACAAAGAAAAGCCACGGACCTCAACCAAAACTCGCATTTACGAAACTTCACATAGAGTTGTTGGTCCTTAAAAACTTGCAACACAATCCTCAAATGATTGGTATGCTCATCTTCACTCCTTGAGTAAATCAAAATATCATCGATGAACACAATCACAAACATATCTAGGTATTGTCTAAACACCCTATCTATCTAATCCATAAATGCATCCGGAGAATTTGTCAAACCAAATGACATTACTAAGAATTCGTAGTGACCATATGTAGTCCAAAAAGTGGTCTACGGAACGTCATCTTCCTTCACCCTTAATTGGTGATAGCCTGACTGAAGGTCAATCTTGGAAAGGTAACTCACTACTTGAAGTTGGTCAAACAAATCATCTATCCTTGGAAGATGATACTTATTCTTAATAGTAACCTTATTCAATAGTCGATAATCAATGCACAAGCGAAGCGAGCCATCCTTCTTTCAAACAAACAAGACTGGAGCACTCCATGGAGAATACTCGATCGGATGAAGCCCTTATCCAATAAATCTTTTAATTGCTTCTTCAATTCTTTAAGTTCTGCCGGAGCCATTCAGTAAGGAGGAATAGAGATAGGTTGCGTATCTGGGAGAAGTTCAATACCGAAGTCAATTTCTCTTTCGGGAGGAACACCGGGTAGATCATCGGGAAACACTTCCGGAAACACATTAACAACGAGGACTGACTCAAAAGTAGTGGTTTCGAAATCCATATCCTTAACCCGAACAAGATGGTATATGCAACCCTTAGAGATCCTCTTTCTAGCTTTAAGACAAGAAACAAACTGACCCTTAGGCATGGAATGTCCCCTTTTCCATTCTAGAATAGTCTCATTTTGAAACTGAAACTTGACTACATGGGTTCTACAATCAATAGAAGCATAACATGAATGCAACTAATTAATACAAAGGATAACATCAAAATCTAGCATATCAAGCTCTACAAGATCAACATGAGTGACTCTATGGGACACGGAGATGGGACACTTCCTATAGACCCTCTTAGCTACAATAGAATCACCAACTAGAGTAGAGGCAGAAAAAGGATCTAACAACACATCCGTAAGAATATCAAACCTTATACCACATATGGCATCACAAAAGATAAAGTAGCACAAGGGTTACGTAAACATAAACATTAAGATGGAATACTTTCAACATACCGGTAACCATATCGGGAGAACCCTCTTGCTCATGATGAGTCTGAAGAGCATATAATCAGTTTTGCCTTGGAGCATTTGAACCCGAACCACTAGATGGAGCTTGCTTACCTTCTCTTCACTTAGCCGTAAATGTTGGACAATCCCTTATCTTATGGCCACTCTTACCACAACCATAGCAACCATCCATACCGGCTAAGCATTTACCATCAACTTCCTTCCATACTTAGCACAAGTAGACAATGAAGATCCACTACCATTTCCTCCTTGAGGTTTAGGGTTAGAAACCCTATTTTTGTTGAACTTAGGAGGAGCATTGGAGGAACCTTGACCGGAAAACCTTTGTCAAAACTTAGAACGACCATGTCCATCGGACCTTGAATGTGAGAAGTTACCATCATCGGTTCTAGCGTTCTTTGTCTCCCTAGATCATCCCCTATGTTTCTCCTCTTCTATTTGTTGAGCATGAACCATAAGATGAGAAATTTCCATATCATTGACAAGCATGGAGGTACGACATTCCTTAACCACCATTTTGGACACACCCGAAAGAAACTTACTCATCCTTGCCCTAGGATCGACAACCATAGTAAGAGCATATCTAGACAATTGTGTGAACTTCAAAGCATACTCCTTAACACTCATGTTTCCTTGACGAAGGTTGATGAATTCAAGTACCTTTCTCTCCCTCATCTCAAGGGGAAAGAACCTATCAAGGAAAGCTACCTTAAACATTTCCCAATCAAGAGGACCCTCATCAGCCGCCCTCTCGCTCTTCCATTGTTCAAACCACACTTGAACAATACCCTTAAGTTGATAAGCGGCCAACTCCGCCTTTTCCACCGGCGTCACACCCATGATCATTAGCACTTTGTGCACCTCATCAATAAACTCTTGAGAATCTTCCTTAATCTTAGAGCCTTGAAACTCTGGAGGATTCATTCTAGTGAAGTCCGTCACTCTAGATGCCACCATACCCACATTTGGGTTCACCGGGGCCACAACCTCTCTATTGGCTTAAGCCAACACTTGAAAAGCAGTCCTAAATTCTGCATTGGTTACTTGCTAGACTAAAGGGTTAGCCAAAACTTGAGGAGCTTCTTGTTCCACATTCTCGTTCACATTCATCCTAACGTATGCTCTTCTAGGGGCCATATCCAGAAAAGCATTGGATAGAGATTAGAAGAAAGGACATATAGAGTTACACTCTATCACATGAATTAGAGTAATGAAAGAAGTAAAATTTCTTAAGCATCTTGCAGACTCTCATTCATAAATGTGGCGCGCTTTACACTTATGAACAAGACTCTACTCGACATGGCTTATGAGACATCCTAGGACCTTTCTAAACCTTGTGCTCTGAATACCAAGTTTGTCATGACCTAAAGTAGACCGTAGACGTGACATGGTGTATAAGACCCCGAAAGGCCCTATACATGCCACTTAGCATACATCATACAAGATAATAGAAAATCAAGAGATTTAAAAAAGACAATTTCAAATCATAAGAGTTTATCAAATGTAGCGGAAGTCTTACAAGTCTCAAAGCCATCTAGTACATCAAGAGTGATCGGGACGTAACACGTACATCACATACAATACTGAAAGGAAGTAAAGACAATAAGCAATAAAGTTCGATCCTCGAAATATTAGGACTCACCAATCTTCAATGTCTACTAAGGCAAACTCTAACCACTGGTGGATAGAGAGGAGTCATCACGCCCTACATTAATGAAACAATGTAGGCAATAGTATGCGTTAGTACAAAGATGTACCAAGTATGATAGCAATGCATTGAGTTATAAAATCATGCTAAAAAGGACATTTCATGTCATGCAAAGACCAAGTTAGAACCATGAATAAGAAGTTAGAAAACATTATCGTAATCATGGTCAATGCAAGTAAAACCCATCTTTGAACACTTGTGAGATACTTCTTGAAGTAACCTTAGTTCATCATTATTGTGGAAAGTAGCCTTAACCGACATAGAGACCATGTGAGCTATAACATGGAATTCAGTGTCTACCCCACACCGAAAAAGGGTGTCCTTACTTGCGAAGGTAAGAACCTTAACTTCTAGCTTACGTGAATCCATAGCTAATGCCTATCTAAGACAATCATCGTCTATCTAAGACAATCATCCTATGGTAGCACATAGGTATGGGATAAGGATATTTCTACTAGAAACCCGACCTCTAGCTACGGGAGAGCTTCCATCTCAATATCCTCTCGGTACTAATAAATCCTACGGAATAGTCTGAATTCTTTACTTGACTTATCTTTCATGGAAGTCACATCACATAGCCAATCCAAGCTAGGTTTCTTTAGAATAGCTCCTAAATCTTTATTGAAATTTTAGATGAGAATACATTTCAACTCTAAGAATCCTTATGTGAGAAAACCCTTTCACATGCATGTACTGAGTAGTATGTGAGAAATCCTTTCACAACAACAACAAAAACATTTATGCTTTACTCTCAAAGAAATCTTAAATCATTTTCATCACTTTCATAAAGAACATGCATATCTTCGTAAATCACTTGTCATAGTTCAAAACCCACATTATATCATCATAGCTTAGAAAACATGGGTTATGCATGGGTTCATTGAGATTCATCTTAAACACATGGAATTATCTCAATTCATGCATAATAGTTCATAAAACAATCAATTGTATCAACATTGAAAGAAACCCATGACATGGAAGAAAACCCTAACTTCAATTGGAGATTTCTAACTTGTAAATTGGAGAATTTAGGAAACCAATGGAGGAAAGAGCTCCATAGGTTAACACTATCATGCCTTGGATTTCAAACCCCTTAAGCAATTGGTGAATTGGAGATTTGATCTTGAAACCCTAACTTGGCTTCTTCTTCTTCCTTAGAGAGAGAACATTTGAGAGAATGACTTGATCACTTTTGGGATTTGAGAGATTGAATTAAATTAGGTGATTTGGTGGGTGAAAGTGTTTATATAGGGCCTAGGGTAGAAGGCAAAATGACGTAGTATCGAGTAAAAACAATTGGGAAATGACTGGAATGACCCTGACTTTAAAATTGTCGAAACGACTTCAAGGAGGGCTTCACGGGCCTTCATGATCACAACGGCCCGTCTAGCAGGTCTTGAAGTTTCATCAGCCTGGAAAGGCTTCACTATTTTGGGCATAAACTTTTACCCCGAACTTCGAATGGAGAAAACTCGGTGGCGTTGGAAAGAGGACTCAGAGATATTTAATTTAGTAGATCATGTCCCACCTAATTCATTTTGTTCTAGAAGATATGATTGTTTGAAATTGACCCTAAACTCTAAATCTGATAAACCCCCTTCACGGATGACTTCATAGGCCGTGTGCGACTTCACGGGCCATTTAGACATTCGTGGTCCTTGACCAGTGACCTTCGGTCACACCTTACCTACTAGGTGACTTATACGACCCACATAATGGGTCATCAAGTCCACCATGGGCCGTCTGGGTCACCGTCAAGTGGCCCCTGCCTGAGGCAAGTTCTGGAAAGAGTTCACGAGCCCCTGAACGGGCCGTGGTCCCCTTCATGGACCATCTAGGGTCCTGTAAAGGGTCTATGGTCCAATTTTGGCTCTTTTCTTGCCCGATTGGCTCCTTTCTAGACTTTCTCTAATCCGAGGTGTTACAATGTCCATAATGCTTTGTGTTCTAAGTCTATTGGCAAGTGGCATGAATTTTCAAACACTAGTTGATACAGAGACTTTCCAATGGGAGATTTAAAGGTTGTGCAATAGGCGCAAAGAGCATCTTCAAGCTTTCTCGAGCAATTGTTACAGTTGATATTCACCATTTTTGCCAAGATGTTTTTAAGCTCACAGTTTGATACCTCGACTTGCCCACTCATTTGAGGATGGTAAGGTGTAGCAACCTTATGTTTCACCCCATATATGGACAAGAGTGCTTCAAATTGACGATTGTAGAAATGGAAGCCATCGTCACTTATGATAGCTCGAGGGTGCCAAATCTCGTAAAGATATACCTTTTTTAGAAATTGTGTTACATTCTGCCCCTCATTGTTGGGTAAAGTCACCACTTCTACCCAGTCAACGGCCACCAAAATATATTTCTTGCCAAAAGAACTCACAAAGGGGCCCATGAAGTCTATCCCCCACACATCAAGAAGTTCAACTTCAAGGATTGGTGAAAGGGGAAGTTCATGCTTGTGAGAGATACCTACTTGAATTTTGCATTGAACACACACTTTAGTAAAAGCATTTGCATCTTGATGTAGGGTTGGCCAATAGTATCCACATTGCAAGACTTTGGATGCTGTTCGAATTCCACCATGGTGCCCACCTACCAGTGATGCATGGCAAGCCTCAAGTATCACTTTGACCTCAACTTTTGGAACATATCATCGAATTATATGATTAACACATTCTCTAAAAAGATAGGGTTCGTCCCACCAATACTTCTTCACATCAAATAATAACTTCTTCTTTTAATAACCACTCATCCCTTCAAGAATAATTCCACAAACCACATAATCAGCATAGTCCACATACCATGGTGTTGAACCATGAGAGGGCATAATAACCAACTTATCGGAAAATGCTTCCTCTGTGTCTCTCTCTCCAACCAAAGCAACTTTGGGTTCAAGACGAGATAGATGGTTAGCCACTTGGTTTTCACAACCCTTTCGATCTTTCACCTCAAAATTGAATTCTTGGAGGATGAGCACCCACCGAATCATTCTTGGCTTAGCTTCTTTCGTTGCCATTAAGTACCTAAGGGAGGCATGGTCTGTATGTACAATAACCTTAGTACCCAACAAATAAGCTCTAAATTTCTCAAAGCCATACATAACAGCCAACAATTCTTGTTCTGTGACGGCATAATTCTTTTGAACACCATTTAGTCTCTTGCTACCGTAATAGACCGGATGGAAAAGTTTGTTCTTGCGTTGCCCAATGACAGTACCAAGGGCTACACTACTAGCATCGCACATCATCTCAAAGTGAACACTCCAATCCACAACAAAAATGATTAAGGCCTAGACAAGTTTCTCTTTCAAACACAAGAATGCCTTCACACAATTTACATCGAAATCAGACACTCTCCTATTCAAGCAACTTACAAAAAGGAAAAATCCACCTTCGAAAAGTCTTTTATGAACTACCTAGAAAATCTGGCATGCCCCAAGAAACTCTTCATACCTTTCACCGAAATTGGAGGAGGCAACTTTGCAATCACATCAATATTCGAGGCTATAGAAATCTTATTGTTCACCGAATAGCCATCTAAGAAGCAATACCATCTTCTACTCACAAAGAGATCTAACATTTGGTCAATAAAGGGCATTGGAAAATGGTATTTCATGGTCCATGAATTAAGTTTCTAGTAATCCATACCCACCCTCCATCCGGTAATGGGACGAGTGGCCACAAGCTCATTCTTTGCATTTGGCACCACAGTAATACCACCCTTATTAGGAACGCATTGTATCGGACTTAACCACCTGCTATCCGCAATGGGAAAGACTACACCCGCATCAAGCCATTCAATGATCTCCTTCTTCACCACTTCTTGCATAGAAGGATTTAGCCTCCTTTCATGCTCAATGTTCGGCTTGCAATCATCGGCTTGTTGAATTTTGTGGGTGCAAATACCCAGAGGTATCCCAATAATATCGGTGATTGACCTATCAAAAATATTAACAAACTTCTTTAAAACACCAATCATGGCCCCTATTTGCCTTTTCGACAAGTAATTTCAAACGATGATCGACAATATGTTATCAGCCCTAAAAAATACATACAGAGATTTCAAGGCAACACTTTCTATTCGAATTTTTGTGGCTCCTGAATGGATGGTTTAGACAGAGGATTTTCCTAATTTTTCAAGTCAATATCTAACTTCTTGGGATTGGATGAGAAGAACTCGAACCCACAAGAGCTACAACTACATCATTAAAATCACTGATTTCCTCCCAATCATAATTGAGTAAAATAGCCGCTAATGACTCTTCGACAAGCTACT
Organism: Solanum appendiculatum; assembly: GCA_018342035.1. NCBI lineage: Eukaryota > Viridiplantae > Streptophyta > Magnoliopsida > Solanales > Solanaceae > Solanum > Solanum appendiculatum. Next base: position 274,876 of record JAGDQO010001671.1, read on the forward strand.
TCATACACATTAGCCACCTCTTCATCAATCACATCCACATAAGACACCACATGCATATCATTAGGATGTTTCATGGCCTTGCATACATAAAAGCGACTTCTTCATTGTTCACCCGGAACTTCAATTCACCGCTCTTAACATCAACTAGTGCTTTCCCGATAGCCAATAATGGTCTACCAAGAATAATAGGAATCTCCACATCGATCTCATAATCAAGCACCATAAAATCAGTGGAAAAAATAATTTGTCCAGCTTCACTAGTATGTCATACAACACCCCTACCTTCCTTTTAATGAACCGATCCACCATCAATAGTCTCATGGTTGTCGTCTTTTGAGAATCTAACCCAAGCTTTTTAAAAGTCACTAAGGACATCATATTTATGCTCATCCAAAGATCGCATAAGGCTTTCGCAAATTGGTACACCCCAGTGGTGCACAAAATAGTGTAGGCCCCCGGGTTGTCGTTTTTAATGATCACACTACTTGACATAATAGTGCTACAATTGAGAGAAACCTCAATAGTTTCAAACTCCATTCACCGCTTTTACGTGACCAATTCCTTCATGAACTATGCATAACTCGGTATCTTTAGTAAGGCATCCACTAGAAGGATGTTCACCGACAAGTTCTTGAACACACTCAATTTTTTTTGAAATTTTGCATCATTCTCCTTCTTTCTCAAACATTAAAAAAGGAGGGGTCACTTTATCAGAACTTGCATAGGTGGGGCAACGACATCACCTCCCAAATTTGCATTAGAACCACTCCTGAGGTTCTCATTATAAACATCATCAACCAATGATTCACCAACTTGCTTCTATGGTTCGTGATCGACAACCACCTTCTCGGTACCAACACCTTCAATCAAAGATATATTGTTCAATGCTTTACCAAGTCAAGTCATAATGGACAACACATGAGCATCATTCTTCGGGTTAGTAATCGTATCATTTGGCAAACCCCCTCTCGGTCTCGGATTTAGATGAACTAAAATTTGGCCCATTTGAGCGTCAAGTTGCTTAATTGACACCGAGTGCGAAGTGATGATTTGAGTCAAAGTAGAGAAATCAGTCTTCATTTCTTTCAACACCTTGTCAGACCTCTACCTTGTTAAGAATCCTTGCTAACATATCTTCGGTTTGAAAACTCTCCGGATCCTCTTAATATTGCTTTGGCTTGGGACGGTCATGAGGCATCACATATCTTTCTTTTTCACATTCATGCTCCCTCCAATTTGTGTCTCTATCACACTAATCCCTCTCACGGTCTCTCCAACCATTATCACGATCTTTGTTCCAACCTTGATTCCCGTTTGGTCTTGAATAGCTCCAACAAGAACCCCCCGCTTGGTTGCTTAAAAAATGGACCTCTTCATCATACATAGCCATGAATTTTGCATCCTCCGGGCTCAACCCTCTACTACCACCTACTGCATTTAATGCCTTGAAGCCACCCCCATGACATGATTTGACAACAAGTCAAGTTGGGTCATCATTTTATCCATGTTCTCATCATGCTCTTGGTACTTTTCTAGTTGTTCTTTAGTCAAACCCACATTGAGAGAAGAAACTTGAACTTCCCTTGTATGCCATGCATGATTAATCTTGATCATTTCATAAAGCAATGTCGAAGCTACTACAAAGGGTTGTCGTATTATTCAACCTTAGATGAGTTGATCGGCTACCCCCTTGATCACGGTGTCTAGACTCCAATAAAAATATTGTAACAGAACATTATTCGGTAGCCCATAAGTAGGACATTGTAACAACAACTTTTGGAACCTCAACCATGTTTCATGGTTTGTCTCACCATCAATCTACTTGAAATTTTGAATACTATTGATAACACACATATTACTCGTATAACAATTGAATGAGTAGGCAATCGTTAGCAATATAATATTCCAACATATGAGGTCGGGGTTGAATCTCATATGGAGCGGTATAAGTAATAATTCAAATATGAAGTTAAATCGTGATCTAATCTCTTGTAGTGAAATAGTAACAAGCGCTCAACCTAAACAAAGTTGGATATTTCTAATTATCAATTAAAGGTGATATAGTAACAAATTTTAACAGGTAAAAATGAATGTTTTGCAAGTGGATTAACAATCTAGGAGTGTGCAGAAGTGGGTATTGATTTAAAATAATGGATCAATGTGATTGCTCACTAACATTAGTTGTCCATGGATATGCTAGATTAATCTCAAACACAATATTGTATTTCTCAATAACATATTAATCGTATGAACTCTTTTCAAAGACTCTCATGCAGAATATGCTAAATAATTTATTACCTAGACGTAGATTTTCTTTTTCAAGAAATTTAATATTTAGAGATGAAACCCCAAATTCCTCTTTTCAATCAAACATGGAATTCAAATCAAATATGCAAGTATCAAACTAACCATCCACTTCATGTAACCATTTTCAAGCTATACATGAAGATATAAAGTAGAATCAAGTTTACAATCTCAATTCATAGATTAACACATAACTATCAGTTTGAATCCACAAAAACGAATGTAAACTGAGAAATACACAGAAATCCATTAAATTAATCAATACACGACTTTAATTACACACCCCTAGAATCAGGGTTTTAGCTATTCATACTGAAATTAACAGAAACTATACCAAAAACGTTGTCTGCCATCTGCATTGATGAATTCCAACTTAAAAATCTAAGAAAGTTAACTCCAAATTCCACCAAATTGGATTAAAATCTTGCTTAACACGTAATATTTTAAAATGTTCTTTCGTACTCTAATTTTAGAGATTGTAAGGTGTTTTCTCTTTCCTCTCAGCTAATTATTCCTTCCCTAAAATCAACCAAAATTTCATTTGAGATCCAGTCGGTGACATTTGTCGGGATCGCTGACTGGCACTTCTTCTCACCTTTTCTTCCTTGACTTCTGCTTCAGGTGTTTGAACCATAGTTGGCGAACCCAATGGACATCGCCATTCTCATTTGGTGAGTCATCGAATATTACCTATGCTCACCTTTTTTATCTCTATTTTAGCTCAACTTTTCTGTCACTTTTGAGGAGTTCTTTTCATCTCACTGACAGAGTTTGGTGAGTCATCATTTCATCCTTCTTCTCGCTGAGCTACGTTGAGCTTTTTAGTAGAAGAATTTTTCAATTTTTGTGAGTCATCAAGTGCCTTCAGTGAGTATCAATTTCATGCTCTCTTTATTTTTATATGTTTTTCTCTTCTTTTTGCATGTGTTTATCTTCGCTTTGTCCTTAAGCCTTAATAGCTACAAAAAAATAGTTAAACATCAGATATTGACATAATATTACATTGAGGACACTATTTGTTAAACTAAAATGCCTCAAATGAGTCTAAAATCTCTTACTCATCAACACCTCCAACTTCTTATCCTCAAGTAAATCAAGAACTCAATCAGTTCTACAGGGGTGTCTATAAAAAGTTCTTCTTGCGAACCCACATACTTGTGCTATCACAAGGCTAATTTCAAGTTTATGCAATTTTTAATTATACACAAAAAGCCTCATATAATGACTAGCCTATATCAATCTTATAAAAGTGGAGGGAGGAGATCAAAGATCTATTGTATGGAATGGTTAGATAAAAAGTCTTGGTGTGTCTCTTGGTAGTAATCCTTGATATTCTCAGCTTGTAAAGATGTTAGTAAAGCTAAATATTATTAGATGGGTTGGTTACCTTGAAGTCCATGAAGTAGGTATAGTGATAAGCTTGAATATTATGTTGCTAACATATGGATGAATACATTTTGCACTAGAAGTTTCTTGATTTGAACTCGAGGTTAGTTAAATGGGGTGGTAAGAAGAAGTAGTACTCTTGAGATGGAGTTCCCTACAGAAACATAGGATTAGAACATTCAACTTACGTGTTGCACCTTATGACTCTAGGTTAGGTTTGAACATGGTGATAGCATGCAGTTAGACTCAGACTTGAGTAGAAGTAGTCATATATATCCTTGTGAGGGTTATAAGTTACATCTATTGAAGGGTATTATTCAAGAAGAGAACCATAGTTGAGAAGTGTTTCAAAGTTTAAAACACAGCATTCGTATTGCTTAAGGCATAGTAGAACTATCCTTAGCTCATGGTCATGGTACCCAGTTTCATGTCAAATAGCTTTAGATGGGGAATGACCCATGTTTCAATTTATATCATTCATACTTTATGAATCCATGTTCGCATCTTACATGAATTATATCTATGATTCCTTCCCTCAAATGTTATAAGAGTTCCCTTTTTAAGTCTTATAGGGGCCAACAAAGGCTAAGTCTACCATCTTATTTATGGTCTTCATGTCAATGCTAATTCTTTCTCTTAGATCATGTTTTTACATTAATATTGATTATTTTTAGACCCCGATTATTGGTGCAATTCCATTTATGTTGTTATATACAACATAAATAGCCCAAAGAAATCTTATCTTACTCTATCACATGTATATTCTAGCTTTGATATTCATTCGAGGATGAATGATCCTAAAGGAGAGATATTGTAACGCCCTACAACTTCCAAAGGTTCGAACCATCCTCAGTATGTGTATAGGACCGAACCTGTAATGATATCCAGGTCATTTATTTGTTTATGCCTCATGTTCATCATTTAGAGTTTTCCTATACAGACCCCAAGTTGTTTACGACTTGTTGGGACTGACAGTTTGGTCACCTGGTTGTTCGTTTGGTTTTTATGCGAGTTTTAGTGTTTTGGGAACTTTTGAATTTGAAAGGTCATTTTTTATCAGTAGTTCAGGAAGAGGACCTCAGAATCCAATTTTGATGATTCGATGAGCTCCGGAAGGGTCATTTTAGGCTAGTAGCATAGTTGGCATGGCCCCCGGGGTTTTTCGTGCGAGTCTGTGCGATTACGCGTTTTAACTTTCAAGTTGAAGCCTAAGTTTGACTTTAGTCAACATTCTGAGTAAACGAGCTCGGATGAGAATTCCATCAGTGCGGTTAACTCTAGAATATTGAGTTTACTCTTGAACGACCCTTCGTTTAGGTCCTGAGGCTTCCAGGTTTATTCCAAGGCCCCTAGTGGATTTTGGCTTAAAATGGAAATTGGAGGTGGGATCCACATTTTATCGAAACGACCTCGAATGGGAATTTTGATGGTTCCGTTGAGTTAGAAATACCGTTTCCAATAGAGTAGCGTATCTTGTTTGCATGCACGGGGTTCCGAACGTATCCTGGACACCTCGTCGGAGAATTTGGAATTGAGCAAACCAGCTGAAGTGCTGATGTCTGGTCCAAGCTTTTAGCGACCAGATATCAAACTTTTATCGACCGGATTTTTAGCTATTAGCGACCAATTTCGGGTATTTTTACCCAGAAACTTCAGCTTTCACCCTCAATTTTCAAGAGGCGATTTCTCCCTCATCCGAGCTTAGATTTATCTGATTCAAAGTCCCACGTGCTCGTTGTTGTCGGGGCTACATGGTGGAGTGATTAGATTGTGTCTGTGGCACTCCGTTCGAGGTAATTCTAGTGCGAAAGCTGCTGCCCCTTTCCTTTTATTTTAGTTTTCGTGGTGTGTTGTTGTTTCTGCTGTTTTGGGCCGCAAATTCTTTCCTATTTTGGGACACAAGTTCAAGGCATAGATTAGGACCTTTTGACGGAGTCAATTATGAAAATTATGGTGCGAGTCCCATGATTCCCGTTTGATTCTAAAAATTGGTTCGTCTATATTTTTTGTGATTTTGGTGTCTAAACGACCATATTGACGTTGTGATTCTATTTTTTATAGCGTTGCAGCGTCCAGAGGTCGTTCGTAATGGAAAAGCTTCGGCCTTGTGATTTGGAGTGCGTGTGATCGTCCTAAAAGTAGGCTACGATTTTCTTTCTAATTAGATTGAGCATGAATGTGTAAATTCATAATGATGAGTGTGAATTGGGGGCGGGTTCCTAGTTATTCCTTATTTTCTTGCTAGAGACCATGATTTAGGGTTGGTTACTACTGTTTCGAGGGTAGTACCATACTGATAGGGGGTTGTATATGGGTTTTAGCATGCTATGTGATTTACTTGTTTGGTTACTTGTTTTTGGAGCATATTTTTGGCCTTAGTCTAGGACAAACTAGTGTTTCCTTAGACCCATGCACCTTGTGACTATGGTATGTCTCCGACGTAATTTTGGATTGACTAGGTCCATGTAAACCGGAATAGCAGACTTGGGTCATATAGTATGAGCCTTAACTTATGCTTTTGCGCTGCTTGTTAGCCTTTCAGTCTCCTCTCCCTATTTCAGCTGCTCCGATGCGTTATCGGAGATGGTGTGCTTCCTCGAGATCGGAGTGCTTCTGGCTTGGAACCTTTTGTGATATCATCGAGGGTGGACGTCGATCCACGGTGGCTTGGAGTCTACTTGAGATCCTTTGCAGAGTCGATACGCCACCGGGCACTCTTGCCAATTGGGCGGCTGATGCCCCTGGGAGTGGGCTGGTTGGCTGGATGGCCTAGATATATGAGATCCTTTACGGAATTGACACGCCCTCGAGGAACTGTTGCTAGCTGGGCGGTTGACGCCCCTGGGAGTGGATGGTATGGCTAGGCGGCCTAGGTTGATAGTCACTTTTGCTAGTTGGGCTGGGAGTTGGGCTGGGAGTTGACTGGTTGAGTTAATTGTCACTCTTGCATGCTGGGCTAGGAGTAGACTAGTTGAATTGATTGTCTCTCTTGCTAGCTGGGCTAGGAGTTGACTGGTTTTTTTATTCGGATCTGGATTATTCTTGTTTCTTGTAGAGTTAGTTATTCTGTGTACCTGTCGGGCTTATGGGGTCCGTTCGGATTTTATTTAAACTTACGCACAAGTGCACCTTCTGGTCTTATGGGGTCAAGTTAGGTTTTGTTTAGCTTAACTTAGATTTACTTTCGGTATGCTTGTTTGCTTCTTTTCATATCCATTTTGGCCTCTGTTTGTGTCTAGATTTTATCTTTTCTGATTGTCTTTACCTTCTTCCTCGGTCAGCCTATGAGGCCTACTGCGTACCTTGTCTTGGTACTTATGCTATACTCTACATGTTTTTATGATGCAGGTCCTAGTACCAGCTACCAACGGTGATCGTTCGTGCCATCTTTTGTAGCTTGTGGATATCGGAGATGAAGGTGAGCTCTTGTCATCCTAGACTAACCCATCTTCTTCTATACTTATGTTAGCTTGTCTTTTACCTTTTGAGAGGGCTTGTTGTGGTCAACTTTTGGGACTTGTATTTACTCTTGATAGACAGCTTTGTACTAGTGACTTCAAGGTTCTTGGAGGGTATCTATTTTATGTAGTTTTGGTTTGCTTTACATTTCTATCGTTTATTATTATTAGCATTGTTTGCTATTTAGCTCTACCTTTGTTCTCACTACTTGTAATTCTGGGTAAGGGTTGGCTTACCTACTGGTGGGTTTTAGTAGGTGCCATCATGACTCATGGAACCTAATCAGTTCTAAATTGTACATATATGTTAAGGTCCTTTTTTAAGTGTGGTAAGTGTATTGAACGTGTTTTAGGGTCGTAAGATATCTCAAACACTAAGCCAAGTTCAAAACCTTTCTACCGGCTAAGTTTTTCACAAGAGTTCATGCAAGGGTCAACTTCAAATACCTATATATACCATTCTATAAATAATTAGATGACCCATGATCTATCAAATTAAAGGTATATGAGTCTTCTTTCCAACGCTACCAATTTTTCATCATTTCATGTTCAGAGTAAAACGTTATGGTCGTTTTACTAGCACATATGCAGGTTGAGAAATTCGGCGAGGACACTTTCTCGTTTGTCGACTCGCCGAATGGGTTTGCGAATCACCGAATTAGCTCACCGAGATATCCTGAAAACCTCAAGTCTCTGTCTATTTTTGTGATCTAAAGCCCCATTTGGTGAACTGCCAAATATTTCAGCGAGGGGACCTCTAGATCACCGATTTAGACGATAGGATTCAATAAAAGGTCATTTTCTTTTACTTTTATGGTCTTCTTATGTTCACAAAAGGGTATTCTTGAAATTTTATGGTCATCTTCTTATGTTCACAGAAGTCTATACAGCGTCTCGGCTGGGGTATAGACTCAGATCGTGACAAGTACAATATTATATGTACCTAAAATTGAAGATGAGAATAAGTAATACTCTAAAATTTAATGGTGGATGTGAAATTTATATACAATAAACAAAAATACAATTCATAAGCACAAGTGAAAATATTTAACAAAACAAATTTCACACTATCAAATTGATTTTAACAAGACACATAAAAAATTAAAAATGAAAATAACTTACCAACTAATTGTATAAACACACTAAAATGCCAAAAAAAAATCTTTACAAGCTTCGAAATAACTTCCTATTTCTAGGATGAATACATAGAATCAGTACTGTAACACCCAAAAAATTTCGAAGCTAAAGCCCGAACCATTATTCATTTGTGTATAAGGTCGTATCGGTTGATTCTTAAATTGTTCTTAAGTGTTAAGGTAAATTCTTTAGTGCAGAAATAGTTTTTGATATGAATTAAGGTCAATAATATCCCCTAGCACAAAGCTAAGTTGAAAGCTTCCTTACCGATAAGTTTTGATATAAGATTCTACTTAGGTTTACTTTAAATAACCATATCTCTTTGCATATAATGAATTAGGTGGCCCATGACCTCTCAAATTAAAGGTCTATGAATCTTCTTTCAAACGCCACTAAGTTTGCCTCATTTCGAGTTTGGACTAAAAAGATATGTCCGTATTAGTGAAGCCTTGTCAAGTAGTCATAGAACTACGAATGAACCTACGAATGGACCTATGAATGGTAGATATTTCCACGAATGGTATACCCTTCTGTGAAGCCTTACTGTAATGTTTTTTTAGCAACTTCCTGCACACGTCCTAGGGTTATTTTGATCCTTTCCCAAGCTTTTAACCCTATTCTAAGTCATTTTTTAGTTTTTTAACGGTGTATATCATTCAAGTAACAAGTTTTCCTCTCAAAAATTATTAATCTAAACCTTCAAGTATCTAGTAATTCTCTTAAAATTCACCTAGGGTTCCTCTTCTCCATCTGGAACCCTAAAACATTCAAATCAAAAATTGAAGATTCGGAGAGAAACTTTTCATCCAAGGTTTTCTCAAGTTTTCTTCTCTCAAGATCAAGCCCCAAGATATCAAGCTCAAGATAAATCAAGTCTCCACCAAAGTTTGTGTTCTAAAATCTTCATAATCAGGTATGTAAGGCTATCATAGTGCTGGACTAGTTCGTCATCATGCCCTACATCTAATTTCAAATCAATAAAAGAGTAATATAGGGTTTTTATCCTTGATTTCGAGTATTCTTGAGATGAGTAGTATCGTTGAATTCCAAATTTCTATTCCTAATTGTTGAGTTGATGTATATCATGTATTGAGATTTTTTAATTGATAAATCATGTATATTTTCCACCATGAACCTTATTATTGAGTTATTTATTGAGAAATCCTTTTAACCAATCATTGTCTTAAATTGATTTCTGAGAAAAGTAAAGAAGAGTTTTGAGTAGAGTCTGAAGAGCTGTTTTGAGAGAGAGTATAAGGGAACTAAGTTTTTCCTAAGATATTATTTTTAAAGTGAGAAAAGAGAAACTTTAATTTCTGAATGAGTTTATGAGATCAGAGATATTTCAGAGCAGTTACCTCTTTTAAGAGGATAGTTTGAGAAATTATCTCAAACAAGAGAAAGAGTGTGTTTTATACATTTGAGCTCCGATATGGGGATGAGTTCAGACGACTCAAAATCCTCATAAACCATGTCTTGCCAACATGGGTATAGGATCATACTTTTTTAGATGAATCCTTATAGCTTAGTGGATCCACTTAGTTGAGAGGTTCTATACCCCGGCATGGTATAGGACAGTTCTGGCATTGTGGGCGAGACATTGTATCATCACGTAGCTCATAGTGATGGTTGTCGGTTAGAGAATCTCTCAAATAGAGTTAAAAGTTTATTTTTATTACATCATTTAATATGTTGAGTTCAGAGATGAGAAAGTATTTTTGTAAAGTGTTAATGATTTCACTCCTTTATTTCTTTACTTTCAGTTAAGTATATATCTAAATCTATTGCAGTCCTTTCATTCAGTTATTTGTTATTAAGCTATATTACATACTCGTACATTCAATGACTGATGTCATTTGACATGTATCTTTTAATGATGCAGATACAGGTTCTTAGGATCCTCAACAAGAGTCCGTTGAGTGATGCGCTCGTCAGCTTTTGAGTGAGACCTCCTTGCTTCTGGAGGACTCCAGTTTTATGAGTTGTTGTTAGAACAAGAATGACAAAAGTAAAAGAAATGTAAAATAAAACATTCTTGGCTTAGAGGTACGTTAAAACATTTCTTGAAGATAGTTGGAGTCTGTCCCACGTGAAAATGAAAGAATAAATAACAACTCCATCTTCGGGATTCAACTAAGCCACAAAACAAGTAGCATTCAAGAAAGTTGCTCTTGTATTCTTGAATTGGTGATATCACCTTTTGATTAATGTCTCACAAAATATTTTTTCAAGGGAAAGTAGTTTATTTTAGTGCTTATCTTTTCAAAAAAAAGAAAATCTATTTATAGGACAAAAGTTTAGAAAAGAGGAGACTTTTAATTAAATTATATTTATTATAGGTTCATGAATTAACAAAAGGAAAACACATAACACCCAAGAACCTATAACGTAAAATTAAACAAAGAAGAATGTTACAATTCACATTTATGTGTTTCAAAATTTTTTTACGGATTAGTTAGTTTCAAAGTTAATTGAAGCACTAACTCTTACAATCCCCCACTTGTTTCAAGAAATTTTTATCTTTAAAAAAACCAAAAACTTTTTTGAGACATTAATCTAGCAACATGCATCAATAATGGTGTCTTTTGGACTTGAACCATTGGCTAGTGAAGACTTTCTAAGTCATAGATTACTTAGTGAACGAATCTTGAACTAAGTGGTTCATTGAATGAAATAGAAAAATACTCCATGCATATCACTATGATCTGGTGAAAATCAAAATCCTTTGACACCTTATGGCCATGTGTCCTGAATCCTTTTAGCTAAGTGCTTTAAGATTTCCCTGTTAAAATCTTATTGAAGCGGCCTCCACTTCGCACTTAGTGCGGTGAGTTCAACAAGAGTAACTTTGCATACTCCGACCAAATAGTCTATGAATTTCATTAAGAGAAAATTAATCTCATCCTCCTTTACAGAAAAGTATTGGTAAATCTATCAAGAGTATATATTCCTACACACTCCAACAAAAATCGGTTTATAGACTTATTAAGAGAATATAATCTCATCCTTCTTTTAGTAGGAATATTGATAAATTTATCAAGAGTTTTCTTACTAACTCCAACCGAGATTGGTCTTATAAATTTATTAAGAGAAAACAATCTCAATCATGCACATCTACTTATTTTATTTTATTTTTAAAAGGGGAATTTAATTGATGTGCTTCACAATTGTAACTTTACTTGTTTTTCCCTTTGAACCACAAATTACATCATTTCCCTTTGAACCACAAATTACATCATTAGGTAGGGTTACCATAAAGTACAATTAATTTATAAAAGGCTTTATTCCCATCCCATTTTAAGTTTCCACCACTAACTCTTTGCCTAACCCTTTAGACAAAGGATATTCTAAATTAAATCTGGACTTCACATATTGGAGCGATATTATGCCTTCCTCCAATAATCTTCTCACATGATTGCGTTTGAGACGAACTTGTCTCGACTTGCCATTGTAACAATCACTTGAAGACCAAAATTTAGCAGCTTGATTATCACAATAGATAGTTAAAGGTGGTACTGGCTTACTCCACAAAGGAATATCTATCAGCATAGATCGCAGCCAATCAGCTTCTTCTCTGCAAAAGACATAGCTATAAATTCTGACTCCATGGTTGAGTGAGTAATACATGTCTGGTTCTTTGATTTCCAAGAGATCGCTACTCCAGCCAAAGTGAAAATCCAAGCAGTAATAGATTTAGAGTTATTCGGATCAGAATCTCAAGTAGCATCACTATAGCCTTCAAGAACAGTCGGAAAGGTAAAATAATGTAGGTCAACATTAATCGTATCCTTCAGATATCTTAAAACACGAATTAAGGCATTCCAATGTTCAACTCCAAGATTACTAGTAAACTTGCTCAAAGTTCCTACTACATAGCCAATATCTGGTCTGGTATAATGCATGGCATACATAAGACTCCCAACAATCTGAGAATATGTCAGTTGGTCAAGAACATCATTAGAGTTTCGCATTACTTTGATGCTAGGATCAAATGGTGTAGGAGCAGGCTTGTCATCAAAGTGATCAAACCTCTTTAGAACTTTCTCAATATAACTTGATTGAGTAAGAGTAAACCCATTCACTGATCTTATGATTTTAATAACAAAAATTACTTCAGCTTCTCCAAGATCTTTCATTTCAAATTGAGAAGCTAGAAAATATTTTGTTTCTTTGACTCTTTGAATATCAGTTCCGAAGATCAACATATCATTTACATAAACACATATTATAACACAAGAAATTTCTTGAAAATTTTTAAATATGAAAATATAACCACCATTAATTGAGTAATCATTAGAAATCATTACTCCTCTAAATTTCTCATTCAATTGTTTTGGAGCTTGTTTTAATCCATAATGATATTTAAGAAGCTTACAAACTTTGTGTTCTTTACCAGGAACGATAAATCCTTCTGGTTGTTTCATGTAAACTTCTTCATCCATATCACTCTTCAGAAATGTAGTCTTCACATCCATTTAATGAATTACCAGCCTATGAATTGCTGCTAAAGCAATCAAGAGTCGAATAGAAGTCATTCGAGCTACAGGTGCAAAGGTATCAAAATAATCAATATCTTTCAATTGAGTAAAGCTGTTTGCTACCAAGCGAGCTTTTTGCTTATCTAGGGTACCATCAGATTTCAATTTCTTTCTAAAAATCCATCTACATCCAGGAGGGAGGTTTGATAAAATCCATGTATTATTTGACATAATAGAGTGCATTTCATTATCAATAGCTTCACGCCAAAAAGGAGAATCATATGAAGACATTGCTTCATCATAACTTTCAGGATCCTTTTCAACTAAATAGACTTGGAAATTAGGTTCAAAGTTTCTTGGTTTGGCTGACCTTGCACTACGTCTTGGTTGACTTTCTTCCAAGGGCTCAACTATTTTCCTTTTTAGAGAAGATATAGAAGAACTTGTATCTTCTTCAAATGATTCTTTTTTCTTAGGAAATATATGCTCAAAAAAGTTAGAATGCAATGATTCAATAATTATGTGAGGGCTTGGGTTCTCAAGATTCAAAAATCTATAAGTCTTACTCGTTTGTGAATAACCAATAAACACACAATCTATTCCTCTATAGCCAATCTTAGTCAAATGTTAATCTAGTAATCTAATATGAGCCAAACAATCCCATACTTTAAAGTAATTTATATTTGACTTTCGGTTATTCAAAAGTTCATATGGAGATGAATCATATTTCTTGGAAGGAATTCGATTCAAAATATGATATGCAGAAAATAAAGCTTCAGTCCACAAATTTCCAGTCATACCAGATCCATAAAGCATAGAGTTAACCATTTCGATGAAAGTTCTATTTTTTCTGTCTGCTACATTTTGTTGTGGTGTATAAGACATTCAATTATTTCTCAATGCCTTCTTTTTCACAAAAATTAATAAAATCTGATTTTAAATACTCTCCACCTCTATCTGGTCTAATTGATTGAATCTTCAAACTCAATTTATTTTCAACTTCTGCTTTGTATATTTTGAAAGTCTCAAATGCCTCATCTTTTATTTTTAATGGAAAGACATATGTATACCTTGAGTAATCGTCAATGAAAGTGATAAAATATCTCTTTCCATGATGTGATAAACAATCTATCTCACAAATATCAGTGTGGATCAATTCTTAAAGTGTGGATATCCTTTCTACAGTCTTAAAGGGCTTCTTTGTTATTTTACATTTACTACAAGTAAGACATTTAGCAGCATGATCCGTTCCACCATCTTTAATTAATCCATTTATCATAATAAGTTGAATGGATTAAAATTCACATGCCCAAGACGTTCATGCCATAAATCTAAGAGCTCCACCACATAAGCAGAAATAATTTCATTTTCAATATTGTGTTTGAACATTCCATTTGGAGCATAACATTTTCCGACAAACATGCCTTTTTTAGACAAAATAAATTTCTCTGCCTCAAAAATCATTTTAAAACCATGCTTCGAAAGATGCGTACCTGACACCAAGTTCTTTCGAATATCAGGAATATGCAATACGTCTATTAATGTGACTATCTTTCCAGAAGTGAATTTCAGTTCAACACAGTTCCTTTTCCCACAACTTGATATATGACGAGTTGCGTCAGTGTCTATCCACCATTCCACTTGATCTCCCGCTACAAATGCTTCTGTGACCATTGCTACAAGTTCATTCTTTTTGTTGTTTTTTGCCTTTTCTTTCTTCCTTTCAGCTTTAAGAAAATTTTACAATCATGTGCATAGTGACCAATTTAATGACAATGATAACATTCCTTCGACTTAGAATTGGAACTTGTACACTTGAAATTCGTACTCTTATTTGCCTTCGAAAATTTCTCACTGTCAGGTTCCTTCTTGGTTGATTTTTCTTCAACAACATGAGCTTTCATGATGGGTTCCTTCAAGATATTATTTTCACGATGTTGTGTCTCTTGTTCAATTTTCAAGTGCTGCAACAATTGTTCAAGAGTCAAATCTTCCTTCTTGTGTAAGAGTTTGCGCTTGTACTCTTTCCAAGATGGAGGAAGTTTTGAGACAATAGCACCAACATGAAATTTCTCATCAATAGCAATTCAAGATATAGCAATTTTATTAGCTATAGGCTAAAGTTCTTGTATTGATCAGTGATTGACTTTTCATCAACCATTTTGAACTCCATATAATTTAAAACAAGAAATTTCTTTGAACTCGCCTCTTCTGCTAAATACATAGCTTGAAGAGTATCCCATATCTCCTAAGCAAATTTACATTTAATATAATATTGACCATAATATTTATTGGACATTCCTCCAAGAATATAATTCTTGCATAAATAATCATCATCTTGCTATTTGGTAATTTGTTCTTTAATCAGAGTAGCCTCGACTGTTGCTACCTCAGAACTAGGAGCGTCAGGACAAGGTTTCTCAAGAACATATGCCAATTTTAATCTTCTTAAAAAGAATTTCATCATACCATGCTATCTAGGAAAGTGTTCGCCATCAAATATTTCAAAATTAGGATTAGAAAAAGATGGAACATTATTCCTTATTGATGTGGACGCTATAGAGAGAACTATCTTCAAATTGTTAGAACAAGAATGACAAAAGTACAAGAAATTTAAAATGAAACTTTCTTGGCTTAGAGGCACGTTAAAACGTTTCTTAAAGATAGTTTGAGTCTCTCCCACGAGCAAACGGAAGAATAAATAAAAATTCTATCTTCGGGATTCAACTAAGCCACAAAACAAGTAGTATTAAAGAAAGTTGCTCTTCTATTCTTGAATTGGTGATATCACCTTTTGATTAATGTCTCACAAAATATTTTTTCAAGGGAAAGTAGTTTTTTTGAGTACTTGTCTTTTCAAAGAAAAGAAAATCATATCATATATATATATATATAAGAGAACCCTCAATCCAGTGACGTGGCACCACCAAAAGCAAGGATTCTTTATTTATTTATTTCCAAAATTGCCCTTTCCCTCTGCAATAGGAACGCCGCTTCTCCCGTTCATTGTTTTACCACTCTTGCCTCTCTTCATAAATGTTGCGCCTCTTTACAACAACCGACCTGCCTATGTGGTGCCCTCGCAGATCGAAAATCTTATTTAAACCTTCTTAAAAGTCACAACCTTACGGAAAAGTCATAACTTTTCATAAAAGTCACAACTCTTTAGAAAAGTCAGAACTCTTCATAAAAGTCACAACTTTTCACAATAGTAATAATTTTTCATAAAATTCACAACTTTTCGCAAAAGTCACAACTCTTCATTTTACATTTACACCTTTTAAAACTCAACACTTAATTCCAATGCACCAAAAGAAGGAAGAATAAACAAAGAAAATTGATTTCAATTGCAAATGTGACATTACTTCTCTTGCACCTCTCGGTCCACTCTTCTTAACACTGCTAGAATGGTTAAATTCATATTATTTGGTTCTTTAGTAAACAAATTTTCTATTTATGCCACTATTATTTGTAGGTTTTTTTCCGCTATAGGAGAGTCGAAATCAAATGCATTAATTAAACTTCTGATGAAGTGCGTTTCATTCCTAAAAGTTTTCTTCCTCCTATTTTATGAAGCCTTATCTTTTACTATAATTCATAGTGATTCATGTAACTATTGCAATTTCCTTTTGCTATTTTGGTGACTTTTTTTTAATTCTGTTAAAAATTCGAGCAAGAATGATTGAAAACTGATCTTCTCTTTTGTCCCTTTCTACAGGTTTCTTCATATAATTTTTAGGAAACTTTCTTGTGGGTTGTGCTATATTTGATAGCACACAACAACAAATATATGATAACTAATACGAAACCCATGATGAAGTTTGTTAAAATAACCAAAAAGATTGCTCTCTTACTTGTCACAGTTAGTATATTATTTTGATTGTTTTATCTTAGGTACACACATTTTGTATGTCATTGCACTCTTCCTATAATATTAGTATAGAGATAATTAGTCCACTTCTTTTATCGCAAGTTGACTAATTTTCTATATTTCTTCCTCTCTTCTTTTTGGGTATAATAAGAGATCAAGTTTTCTTGAAACTAACAGATGCCCAAAATACACTATAACAAAAATATTTTTATCGATAATAAATATACATATTAACGAAGAGTGCTAGAGCATGTACCGACATTAACTAATTGACATTAGATTCAGTGTCGCTATATTATTTAGGGACATTTATAGAGAGTTTTAATTGCCTCTGAAAATACATATTTAGCAGCAATTAAGTTGTTAATTACCGTTAAAGATTATTTTTGTTGTAGTGATAACTCTTTCTTTTGACTTATTTCAATTAAATTTGTGAGTTGTAAACTTGGATACAACCCGACAGACTATCTTCTTGAAAATTATGATATGCCACATGTCTTTTTCTTCTTGATTGATAGGAAAGTAAGGTCGTCTTTATTATTATATGTGGATATTTGTGAGTTCAAGTGCCTAAAAAATTATGCTGCGAGATTTTACTATGTTATGTATCAAAATTTTGATTTAAAATATCCAATTGTGAACTGTTCCATTCAGATCCCACATACTGCTTGGTTGATCATTGTATTAAATCTTTCTAACTGCATACTATAATCGTAACAATAACAATGCTTCAATTCCAAATAAGTTGGGCCGGTGATATGAAACCTAAGCAATAGTAATGACTTGTGTGAGACAATGAGGAAAAATCTTTATGATACTAAGAATTTTAGGGTCATTTTTAACATATACATGATACGACATACTATAGTAACAAAGAGATTGATGGAGGTTCATAAAAAAGGAGCTGAAAGTCCTCCATTTGAATTTAGTTAATTATGTTCTTGTAAGGACGTGATGTTCCACTTTACTTGGGAGTGTTGTTGTTCGAGGCTTTTTGGTCTCTTCTTTAATGTCTAATGTTTTTCTTTATAACTTCTTGAAATTTAGAAAATTTTGTTACTTCTAACCAACTATTTCCATGAAGATTTTCTTAGACTTCTTTCTTATACTTAAAATCTCTCTATGACTCAAAGGTATAACTTTAAGGTTTCAGAGGAACGCTTTGCCTTAAGATAAAATGTTCTTGAAAATATAGTATTTGTATCAAAAATATGAATATTACCAAATGATCATATGTAAGCTTGATAAAATAGTTCAATCCCGTGCGAAGCACAGGTAATCTACCTAGTCTATTTATAGGACAAGTTTAAAAAAGAGAAGACTTTTAATTAAATTATATTTATTATAGGTTCATGAATTAACAAAAAGAAAACGCATAACACCCAAGAACCTATAATTTAAAATTAAACAAAGATGAATGTTACAATTCACATTTATGTATTTCAAAACTTTTAACTGATTAATTTGTTTCAAAATTTATTGAAACACTAACGTTGTTAGTAGTAGTTCTCTTGAGGAGTCGTGGTTCTTGTCCTGACACCCATCTTTCTACATTAGAGGCTTCATAGGTAGACAGTTTTGGAGAGTTTTTTAGTTTCAAGATGTTTTATTTAAAACTTATGTTTCATACTCAGTATATCCGGAGAGTTTTGCGATTTATTACACTATTGATTTAGCATTACTTTCAGTTTGATGTTTGTGTATGCATGAGTTAGTCTTCCGTTTGTAAACAACCAGGATGAGGGGCCAGCAACGGTTCTCGAGTGCCGGCCACAGCCAGGGTGTAGGCTCGGGGCGTGACAAGTACTCATGATTGTCTAATTGTTTTTAAAGGTTATAATTAAGAAAGGAAATTCAAGGGACTCAAGTCATTAGGTTATTAATGGATATTATTAAACTAGAAGGTATGAAAATGAAGTGGAATGAATTATGAAGATGACTTTTACAATAATATAATTAGGAAAATTTTAAAAAAAATTAAAGTATATATATATATATATTGATTGGCATGTGAAGAGTCTTTCTTGTAAATGTTCCTTAATTGATAAATATTTCTTTGTAATAAATTAAGTAATTTACTATTACAATAAAATAATTTATTTATTTATTTAAATAAGAAAAAAAGGCCAAAAAGAGGAGAAAAAAGGATAAATACAAATGGAGTTCATAGAGGGAGGTGTCACATCAGCTTATCTATGTTATCATTTACTATTTGATAGTAAAAAAATATTATATACATTGTGTTTTGATAAAGGATAAAATACCTTTCAAATTTTGAATGGATATTTTGTAATTAATTTACAAATCCTCGGCTGTTAGACTTCTTATTTAATTTACAAACCTCAATGTGAAATTCAGCCTTTAGAAAACTAAAACTTATTAGTAAGGTGCGGTGGAGCGGACTGCTCCTTCCTTAGTCAGAGGTCTCGATTTCGAGTCGTGAGTATAAAAAAATCTTTGGTAAGGAGCATTACCCCAAATGGCCCTATCCGTCAGAAGTTCAGATTAATCAAACTCAAATACAAATGCCACGTGGAAAACTAAAAAAACATACAAAAAACATATTTATAACACAACAATAACCAAAGAAGCTGTGGGTAATAATACTCCCTGCGAAAAAGGGTCAAATGGAGACTAATCTTTGAAAACTTAAGTGGGAAGAATCGTCAAAAGAGGAACATGTTCTTTGTGTTTTAGCTCCATTTGGGAAAAGGTGGTGAAGAGAACTGAAGGTGACATAATTAGAGAAAAAGCAATTCAATCATATAGTTCAGTTTTGCACTTTATAGTACTTATAATTATAAAAGTATATCAATAGTTTAAACAGCCGAAAGCTAACGGAAGAACAAGTAAATATGAGATGTGAAAAGTGTAGCTTCTAAATTAAAGTCCAATAGGATAAGAAGGTGAAAGATTCTTTCCAATTAACTGCACTTAAAATTACTCATTTAAGTAGAAGATAATGATGTTCTGATTAGTTTTTCTTGTCATACGTACAATTTATGTCACGCCCCCGAGAGGGTACCCTAGGCGTGGCCGGCACTCAGAGACCATTGCTGGTCCTAATCAAACCACTTGGTCTGATCACTCATTCAATCACTCAGCGGAAGACTTAGATAAATCAAAGAAGACACTCAAGTGGGATAACAATCAACAACTCAATAAAAGGATAGTTTAAATACTCTGTTCGAATCAACTCAACATCATAAGTTAAGTTTTTTTTCAAGACAAGTTCGAAATGGGAACATCAGCTCTATCTCTATCACTGTCTCCGTCACTGTCTATGATGCCTCTAAACTCTTCATAAAAAGAACTACTCTAATAAAGGAAATCAACTAGAATAAAAAGGTCCCTTCGAAAGTGATGAGGTCTCACAAAAAGCTTGAATAGAGTGATCTTCAATGAAGCACTAGTTGAGGATCTCTAATACCTATATATGCATCATAAAAAGGATGTAGCGCCGAATGGCATCAGTACATGGAATGTACAGTATGTAAAATAGTTGAAAGGCAATACGATCAATAATACTCCACATCATGCCACTCGACTCAAGGGACTCAACTCTGATATCGACTCAACTCAATATCCAATCAAGTTTTAAAATAACCAATGCTTTGAAAACAGGCTCAATGATATGCACCTCAACCAACTCAAGCCATTCATTTTTAGGGAGTCTCTCTAATCGACAACTATCACTTATGAGCTAGTGATGATACAACGCTTTGCACTTCCATTGCCGCAGCCGTCCAATACCTTGCAATAGTAAGGGAATATCAACCTCATTGGATCCACAATCAATCAAAGTCCTCTTTTCGGGACTAGAGAAGCACAGCCTCTATCCTACATTTGCTACGTAGTTTATAGGGTTTGAGTTGTTATTTACTCTTACCCAAATCGGTGTTCAATACTACTCCAAAAAGACTCATCGTGCTCGTATGCTCAATCAAATCAATTTATTCGAATCATTTCATCTAGTCTCATTGGACTCTCATCAAACTTAATCTCATCTAAATAATCAATTCTTTCATTTAAAACATGCTTTCAAACTCATTCATATCTCCTCATGTGGAGTTGGTAGTCATATTTTTGAAGAGGAACATTAAAGCTTTAGGGTGGTCAATTGCCGATATTGTGGGTATTTCACCGGGTGTATGCACTCACAAAATAAATTTGGAGAAAGATTGTAAACCAAGTATTGAACACCAATGAAGATTAAATCCTCTAATGCAAGAAGTGGTGAAGAAGGAAATTATTAAATGGTTAGATGCGGGAGTGATCTTTCAAATCGTGGATAGCCAATGGGTAAGCCTGGTGTAATGTGTGCCAAAAAGTGTGGTATCACAGTAGCTCCTAATAAAGAAGCTGAATTAATTACTACTCATCCTGTCACCGGGTGGCGTGTGTGCATGGACTATCGAAAGCTCAATTCTTGGGCTGAAAAAGACTACTTCCCCATGCCCTTTATTGATCAATTGCTTGATAGGCTTTCCGGAAAGGGGTGGTATTGCTTTCTTGATGGATATTCTGGGTACAGCCAAATCTCCATTGCACCGGAGGATCAAGAAAAGACAATGTTTACATGTCCTTATGGCACATTCGCATTCAAGTGAATGCCATTTGGGCTATATAATGCTCTGGCTACCTTCCAACGATGTATGCTCTCAATCTTTGCCGATATGGTAGAGGATTCCATGGAAGTGTTCATGGATGATTTCCCTGTTGTTTGTGATTCTTTTGAAGAATGTTTGAGGCATTTGGATATGGTATTAAAAAGGTGTGTGGATTCAAACTTGGTCCTTAACTAGGAGGAGTGTCATTTTATGGTGAAAGAGGGAATTGTGCTTGGACATATAATATCCGGGGATGGTATTGAAGTTAATCAAGCTAAAATCAAGGTAATTGAGAAGTTACCTCCCCCAATTTTGGTAAAAATGTGAGGAGTTTTCTTGGTATGCCGGGTTCTATAAATGGTTCATCAAAGATTTCTCCAAGATTTCTATTCCATTGTGTAGACTTCTTGAGAAAGAAAGAACATTTGTTTTCGATGACTCTTGCATGGTGGCTTTCAAAACACTCAAGGAGAAACTTATATCAGCCTCAATAATTATTCCTCTCGAATGGAATCTCCCTTTTGAA
Source organism: Solanum appendiculatum (assembly GCA_018342035.1). Lineage (NCBI taxonomy): Eukaryota > Viridiplantae > Streptophyta > Magnoliopsida > Solanales > Solanaceae > Solanum > Solanum appendiculatum. The sequence continues at coordinate 296,646 of JAGDQO010001671.1, forward strand.
ATGATGTGTGATGCTAGTGGCTTGGCTCTAGGTGCTGTTCTTGGGCTACGTAAGAACAAGTTCTTTCATCCTATCTATTATGCTAGCAAGACACTAAATTATGCTCAGAAATTTACACCATAACGGAGCAAGAGTTGTTAGCTGTGGTATACGGGTTTGAGAAGTTTCACACATATTTTTTAGGTACCTAAGTGGCCATTCACACAAACCATGCAGCCTTAAGGTACCTAATGGCTAAGAAAGAGGCTAAGCCAAGACTAATTTGATGGGTCTTACTTCTTAAGAGTTTGACTTCGAGGTGAAAGATAGAAAGGGGTGTGAAAACCAAGTAGTTTACCATCTTTCAAGATTGGAGGCAGATGCTAGAGTGGTTGAAGAGAAAGACATTGATGATGCTTTCCTAGATGAATCGGTAATGGTAATTTCTACACCTTTTGTTCTTTGGTATGCTGATTTTGCAAAGTTTATTGTGTGTGGGCTGTGACCCGATTATTTGAGTAGCCATCAAAAAGAGAAAATTCCTATTTGATGTGAAGAAGTATATTTGGGATGAACCTTTCCTTTTTAGGGAGTGTGCTGATAACATCATTTGGTGTTGTGTGCCAGAAGTAGAAGTGAATGAGATCCTTGAAGCATGTCATGCCTCGCTGATAAGTGGTCATCATGGGGGCATTCGTACAACCTCTAAGGTATTACAATGTTGTTACTATTGGCCTATTTTATTTAAGGATGCTCACACATTTTGCAAATGTTGTGTCCAATGTAAATTACAAGGGAGTATATCTAGGAGACATTAATTGCCACTTTCACAAATCCTTGAGATTGAATTGTTCAATGTTTGGGGGATTGATTTCATGGGCCATTTTCCTAGCTTATTCTGGAAGAAGTACATCCTTGTAGCAGTTGATTATGTCTCCAAATGAGTGGAAGCAACAACATTACCAAATAATGAAGCGCGAAGTGTTATAAAGTTTCTAAAAAAGAACATCTTCATAAGATTTGGTACCCCAAGGGCTATTATAAGTGATGGCGGGTCACATTTTTTCAATCGTCAATTTGCATCCCTCCTCTCTAAATATGGGGTCAATCACAAAGTGGCAACACCATACCATCCACAATCCAGTCGATAAGTTAAAGTGTCTAATCGAGAAATAAAGAGCATCTTGGCCAAAATAGTGAATGTCCATTGTACTGACTGGTCCAGCAAGCTTGATGATGCACTTTGGGCCTATCATACGACATTTATGTCTCCCATTGGGATGTCTCCCTACAAGTTAGTGTTTGGTAAAGCTTGCTATCTTCCAGTTGAATTTGAAAATAAAGCGTTGTGCGCGTTGAAAAAGATAAATATGAATTGGGATGTAGCTTCCAGAGACCCTGTACACCAAATTCTTGAGCTGGATGAATTTCATTTGCAGGCCTACGAAAGCTCCGCACTATATAAGGAAAAAGTTAAAAGGTGGCATGATGCTAAGATACTACTCAGGAATTTTGAGTTGGGGAGTTATTCCTACTGTTTAATTTAAGGTTGAAGCTCTTCCCAAGAAAACCCAAATCCAAGTGGATTAGTCCGCACACTATCACACGGGTGTATGGCAATGGAGTGATCAAAATTTAAGATGCAAAAGGGGTGTGATTCACAGACAATGGGCAAAGATTGAAAGAATACTTGGAGAAGGTCATGATGTGAGGGGTGTTGAAGTGATGTATTTGGACGATGTTTGAAAATCATATCCACATCATTCCGCGATGTTAAATTAGGTGCTTCTTGGGAGTCAACCCAAGTGTTAGTTATTTTCAATAACAAGGGTGTTCACATGTACATGTATTGGGTAATGGGCGATGGTACAGGCAACTCGGTGATATGCCGAGTATAGTAGGTGAAGCTCTAATGAGCCCGCCCTTTGGGAAGCTCAACTTTAGGTTCTTACTGTCTATTTTGGCAATGCTTCTCACCTACAAGGTGATGCACCGACACCATTGCGTGAACTCGATGCAGCCCGCCTAAGTAGGCACGAAAAATGGGAGACACAATGCTAATTTCGGCGATGTTCTTGCAAGAGCCGGCAATTCACCCATATACATTGGGTGATCATGGTGTAGACCACCGACATGGAGGAAATATTGTCCTCCAACCACAGCTACAATAGGAGATCTGAGTCTAATCGGCGATTGTCAGTACCAGTGATTGCTCAGGGAATGCTCCTACCTTCACTTCTTTATGACGTTTTTGTGCATTGAGGACACTACTTTTTTCTTTTTGGTCGAGTGAGGACCTTCGTGCTAATATTCCACTTATTAGAGTGCTCTTTTGGGTAAATGTTTCTCTATTTTTCTTTTTCGTTCTTTCTTGATGATTGCAACCCCCAATGAGTTTAAAATCATGAAATGTTTAATGTTTTCATTGATAAAAATTTGAGAATCAATTTCGGTCAATATCGATGTCTTGGATAGTACTCATGAGGAGCTTAATGCATAGTGTTAGTGTTGCAAGAATTAAATTGATGAGGTTACACCTTTGAGTGAATGCTCTTGATATTTTTGGGATGTGCTAAATGAGTGTATTTTGAAGTTCCATGTGTGGTGTGATTTTACTTGAAATCATGCATCTGGAGTCCTAGAATTTGTCTAATTAGTCCAATTGTGTAAATCTTGGTTAATGTAGACATGATCTTGGGCAACAATTGAAAGAGGGAACCAAATTTTCCTTAAATCCTTTTTGACTACCTTGTGAGAGTGTGAATCCATTTTTGCACCATTTGAGCCTAACCTATTTGTTGGTATCCCTACCTTCTCACTAAAATATCCTTTTTAAAGCATTGTGATATTTGAATACTTGCTTAGGACAAAAGCCTAACCTGAGGGTGTGGAAAGTAAGAAACAATGAAAGCCAAGTGAAGGGCAAAGAAAGATGAAATGAGACTCAACTTTGAAAGTGTGACCAAAAAGTAGGAACCCTTTCTTATAAAAAAAAAGAAAAAGAGATAGTTATCATTATGAGAAAAATGCCTTGGAAAATGAAAATGAAAAAGAAAAAGAGAGTGAATGAAATAAGAATGGCAAGTCAAGAGTTGAGTTCTCAAATGAGAAAGAAGGAAAAGAACTTGAGAAGAGGTGATGATGATTGCAATAATGCTTTGAAAAGGTAAAGTCACCAATCCAAATTGACCATACCTTAACCCTCAACCCCATTACAAGCCTAAAAGACCCTAGAGATCTTGCATGAACTAGGTTATGTGATGATTGGAAAATATGGGCAAACATATGGAACAAAGCTTGCATGTGTTTCTCTTTTGAGAGAGTGAGAGTTGCATTGATTCCTTACAGATTTGTTGATTTGCTTTGTGCGACCATGGAATCATTATTTATGTGAGGGCACTTGAATACATTTGTTAAAACATTTTCTTGCATTAGACAAGAAGCTAAGTGAGCATGAGCTTATTTTGAGACTAGCTAGTCATCATTTGAAGCTTTTTGATCATGATTGAGGATAACGTGTTATTGAGAGTAGTCTTGCTTGGGCACTTGCATGTTATTTCTTATTGAGTATTGTTGTAGACACCCTTATTGAGCTTTTTTTGTTCTTAATTTACTTGAGGACAAGCAAAAATTTAAGTTGGGGGTGTTCATGAGTGGTAGATTTGCACTCATTTAAGGTCCATTTAGCTCAATAATTAGTGTCCTCAATGCCTAATTTTGTCCTATTCTGATAGAGTGTTGATGATTTGTAGATATGAAGGCAATTGGAGAGGCCAAGGGGTGATGTTTGAAAGAATGACCAAAAATACAAAACGACATGTAAAATTACACCTTGTAGGTCACCTAACAAGAAGGGCGAGTCACCAAAGAAGTCTAATATCGAATTTGATAGTATTTTGAGTTAGTTCTCAAGGTCGATCGGCGAAGTGAGGTAGGAAGGGTGATCCGATGAAAGACATAAGGCGATGTGGATAGACGTTGCTGAATCTGACAGTGTTGGCAGATAAAATGATGACTCAAAATATGATACAAGGTGGAACTCGGCAATTCACCAAAGTTACAATAGTAAACTCAAAGGGGATCGCCTAGTGAGACGCAAACACCTGAAGCTTGAAGTATGGAAAAGGTGAACCTAAGGAAAAAGGGTGATTTGCCAAATTCACTGGGCAAACTGAGTTAATGTCGCCAAAAAGGACACGGAACTACTTTTTGGGAAAAAATTTAGGAAACTATAAATAGCCTAGAGGAGAGAGAAAGAGGTGTGGAAAATTGAGAGAAATATTCTGATCATTCTAGAGAGAAAAACACTTTCCATTAAAGAAGAACACATTTATTGTTGAAGCTTTTAATTGTGTAAACTTGAATTTGGGAAATTGAGGTTGGATTCAAAGTGGGTTTGCTTTTAAATATTCAAATTCATGCTACCTATGGCTAATTTCATACAAGGTATAATCTATTTACACTTTGCAATGTGTGGCTAAAACCCCAAACTCTTGGGGTGTGATTATGGGGTTAGGTGTTGATTTAATTTAGTGGGTCTACTGAATTGCTCTATTTTTGGCTATTAATTACAAATTTGACTGATTGCCAGGTGATTAATTCATGAATTGAGGTGGCCAACATAATTCTAGCTTCGATCTTGTAGTGGTGCTTGAAAGAGACCAAGATAAGTGGGTAATCTGCTCAATAGTTGTAGTTTAAGTTACTTGATTGCAGTTTTAAAGTCTTGGGTTGTTTTGAATGGCATATAGATGAGACGAAAAGGAGATTCTATGCAAGGAAGCTTTGAGATCGAAAGAAGATTAGCATCAATGATGATGACCTAGCTTATTTGTGATTAATTAGTTGTAAAAGGCAATTCTACTATACCTCAAGTGAAATTAACATTCAATCCCCCACACCCCTAGAGTCCTTTAGTTTTGTGAATTGTCAACTATTTCCATATTTTTAATTGGGTCTCTGAATTATTGCTATTAAAGTTGGTGGACACCTCCACCCATTTGTTTTTACTTAAACTTCAACTGAGTTAATTTCTCGTTAATTTTCTAATTAAATTCTTAACCATATGCCATTCCTTGTGGGATTCGACCCCAACTCTTTGTTGGATTTTTATTGACGATGACCGCTCACTCTTTGGAATTGTTTTAGAGTGTGATTTGAGCATTATCAACTATGACTCAAGGCAACTTAAGATTCACAAGAGGAACTATCCGAATCATGATCTCGAGTTGGCAGTAGTAGTTTTTTCTCTCAAGATATGGCGTCACTATCTCTCTGGCGTCCATGTGGATGTGTTCACCCACCACAATAGTCTCCAGTATGTTTTCAGTCAAAAATAGCTTAATCTCAAAGAAAAAAGGTGGTTAGAGCTACTCAAGGATTACTACATGAGTATCATCTACAACCCAGGTAAGGCTAATGTTGTTGTTGATGCCTTGAGCAGGCTGTCCATGGGGAGTACTGCTCATGTCGAGAAAGGGAAGAAAGAGTTGGCTAAGGAAGTTCAAAGACTTGCTCATTTAGGAGTCCATTTGTTAGATTCAAATGAAGGTGGAGTTGTTGTGATGAATGGGGCTAAATCCTTATTAGTTTCGGAAGTGAAGGAAATGTAAGAAAAAGACCCCATCTTACTTGAACTAAAGACAAACATTCATAAGTAGAAGGTGATGCCTTTTGAACAAGGGGGAGATGGTGTGTTTCTATATCAAGGTAGATTGTGTTCCAAAGGTGTATGAGCTCTGAGAGAGGATCATGGAAGAAGCTCATAGTTCCAAATATTTGATCCATCTAGGTTCCACAAAGATGTACCATGAGTTGAGAGAAGTCTATTGGTGGAATAGTGTGAAGAGGTGTCTTGTAGATTTTGTTGCTAAGTGCCTAAATTGCTAAAAGTCAGGTTGAACACCAAATGCCATGTGGTGTGGCTCCAAACATAGCTATTCTGGAATGGAAGTGGTAAGTGAATAATATAGACTTCATTGCTGGCTTACCGTGATCTTGCAGGCAACATGACTCGATTTGGGTGATTATAGATCGGATGACTAAATAAGCCCATTTCTTGTTTATAAAGACTACCAATTTAGCAGAAGATTATGCCAGGTTATACATCTGTGAAATAGTCTGACTTCATGGAGTCCTGTTGTCCATCATTTCATATAGGGGTGCACAATTCACCGCTCAATTTTTGAAGTCATTTCAGAAAGGTTTGGGTTCAAAGGTAAACCTTCGTACTGATTTTCATCCTCAACCAGATGGTCTAGCAGAGCGTACAATTCAGACCCTAGAGGATATGTTGAGAGCATATGTCATGGATTTAAAAGGTAATTGGGATTATCAATTGCCTCTCATAGAGTTTGCTTACAATAACAGTTATCACTCCAGCATCCAGATGGCTCATTCTTATGAGGCTCTTTATGGGCGAAGATGTAGATCTTGTATTGGTTGGCTTGAGGTTGGTGAAGCTGAGTTTATAGGGCCACACTGTAACACCCTAAAAATTTCTAAACTAGGCCCGAACCATTCTTTATTTGCATGCAAAATCATATCGGGTGATTCTTTAATAGCTCATATGTGTAAAGGCCATTTCTTTGGTGTTCGAATGGATTTGCATATGAATTAATGTCACAAGAAGCCCCTAGAACAAAGTTGAGTTGAAAACTTCATTACCGATTAAGTTTTTACATAAGATTCTACTTAGGTAAACTTCAGAAGATCATATCTCTCAGCACATAATGAATTAGGTGGCCCATAATCTATCAAATTGAATGTCTTTGAGTCCTCTTTTCAACACCCCCAAGTTTGCCTTATTTCAAGTTCCGAGTGAAACGTTATGGATAAGTTACTAGAGTCTGTCATATCTGAGTGTTCTCAGTTTGTGAACGACGGATCCAACCTACAGGCCGTAGGTTGAACTATGACCTGTCCTGTCAAACCATAAAAAACTTCTGAAAGTTTAAATTTTTGGATCTAATTCCTATGGATCCATCCCTTTGGCAAAAAGAACTACTACGGGCCATCATTTGGACCCGTTAATGGATTTTTGAGCCTTAAAAATTCAATACAAATTCCATAGATGGGATCTGTTGTCCGTAGCTCAAACCACGAACCGTAGATAGTCTCGCGGATAGTTTTTGTCTTCTTTTAAATAAGGGTAGTTTAGTCTTTTCCCACCCCATCTAAGCCTAAACCACGACCATTTTTACCTAATTAAGGGTCTAAACAGTGTTAACACATTATTTTACGTTCTTTAACATTTCAAAGACTTAGACCAAGGATTCAAGAAGAGAAAGCTTGGGTTTTTTAATGTTCATCAAATTTCATCGATTTCACCAAGAACTTTGTTCTTTCCAAGTATTTAAGGCTATCATAGTGATGGACCGAGTTCATCCTCACGACCTACATCTACTTTCTATCAATAAAGAATAATCTAGCGTTAGATCCTTAATTTTGATAATTCTTGAGATAAGTATCGTGGTTGAGTTATGAGTTTCATTCCAAATGTTTAGTATCTATATCTTGCATTAAGAATCTTGAGTTGATTGTTTATGTCTATTTTTTCAGCATGAAGCCTATTATTGAGAATCTTTTAACCAAACTCTTTTACCTTAAATTGATGTTTGAGAAAGTAAAGACGAGGTTTGAGTAGAGTTTAAAGAATAATTTTGAGTAAAGTATGAGGGGACTAATTGATCTCCAAATGTATCATTTTTACATTGAGGAAGAGAACTTTAATTTTCATAAAGAGTTAAAAGAGTTTCGAGAGATAATTGAGACATAGCCTCTTAAAGAGGATCTTTTGAGTAATTATCTCAAAACAGAGAAAGAGTATTTCTACTTGAGCATGTGTATATATATTTATTGGGAGTAGTATTGAGCATCGATATGGGGATGAGTTCAGACAACTCACATTCCTCAAAACCATGTAGCCAACATGGGTAAAGGATCGTACTTTTTAGACGACTCCTTGTTGCTTTCGAGCATAGCTTTAGTGGATTCACTTAGCTCATAGTTATGGTTGTCGGTTAGAGAATCTCTCAAATAAGAGAAAAGAGTAATTTATTGTATTCTTATATACATCTTTGAATTAACCTCTTTTATTTATGAAGCTTTAAATATTTTCCTCTCTTATTATTGCTTTATATTGAGTTGAGTATTCTTCCAGCATTATCAGTTTAGTTAATTATTCATTTAGCTTTATTACATACTCGTACATTAAATGTACTGATGTCATTTAACCTGCATCTTTCTATGATGCAGATATAGGTGTTCAGGATCATCAACAAGTGCTCCATTGAGATCATTTGGCACTCTAGTTAGCTTTTGGTGAGCCTCCTTGCATTCTAGAGGACCCCCCCTTTCCTTTAAGTTTAGTTAGTTTAGGGTGTCTTGGGTCTTGTTCGACATCCATGTTGAACAATCGAGGCTTCATAGATAGATAGAATTCAGGAGTCTCACAATACTTTCTTTTCCTTTGAGATGTTTTGAAAATTATTATTATTGGATTGAGTATTGTTTTCAAACAGTATGAGTTAAGCATTTTATAGTATTAATGATTTAATTCTATTTTAAGCCTTTAAATGCTTGAGTCAGTCTTTCGCTAAGTAGTCAGCCAAGCCAAGGGTTAGCTTAGGGACCAGCGGTGGCTCTCGAGTGTCGGCCACATCCTGGGTGTAGACTCGGGGCGTGACAAACATGGTATCAGAGCATAGAGTTCAAGAGTCCTAGGGTGTCTATGAAGCGTTGTCTAGTAGAGTCATTCTTATTGGTGTATATCATGCCACATCTATAATGAGGAAGCTATGGCATTTAGAAACTTTCAATTTCATCTTACTCATGTTCGTGCGATAGAGTTCAACTCTATAAAAGTTTCTTCTAACTCGTGCCTACATGTGTTCTTTCAAATCAAGCCTCCATGAAGAGTTGTTCGACGTCCTTCAAGGAGGAATGCTAATCCTCAAGGTCAAGAAGCTCCAAATGCACCAGAAGTGCAACACCCTCAGGGTGATGTCACCAATGTAGAGTTCAGAGATGCTATTCAGATATTGACTCAGTTTTTGGCAAATAAGGCTGGTCAACAAGAAGTGGGTCGTCAGGATGTGGCTGATACATATAGAATCCATAAGTTTTTAAGGTTGAATTCTCCAGAGTTCACAAGGTCGGAGGTCACTGAGGATCCAGAGAACTTTGTGGAAGAACTTTTTGAGGTCATGCGTGTTGCTGATGCAAAGCGTGTGGAGTTTGCTTCTTATCATCTCAAAGGTGTTGCTAGGATATGGTATGATCAATGGAAGAAGAACAGGGCAGAGGGGGAACCACTTTTGAGCTGGGCTGTGTTTGAGACTGCTTTCTTGGGGCGTTTCTTTCCCCGAGAGCTATGGGAGGCTAGGGTGAGAGAGTTCTTGAATCTAAATAATAGTTATCACTCTAGTATCTAGATGGCTCCTTATGAGGCTCTTTATGGGTGAAGATGTAGATCTCTTATTGGTTGGTTTGAGGTTGGTAAAGCTGAGTTGATAAGGCCAGACTTAGTTCATCAAGCCATGGAGAAGGTGAAGACTATTCAGGAAAGGTTAAAAACAGTACAAAGTCGTCAGAAATCATATATAGATGTAAGAAAGAGAGACTTGGAGTTTGAGGTTAATGATTGGGTTTATTTGAAGGTTTCACCTATGAAGGGTGTTATGAGATTTTGGTGAGAAGGGAAATCTCAGTCCATGATACATTGGTCCTTACAGGATATCCAAGAGAGTTAGCAATGTAGCTTATGAGTTGGAGCTACCATCAGAGTTAGTAGCAGTACATCTGGTATTTCACATCTCTATGCTAAAGAAGTGTTTGGGCGATCCTTCAGTAATTATGCCTACTGAGAATATTGGTATCAAGGATAGTCTATCTTATGAGGAGATTCCAGTTCAGATTCTTGATCATCATGTTCGCAATTTGAGAACCAAAAGGTTGCATCAGTCAAGGTCTTATGGAGAAATCAGTTTGTTGAAGAGGAAACATGGGAAGCTAAGAAGGATATGAAGACTAGATACCATCATCTCTTTACCTCCGATTTAGTTCCAGTCCAAGGTACTAACTCTTCTTCAAGTACTCATTCAATTCAGTCCCTCCTTAACTATTTTGAGTTCATGAGTTTTATGTGTATTTTTCACTACATTGGGCGGTTAAACATTTCCATACCCTCTTCATGCTCAGTTCATCCATCATTTGAGCAAGGGGGAGATATTGTAATAACTCAAAAATTTCTAAGCTAAGGCGCGAGCCATTATTTATTTGCATGTAAAATTGTATTGGGCTATTCTTAAGTTGCTGATATGCGTAATGGTCATTTCTTTGGTGTTCGAATGGATTTGGATATGACTTAAGGTCACAAGAACCCCCAAGCACAAAGTTGAGTTGAAAGCTTCATTATCGATTAAGTTTTGACATAAGATTCTACTTAGGTTAAATTCAAACGATCTTATCTCCTAGTACATAATGAATTAGGTGGCCCATTACCTATCAAATTGAAGGACTTTGAGTCCTTTTTCCAACGCCACCAAGTTTGCCTTATTTCAAGTTTGGAGTAAAAAGTAATTTCTATTTTACCAGAGAAAGATATATCAGAGTTTTCTGAGTCTGTGAACGACAGATCCAACCTACGCGCCGTAGGTTGAACTGCGACCCGTCCTGTCAAACTATCAAAAATTTCAAAAACTTTGAATTTTGGGATCCAATTCTTATAGATACATCCTACGGGCCATAAGAACTACTACGGGCCGTCGTTTAGAGCCGTAAATAGACATTTGAGGCTTAAAAATTTTATATAAATTCCACATATGGGATCTATGGTCCGTAGCTAAAACCACAAACCGTAGAGAGTTCCATGGACAGTTTTCGTCAGCTTTTAAAGAAGGGTACTTTAGTCTTTTCCCACCCCTTTTAAGCCTAAACCACCACCCCTTTTCATCTAATTAAGGGTCTAAACAGTGTTAAAATATTATTTTACATTATTTAACACTTCAAAGACTTAGAGAAAGGATTCAAGAGGAGAAAGCTTACCAAGAACTTTGTTCTTTTCAGATATGTAAGGCCATCATAGTGATGGATTGAGTTAGAGAATCTCCCAAATAAGAATGAAGAGTAATTTATTGTATTCTTATATACATCCTTGAGTTAGCATATTTTATTTATGAAGCTTTAAATATTTTCCACTTTTACTATTGCTTTGTATTGAGTTGAGTTTAGGTGAGTATTCTTCCATCCTTTTCAGTTCAGTTATCTATTCATTCAACTTTATTACATAATCATACAGTCATTTTTTTATGTCGTTCGACCAGCATCTTTCTATGATGCAGATACAGGTATTCAGGATCATCAACACGCGCTCTATTAAGATCATTTGGCACTCCAGTTAGCTTTTGGTGAGCCTCATTGCATTTCGGAGGACTCCCCCTTTCCTTTCAGTTTAGTTAGTTTAGGGTATCATGGGTCTTATCCCGACATCCATGTTGAACTATAGAAGCTTCACAGATAGATAGAGTTGAGGAGTCTCTCGGTACTGCCATGACCTAGGGTGGCCCCTAGATGTAACACGGCGTACAAGACCCCAAGAGGCCTCATACAAGCCCTTAGCTTACATAACATACTAGATAATAGAAAAATAAGAGCTCAAAAGAGTATTTTATATCAAAGCTTTACTCAAAATAGTGGAAGTCTACAACTCATGTCTCAAAGCCTTCTAATATCATAGAATACAAATAAAAGTGATAGGGACGCAGCCCAATACAGTGTCCAACATAAGGAAAGACATCAAAGTAAAATCCAACAAGGCTATGTCCTCGGATGGATGAGGACTCACCAAGTCTTTTTCTCAACTCTAAGTCAATTCTCTAGCCATGAGTAGGAGAACTGCCACATCCTACACAAAAGAAGTTGATGCAGGCAAGAGTATGCGTTAGCACAATAAAGTACTAAGTATGATAGCAATGCATATAAACTCATAAAACATGCTAAAAACTGATATATAAACATGACATGCAATTGGCCAAGCTAAACATGATAAGGCATATAGGCAAATAGCATAAAGCATAAACCATGGCCAAAGGAAGCTAAATCGTCTTTCTTTTACTCTTCTTTTCTTTACTTTACTTTTAGTAACCCATGCACCATTGTGCAAGCTGAAGTGTGGGAAAAGCCTTAAACCGATCTGTAGACCATGGAATAACTCAACATGAATTTCGGTGTCTGCCCTACACCGAAAAAGGACCATTCCACTTGCCAAGGTAGAATCCTGAACCATAGCCTACGTGGATCCACTAGCTAAACTGATATAATATGGGCCTATTAAATACCACCTATGGGGGCACATAGGCATAGGACATATGGGGAATAGTCACCCGTCCACTCGGTTCTATGCATAATTCCCACTATACAATCATAAATATTGATATTCATGGAAAGGAACAACTGGGATTGCCAATCCAAGCTAAACATGACTTCACATATCATAGACTAGTCCAAGCTTACTTCATTGAGTGTTTCTTCTTTCATGGTGTCCAAGCTTACACCCCTAGAATAGCTTCTTTAAGCTCCTGATTCAATTTTAGTTAAGCAAACCTTTTAACAAGTTATGAATCCTTTACATGTGAGAAAACCTTTCACAAGCTTAGGTTGAGCATTATATGAGAAAACCCTTTCAAGACTCAACAACAACATATCATAGATTTCATATAAAACATGCTTGATTCTATAAGCCTCTTTCTTCATGATTCTATCATGCTTTTTCTTCATAGCTAATGGGTTCATGTTGCCTTTATTTTAAACTATGCAATTCAATGCAAGCTAGCTCTTAAGAGTCATAATCAAGGCAATTTAGTCATACTTGAAGTAACCCACATAAAAGAGGAAAATCATGCTTTTTACGTGAACATGCTAAATTCGTGCACTTCACCCCAATTCATGCTTAATTTCATAGATGATCCCTCAATTTCATCAATTCATATCTCAACCCAACAATCAAGGCATAGATTATCAAATTGGGGAGAATTTACTAGGGATCATGGGGGTTCATGCAATAATTACAATTAGACATGTAATTCACGCTAGATCGTGCACTAAATTACTTTACCCACACTAGATCGTGCACTACAAAGCATTAAATCAGTAATTGAACTCATACTAGAAGAACCCATAACAATTGATCAAACCCTAGCTTACTTGAAAGGAATTGAACCTTGAAATTCATGAAGAAAAGGGAAGGCCCAATGGAGGAAGCAACTCCATTGGTCAATACCATCATACATTAGCAAATCCCAATAGAAATTGGAGGAAATTTGGTGATCTTCAATGGAGGACTTAGCTTCTTCTTCTTCCTTGAGCTAGAGAGGCTTTCTTTTAGAGAGAGAAATATTTGAGAGGTGAATTTAGGGAATAAGTTAGAATGAAGTGATTTAGGTATAGAAAACTATATATAGGACCTTCATTAAGGGTAAAACTGACTTAGTTAATTAGGGAATTAACCAGGGAAAAGACCAAAAAGCCCTTACTTAAAAGCTGTCGAGGCTCATCTACAGTCAGGACCTACGGTACGTACATCCGTTGACTGACCGTCCTATTGAACCGTTAAAAGATTCAGAAGTTGGTATCTGGGGACCCTACAACGACGGTTTCAATCTATGGTTGGTACGTCCATATACGGACCGTACACCTCAACCGTGGATCACAGTCTAAGGTTCAAGAATTTAACCAAGTCTGGGGGACATCTATGGTTACTTTCTTTGGACCGTCAACTGACTCACGATCCGTCCTGCTACTCCGTTGATCACACTTCAGAGACTGAGGATTAGTGAAATCTACAGAGCCATTTACGGCTCCTCACCTACGGCCCGTCAACCTAACTACGGCCCGTAAGTGGCCTCTGTAGGTCACTCACTACTTATAGGTAAATTCTGCATTTTCATTGCTTGGAAAGCTGGGGTATTACAATATTTCCCCTTTGGGGACATTCGTCCTCGAATGAGAACCTGGACATCATGAGAAGGGTGACAGACTCGGACTAACAACCCAACCTAACATGCAAGCATATAAATGCACATATCCGAGAATGAAACATCAACTCCAAGCTAAAGCATGCTCAACACTAAATTCATAAAGACTTTATGCAACTCATATTCAATGCACATATATAATATTAGACTCTTCATGAACATGCATAAAAATCAAGGAATCATGAAAATCAACTGTGACACATGAAACCAAAAGAATGTACCATGAGTAACTAGGTACCTCAAGCTAGAGGAGGATCGGAAGGAAAGAGATGAGGGTAGCGGAACATCATATCTGCCTCGGCCTCCCAAGTAGCACCCTCAACTAATTGATTCCTCCATAGAATTTTCATGGAAGCAACTTCTTTATTTCTCAACTTCTGAACTTGTCGGTCTAAAATCTCAACTAGAACCTCTTCATAGGAAAGACTATCCTTTATGCCAAGAGTCTCTATTGGCACTATAGAGGTCGAATAACCAACACACTTTTTCAACAATGAGACATGGAAAATCGGATGCTCTGATGCCAACTCATAAGGCAAATCAAGCTCATAGGCAACCTTACCAACACGTCTCAAAATCTAATATGGGCCTACATAACGGGGACTAAGCTTCCCTTTCTTCCCAAATCTCATTACACCCTTCATAGGTGAAATTTTCAAGTAAACCCAATCATCAACATCAAATTCTAATTCTCTTCTTCTAAAATCGGCATAAGACTTTTATCGACTCTGAGTCATTTTCAGCCTTTCTCTATTAAGCTGAACTTTCTCCATAGCCTCATGCACTAACTCGGGGCCTATCAAAGCAACTTCCCCAATTTCAAACCAACCTATGGGAGATCTACACCTCCTACCATAGAGAGCCTCAAATGGAGCCATACCAATACTAGAATGGTAGCTATTATTATAAGCAAACTTGATCAAAGGCAAATGGTCATCCCAAGTACCCTTGAACTCAATAACACAAGCTCTCAACATATCTTCTAAAGTCTGAATAGTACGCTCCGCTTGCCCATCGATTTGGGGATGAAAGGTCGTGCTAAGCTTAACACGAGTACCAAGACCTTTTTGGAATGACTTCCAAAATTGAGAAGTAAATTGGGTACCTCGATTGGGGATAATGGATAAAGGCTCTCCATGCAGCCTAACCATCTCCCTTATGCACAACTTAGCATAATCTTCCGCCGAATAAGAAGTTTTGACGGGAATGAAATGGGCTGACTTGGTCATTCTATCAACCACAACCCAAATCGAATCATAGTGTCACCTTGTGCGGGGTAAACCTACAACGAAATCCATATTCACATCTTCCCACTTCCAAGTAGGAATCTCTATGTCTTGGGTCAAACCTCGCGGTCTCTGATGCTCAACCTTCACTTGTTGGCAATTAGGACACTTAGCCACAAATTTCGCAATGTCTTTCTTCATGCCATTCCACCAATAGTTTTCCCGCAAATCACGATACATCTTGGTAGCTCTCGGGTGGATAGAATATCTAGAACTACGTGCTTGTAACAAAATTTTCCCTCTTAAATCATCAACGTCGGGAACACATAAGCGACCTTGGTAAAGAAGTACACCATCTCTCCCTTGGGAGAAAACCTCTATGGACTTCTTGAGAACCGCTTCTTTCAATTCCACCAAATTAGGATCAAGGTCTTGCTTAGGTTTTACATCATGCACAAAAGAGGATTCGGAACCATTGTGAATGGTAACTCCACCCTTAGCAGAATTAATCAATCGAATACCCAATCGGGCTAAACGATGAACATCACGAACCAACTCTTTCTTACCATCCTCAATATGCGCAACACTGCCCATAGACAAACTACTAAGAGAATCCACCACCACATTAGCCTTGCCGGGGTGATAGAGAACACTCATATCATAATCTTTTAGCAATTCAAGCCATCTTCTTTGGCGGAGATTCAAATCTTTCTGCTTAAACACATACTGGAGACTCTTATGATCGGTGAAGACATCTACATATACTCCATACAAGTAATGTCGCCATATTTTAAAAGCAAACACCACCGCTGCCAACTCTAAGTCATGAGTGGGATAGTTCTTCTCATGCACCTTTAGTTTCCTCGAAGCATAGGCAATCACTTTCCATTTTGCATAAGAACACACCCTAGCCCAATCTTTGAGGTATCACAATACACTACAAAACCATCGGTTCCTTCCGGTAGAGTTAATATCGGGGCCGAAGTAAGTCTGTCTTTCAATTCTTGAAAACTCCTTCCACAAGCCTCGGACCACATAAACTTAGCTTTCTTTTGAGTCAAAGAAGTCAACGGAGAAGAAATTGAAGAAAACCCCTCAACAAACCTCCTATAATAACTGGCTAAACCCAAGAAACTACGAATGTTCGAAGGTGATAAAGGTCTAGGCCAATTCTTAACCGCTTCGGTCTTCTTAGGATCTACCTCAATGCCCTCACTGGAAACAATGTGACCAAGAAAAGCCACAGATCTCAACCAAAATTCACACTTGCTACACTTTGCAAAGAGTTGTTGATCCTTGAGGACTTGCAACACAACCCTCAAATGACTAGCATGCTCTTCCTCATTCCTTTAGTAGATCAAGATATCATCAATAAACACAATCATGAACATGTCAAGGTATTGCTTAAACACCCTATTCATCAAGTCCATGAATGTGGCCGGAGCATTTGTCAACCCAAACGACATAACCAAGAACTCATAGTGACCATACCTTGTTCGGAAAGCCATTTTCGGAATATCATCTTCTTTCACCCTCAATTAGTCATAACCCGAACGAAGGTCGATCTTGGAAAAGTAACTAGCCCCTTGAAGTTGGTCAAACAAATCATCTATCTTTGGTAAAGGATACTTATTCTTGATTGTAACCTTATTCAATTGGCGATAGTCAATGCACATGCGGAGTGAACCATCTTTCTTTCTCACGAACCATACCGGAGCACCCCCTGGGGAAACCCTTGGTCGGATGAAACCCTTATCCAACAAGTCTTTTAGTTGCTCTTTCAACTCTTTAAGTTCTGCCGGAGCCATTCTATAAGGAGGAATAGAGATAGGTTGCGTATCTGGGAGAAGGTCAATACCGAAGTCTATTTCCCTTTCGGGTGGAATACCAGGCAAGTCATCGGGAAATACTTTCGGAAACTCACTAGCAACGGGGACCGACTCAAGAGTAGGGGTTTCGAAATCTACATCCCTCACCCTAACTAGATGATAAAAGCAACCCTTAGAGATCATCTTTCTAGCCTTTAGATAAGAAACGAATTAACCTCGAAACATAGAATTTCCCCCCTTCAACTCTAGGATAGGCTCATTAGGGAACTGAAACTTGACCACTTCTGGTCCTACAATCAATAGAGACATAACAAGCATGCAATCAATCCATCCCAAGAATGACATCGAAATCTAGCATATCCAGCTCTATGAGATCGACAATAGTAACTTTATGGGATAAGGAAATGGAGCAACCTCTATAAAACCTCTTAGATAAAATAGACTCTCCTATTGGAGTAGAAACAAGGATAGGATCTAGCAACATATTCGGTACAATATCAAACCGCATGGCCACATAGGGCATCACAAAGGATAATGTAGCACCGGGATCTAATAAGGCATAGACATCAAAATGGAAAACTTTCAACGTACCGGTGACCACATCGGATGAGCTCTCTTGCTCATGACGAGTCTGAAGTGCATAAAATATGTTTTGCTTAGGAGCACCTGAACCCGAACTACTTGGGGCAGCTTGCTTACCCTCTCTTCCTTTAGCCAAGAGAGATGGGCAATCTCTCATCTTGTGACCAGCCTTACCAGAAGTATAGCAACCATTGAACTAACTAGGCATTTGCCTTCATGCCTCCTCCCACATCTAGTACAACTAGGCAGAGAAGATCCACCATCGTTCCCTCTTTGAGGCTTTGAGTTTGGCACCCTATCATTGTTGGATCTCGGAGGAGCCTTGCAAGAACCTTTGGTGAAATCTTGAATGACCACGTCCATCGAATTTTGCATGAGAAAAGTTGCCATCTCCGGTTCTAGCCCTCTTAGTCCCTCTAGATCTCCCTTTAAGCTTTTCTTCTTCAATTTGTTCAGCATAAACCATGAGGCTAGAAATATGCATGTCATGTACAAGCATGGCGGTGTGGCACTCTTTCACCAACATTTCAGACACTCCCGACACAAATTTGCTCATTCTTGCCCTTGGGTCGGCAACCATGGACGGAGCATATCTAGCCAATTGTGTGAACTTCAATGCATATTCTTTCACACTCATACTCCCTTGACGAAGATTAATAGACTCAAGAACCTTGGCCTCTCTCTTCTCAAGAGGGAAGAATCGATCAAGGAAAGCACTCTTCAACCTCTCCCATCCTATGGGACCTTCATCAATAGCCCTTTCACTCTTCCATTGATTGTACCAAGTTTGGGCAACAACTTTAAGTTGATAAGCGGCCAACTTCGCCTTCTCTTCCGGTGTCACACCCATTATCATCAACACTTTATAAACTTCATCAATAAACTCTTGAGGATCCTCTTCCACCTTAGAGACATGAAATTCTAGAGGATTCATCCTTGTAAAGTCTCTCACCCTCGACGCCGCCGTACCCACATTTGGGTTCACGGGAATCACCACTTCTCTATTGGCTTGGGCCATCACGGCTTGGGCCAAAGCTTTGAAAGCAGCCCTAAATTCTGCAGGGGTCACTTGTTCAGGAAAAGGGTCGACCGGAGCTTGTGGAGCTTGAGGAGGAGCTCCTTGCCCTTCATTCTCTCTTGCATTCCTAGTAGCATAGGCCCTTCGAGATGCCATATCCTAAAACGCGTAGGATAGGTGATTAGGAGAGAGATATAGAGTTAAACTCTATGGCACGACTCAAGAGTAACAGAAAAAGTGAAGTTTCCTAAACATCTTGTAGCCTCTCATTCATAAGTGTGGCGCGCTTCACACCCATGAACAAGACTCTACTCGATGCGGCATATGAAACATCCTAGAATCTTTCTAAAACCTTGCACCCTGAATACCAAGTTTGTCACGACCCAGGGTGGCCCCTAAATGTAACACGGTGTACAAGACCCCGAGAGGCTCATACAAGCCCTTAGCATACATAAAATACAAGCTAATAGAGAAATAAGAGCTCAAAAGAGCATTTTATATCAAAGCTTTACTCAAAATAGTGGAAGTCTACAACTCATGTCTCAAAGCCTTCTAATATCATAGAATACAAATAAAAGTGATAGGGACACAGCCCAATACAGTGTCCAACATAAGGAAAGACATCAAAGTAAAATCCAACAAGGCTATGTCCTCGGATGGATGAGGACTCACCAAGTCTTTTTCTCAACTCTAAGTCAATTCTCTAGCCATGAGTAGGAGAACTGCCACATCCTACACAAAAGAAGTTGATGCAGGCAAGAGTATGCGTTAGCACAATAAAGTACTAAGTATGATAGCAATGCATATAAACTCATAAAACATGCTAAAAACTGATATATAAACATGACATGCAATTGGCCAAGCTAAACATGATAAGGCATATAAGCAAATAGCATAAAGCATAAACCATGGCCAAAGGAAGCTAAATCGTCTTTCTTTTACTCTTCTTTTCTTTACTTTACTTTTAGTAACCCATGCACCATTGTGCAAGCTGAAGTGTGGGAAAAGCCTTAAACCGATCTGTAGACCATGGAATAACTCAACATGGAATTCGGTGTCTGCCCTACACCGAAAAAGGACCATTCCACTTGCCAAGGTAGAATCCTGAACCATAGCCTACGTGGATCCACTAGCTAAACTGATATAATATGGGCCTATTAAAGACCACCTATGGGGGCACATAGGCATAGGACATATGGGGAATAGTTACCCGTCCACTCGGTTCTATGCATAATTCCCACTATACAATCATAAATATTGATATTCATGGAAAGGAACAACTGGGATTGCCAATCCAAGCTAAACATGACTTCACATATCATAGACTAGTCCAAGCTTACTTCATTGAGTGTTTCTTCTTTCATGGTGTCCAAGCTTACACCCCTAGAATAGCTTCTTTAAGCTCCTGATTCAATTTTAGTTAAGCAAACCTTTTAACAAGTTATGAATCCTTTACATGTGAGAAAACCTTTCACAAGCTTAGGTTGAGCATTATATGAGAAAACCCTTTCAAGACTCAACAACAACATATCATAGATTTCATATAAAACATGCTTGATTCTATAAGCCTCTTTCTTCATGATTCTATCATGCTTTTTCTTCATAGCTAATGGGTTCATGTTGCCTTTATTTTAACATATGCAATTCAATGCAAGCTAGCTCTTAAAAGTCATAATCAAGGCAATTTAGTCATACTT
This sequence comes from Solanum appendiculatum, assembly GCA_018342035.1. Lineage (NCBI taxonomy): Eukaryota > Viridiplantae > Streptophyta > Magnoliopsida > Solanales > Solanaceae > Solanum > Solanum appendiculatum. The sequence goes on from JAGDQO010001671.1 coordinate 317,010, forward strand.
GAAGTAACCCACATAAAAGAGGAAAATCATGCTTTTTACTTGAATATGCTAAATTCATGCACTTAACCCCAATTCATACTCAATTTCATAGATGATCCCTCAATTTCATCAATTCATATCTCAACCCAACAATCAAGGAATAGATTATCAAATTGGTGAGAATTTACTTGGGATCATGGGGGTTCATGCAATAATTACAATTAGACATGTAATTCACGCTAAATCGTGCACTAAATTACTTTACCCACACTAGATCATGCACTACAAAGCATTAAATCAGTAATTGAACTCATACTAGAAGAACCCATAACAATTGATCAAACCCTAGCTTACTTGAAGGGAATTGAACCTTTAAATTCATGAAGAAAAGGGAGGGTCCAATGGAGGAAGCAACTCCATTGGTCAATACCATCATACCTAAGCAAAGTCCACTAGAAATTGGAGGAAATTGGGTGATCTTCAATGGAGGACTTAGCTTCTTCTTCTTCCTTGAGCTAGAGAGGATTTCTTTTAGAGAGAGAAATATTTGAGAAGTGAATTTAGGGAATGAGTTAGAATGAAGTGATTTAGGTATAGATAATTATATATAGGACCTTCATTAAGGGTAAAACTGACTTAGTTAATTAGGGAATTAACCAAGGAAAAGACCAAAAAGCCCTTAATTAAAAATTGTCGGGGCCCATCTACGATCAGGACCTATGGTCCGAACATCCGTTGACGGACCGTCCTGTTGAACCGTCAAAAGATTCAGAGAGTTGGTATCTGGGGACCCTGCAACGACGGTTTCTATATACGGTTGGTAGGTCCATATACGGACCGGACACCTAAACCGTGGATCACAGCCTGAGGTTCAAGAATTTAACTAAGTCTGGTGGACATCTACGGTTACTTTCTATGGACCGTCAACTGACTCACGATCCGTCCTGCTACTCCGTAGATCACACTTCAGAAACTAATGTTTACTGAAATCGACAGAGCCATTGACGACTCCTCACCTATGGACCGCCAACCTAACTACGACCTGTAAGTGGCCTCTGTAGGTCACTGCCTACAGGTAAATTCTGCATTTTCATTCCTTGGAAAGCTGGGGTATTACATGTACTTTCTTTTCCTTTCAGTTGTGTTCGCTATGCTGCTTCTCTTGTCATGATTAACCTGTTTCATATCTAAAACAATCTAACATGTGATGGAATAGAAAGAACTAATCACAGTAAACACTAATAGTAAGTTTTCAGACCCTATTCTCTGGCAATGACTTCAAAATTTCATACGTTCAAGAAACACCTTCACATAAGGTAATGTGATCATATGCAAATATAGTAACCAAAACAAGGTTGGGGTCGAATCACACAAGGAAAAATGAGAAAATAGATTACTTCTGGGATGAATACCAAATTTAAGGGTCAATTTCTATTCCCAAAAAATTGAAGAGATTGTGAATAACTAAATCTCAAATTGCAGTAGTTAAATAATTAAAAAATACCAAAATGGGTTGTGTTGTTTGTCGGTTTTCAAGGAATTACTAATATCCAAGTTCTAGATATGCATTAAATCCATGTACTATCACTTAATATTTCCCAAGGGTTGAGCGATTTAGCTCCTTATGATGTTTCCACAACTATATCATGCGTTATTTAAATAACATCAACCGATTATGTCAAGTAATTCTATTACCACTAATGAGAATTTATCAAACGAGGGTGAGCGGTTTGAGTTCATTACAAAACTTCTTCTACCAAACCCTACGAACTTTTCCTGTAAAGACCATCTTAGTCATTTTATGAATTTTACCCGTACTTCTAATTTTAAACCCATTCATAAATTTTATATGTGATTTATGACTTACAAGAATGAGTGATACAATTTTAAAATTTAATTAAGAGTTGTGTTATTTTTAATAAATAGTGGAAAAAACTAAAAGAATTAAAAAAAGGATAAAAAGAGATTCAAAGATTTTTAAAAAAAGAAAAAATAGAGGAAAAAAAGGCAAAAAAATGGGCAAAGCCCAATATGTCTTTTTAATTCAAAGGGGTACACCAGCATGCCTGGTCGTGGAAAACGGCAGAAGTAAATCAAAAAAAAATCAGTAAAAGAAAAGAGAAAAAAGGAGAAAAGAAAAGGAAAAGGAGAAGAGGAAAATAAGAATTTTATCCCAAAACATCAAGGTAATTACTCTCATCTTTTCTAAGAAATTTTCATGAGATTATGAACAGATTTTTAGGGTAGAAACATATAGAATTTATAATGAATTAAGAAAATATAGGTCTAGGGTTCTTAGAACAAAATCTTGGGAATAACGATCTGTTTTAGCTGAAATTTTGCATGCGAGTTTATTTTATCATGGGTGAACATATTTCGAAATAAATTTTCATATTCAAATTTGGTGGCTCGGGATGACTTTTTTACCCGATTTTTGAGCTGAAACTAAATATAGTAATATGGGTGTCATTAGAATCATATTCTTATGAGGATTACATATTTGATAGATTTGAAATGCTTTGAAGCTTTACGAAAAGGAAAGGCAAAAATTTTGAAGCATTCGTGACACGTGTTCGACTTTCGAGGTATGTTAAGATTTCCTAGACTTCATTGAGGGACGTTTTCTAATTTAAGATTAAAAATGAAATAGACAATGGTTAAGAGTGAAAGATGGTGTCTCGTACCATTGGTGTGGTGGGCATTTGTACGAGTACCGATAATGCTCAACTACACTCTTATGATTCGAAGTGTAGGCGGTCGCTAACAAGTATAAATCTAACGATGAGTTAGGGTCAATCCCTCGAGGAACAATGTGTAGGACATTGAAGAAATAAAGAATTACAAGCTACTAATTTGAACCCGAAATAAAAGATACAATTACAATATGAAGATATCAAGTAACAATTTAGCATAGGGGATAGAGGAGAACAAGGGCCAAAGCCTTTTCTAGCAAGGAAACCAATGGGATTTGGGAATGGAAAGTAAATCAACACCTATACGATCCATTGCATACTAGAATCATACAATCTCAATTAATCATGGGTAAAATCATATATGCCATGGAATCTAAATTATTCACCTATTTCTCTCAAACATCGGCAAATACTTCTCAACTAGTTCTTTCGAACCTAGTCAAGTGACAACACAACTAATTCACTTATAGGCATTGCAAGGAATCACTATTTATAGCTATCATCCAGAATATGAGTTGCTACACCACCACAAATAATGCATCAATCAACTTTTCCCAACCTCAATTGACTCTCACAAGCTCAATAAGAGTAAATAGGCAAGTCCGGGGAGTGATCAATTCTATTGGAAAGCACTTAATGAATGAAATTGATTGAATAATCAAAGACCTATTTCATATACGAGAGAATATTCAACTAATTACAAAAGCACAAAGTAAAGATTAACAACCCAAATATTGTTTATCACTAACACAAGATCCAAATCACCAAATAACAGCTACACCTAAAATTTAGCATTACAAAGCAAAGAGTTAAAGAAAGGATGAAAAATAGTTACAATTCAAGCATTCAATCTTCACCCTGATCGTGGTTGTGGTGGAAACTTGCTCTCAAAGCTATGCCCTAACTCCAAGCCTCTATCAATTCTTTTGTCTTTTTCAGTATATATTGTGAATCAGGGCAAAAAGGTGAAATTCCAAAACTACCTAGATGCAGGCATGATTTCTTTTTAGTGTTCGCGGAGGGAAAGACACATTTGTGTATCCCAGCAAGCTTGTGATTCGCGTTCGCGGGGGATTGACCACGTTCACTATTCGTTGATGATCGAAGCTCCGTATTCGTGGGAAGTTGACCGCGTTTGTATAGAACACTTTGCTTCTAGCTCCAATTTCTCTATTTTTAGCTCCATTTTGTCTCAATTTCCATTCTTTTCCTTCAAACCTCCTTACAAACCTAAGTATACCTGAAACAACCATATTCAAAGGATAATTAGCCTCTTTTTCTAATTGAGTGCCACAAAATCATAAGAAAAGAGCTCCAAATGAGTGAAAATCATCCACTCATCAACACCCCCAACTTAGAAACTTTTCTTGTCCTCAAGAGAAACAAAATCAAAAACACAAGAGGCAATCAAGTTAAGCACAACACACTTTCATTCCAACTAAGGGTCATGATCATGACTTTGGTTGGTACTAACAAATAGTCCTCATGCAAACCTTTCACAAAAGAAACCCCTCATTCACATGGTACATTTTTCAAAAACCAAGATTCATTGAGTGACAACAACTCAAACTCAAGAAATGACTCAACTCTTTAGCTCTTTCACATGCTCACTTGCTTCAATTAGAAATTTTCAAAATCACCACTTAATCAACTTACATGCCCTCACAAGAACGCAAATGTCCCAAAACACTTACAAAGTATTTACAAACGTGGGACAAAAGCACAAACACTCACACTCACAATAGAACATCTCATGAACACAAATACCACACCATAGGCTTGCCCATATTTTCAATCAACATTGATTCAGCTTCATTTGGCTAGAAATCACAAAGGACTTTGTTAAGCTTGTAATGTAGGATTAGAGCAGGTTAGGATATCATTTGGGTACAAGTGACTACACCCTCCTTGAACTCTACTCAACAACTCAACATTTTCCAACTTTTTCACATTTTATTCACTTTCCAAACCAATGCACATTTCACATCTTCACTTTTCTCATTTTCATTCTAGATGCCCCACATGCAACCATTTTCAACTTTTGGGGGATTCAAGACTCATTTATTCACTTTCTTTCTTTATGACTTCATCTTCCATTCATTATTCTCTTTTTTTTATATCAAGGTCTTATGTGATAGGCATCCCTTCCATGAGTTTTCCATAACACCCCTAACTTAGGCTTTTAGCCTCAACTTCCACAACTTCAAGTTCAAGGAGGGAAAGGGTTCAAGAGAGACATGTATTTTCAAAATGGATAAGGCTTGTAATAATAGAGAGCATACACCTCTGAAACGTGGCTGGTGCATTACGCAACCCAAAAGGCATTCTTTTAAAAGAAAACGTTCCATAGGGGCATGTAAAAGTGGTCTTGTCTTGATCTTCAGGTGCTATGGAGATTTGATTATAACCGGAATATCCATCCAAAAAGCAATACCATCCACGCCCCGCCAATCTATAAAGCATTTGGTCCATAAAGGGCATTGGAAAGGGATCTTTCTCCGTACTTGCATTTAACTTCTGATAGTCCATACATACACGCCAACCGGTAATCGATCGCATAGGTACAAGTTTACCCTTGTCATTCGGGACTATCGTGATACCTCCCTTCTTTGGAACACATTGTACCGGGCTCACCCACTTGCTATCCTTAATTGGGCAAACCACACCCGCATCTAACAATTTAATGATTTTCTTCTTAACTACTTCTTGCATTAGAGGATTCAACCTCCTTTGGTACTCGGCGCTGGGTTTAAAATTGACTTCCAATTGAATCTTATGTGTGCAAATATCAGGTGGAATCCCCACAATATCAGTAATTGTCCATCCAATAGCTTTTATGAACCTTTTCAACACACTCACAAGGGCTTGTACTTGCTCTTTAATCAAATCAGCAGCAATAATAATCGGCAACGTATTGTCAGCCCCAAAAAATACATATCGAAGGTTTGGAGGAAGATCTTTCAACTCAAGTTTCGGGGGTGCTTCAATGGATGTCTTCATGGGTGGACTTTCTCTGTTCTTCAAATCAATATCTATCTTCAAAGGAGTTTTTGAATAAGACCCCAAACCGGATAAAGCAGCTACAACTTCATCATAATCTTGGATCTCTTCTCCGTCATAATTCAAGAGCACGGCAACCAAAGATTCACCAATACATGAAACTTCACCAATACTAGAAACCGCTTCATCAATCAGTGACACCACATGGAGATCACTTGGTTGCTTCATGGACTGCATACATTGAAAGTGACTTCCTCCTCGTTAATGCGAAACTACAAATTTCAACTTTTCACATCGACAAGGGCTCTCTCTATGGCCAAAAATGGTCTACCAAGAATAATAGGTGTTTCGGCATCCATTTCATAATCAAGAATCATGAAATCTGCTAGAAAGAGGAATTTGTCGACCTTCACAAAAATATCATAAAGGACACTGATAGGCCGCTTTATGAAGCGATCAGCCATAAGAAGTCACATTGTTGTTGCCTTAGGTTCACCCAACCCAAGTTGTTTGAAAATCGCATATGGCATCAAATTAATACTAGCTCCCAAATCACACAACGCTTTGGAAAACTCAAACATCCCAATAGTACAAGGGATAGTGAACGCTCCTGGGTCATCCTTTTTAGCAACTACAATAGACATAATAGCGCTGCAATTATGGGAAACTTCAACTATTTCAAAGTCTATGCTTCTCTTTTTCGTGACCAATTCTTTCATAACTTTAGCATACCCCGGCATTTTCGAGCAAAGAATCCACCAATGGGGCATTGATAGAAAGAGATTTGAAAACAGAGAGAAATTTTTGGAATTTTTCATTGTCATCTCTCTTCTTCAACCTTTGTGGAAATAGTTGACAAACTTTAGGCAACGACCTTTAATACACCGATTTAGGAACATTCTCTTCTTTTTGGCTTAGCAACTTCACTGGAAGTGAAATCATTCAATGCGTCATCGGCTTTGTTGGGGACATCATTGTTCACATCATCATCAAGGCCATCATCATTACTCACAAGAGGTGGGATTTTACTCCGATTAGCCCCATCAACTTGAACCACATCACTACCCAAAACTATGCCACTCCGGGTCACAATCGCCATACATTGAGCATTCTCATTCTTTGGGTTAGCCAAAGTGTCACTAGGAAGGCCACCACTTGGTCTTTGATTCAATTGGGCTGAGATTTGAACCACTTGTGATTCAAGATGTTTGATAGAAGCTGAGTGAGAGGTGACCGTTTGGTTTAGAGAAGAGAAGTTAGACCATCATCTCTTTGAGTACTTTGTCCGAACCTTCCACCTTGTGCAATATATGAACAATCATATCTTCAGTCCTAAAGCTTTCAAGATCAGCCTTAGGTTTGGTAGCTTTGAGACGATCATGTGGAGGAACATACCGATCTCTCTACCCATCTCTCCAATTGGCACCTCGATCACGCCACTGCCAATTGTCTCTCCAACCACCACCTTTTTCTTTGTTCCAACCTTGATTTCCACTCGGTTTTTGATAGCTCGGACGAGAACCCACTATCTGATTCGACAGAAATTGGACTTCTTTGTTGTACATGGCTTCAAAGTTAGCATCATTCTGACTCATAGCAATAGCATTCACGGCTTTGGAACCTGCACCCATAACATGCTTCGTCAATAAATCCATCTGGGTCATCATCTTAGCCATATTCGCATCACGCTCTTGGTCTTTCTCAATTTTCTCCTTAGTCAATCCAACCATAAGAGGTGATACTTGGTCTTCTCTAGTGTGCCATGCTCGGTTGATTTTAGTCATATTATCAAGCAACGCTGACGCAATAGGAAACGGCTCTCTCATGATTCCACTTTGGATTAAATGATCAGCAATAGATTTGTTCACCGAATCCAGGCTACGGTAGAAGTATTGCAACAACACATTTTCAGGTAAACCATGAGTAGGACATTGTAGAAGGAGCTTTTGGAACCTAAGCCACGACTCATGAATTGGTTCACCATCAAGTCTCTTGAAGTTTTGAATACCATCTCTCAACTTCACCATCTTCGAAGGGGGAAAGAATCGTTCAAGAAATGCTTCGGTCAGCTCCGCCTACGAAGTAATTGAATCTCTTGGTAGCTCAGCCAAGCACTTTGTTGCATCCCCGGTTAAAGAGAAGGGAAACAACCGAAGTCGGATCGACTCTTGAGAGATGTTCTTGAATGTGAAAGGGCTACAAACATCCAAAAAGTTCTGAATGTGCTCATGGGGATCCTCATGAGCAATTCCTCCAAAGAACCCTTTGATTTGAACAACTGAAGCATGGTCCCGGTCACATAAAGATAGCATTTCCCATAGTACGGGGCAAGCGTATAGCTCCAACGCTTCTGACTTGAGCAACATTGAAGTCATTCAAATTACCAATGTCATCATTCACATGATACATGTCATCATTTTGACCAATAACACTACTAACTTCACTCATGTTGTCACCTGCTGAAAATAAACAACGAAAAGACTAATAAGTAAATTCGACTACAATCAAACTAGTTCACTAAAACACTTCAATACAAGAATTCTAGACACTAATTACTCGGCAGCGGCGCCATTTTTATAACACTCAACCACACTTATAATAATTCAAAGTGTGGCGGTCGCTAACAAGTATAAACCCAACGAGGAGTTGGAGTCGATCCCACGAGGAATGGTTTGAATACAGAATTGAATATGAAGTACTAAGGTTATCTAACTTTTTGTAGGTACAAACAAGTAAATTGATGCATAATGTAAATTACCGAAGATTCAATTATCAAATAAGAGGAGATTGAATGATTGATTTTAACCAACATGAATTAAAAATGGACTTAAACAATGGGAGATGGGACCTTGGAGATGTGTGAGTGTTTAATTACTAATTTCACTAAATGGGTCATTACGAATTGCTTAAGTAGACTGAATCATAATAGGTAGGCAAGATTACAACTACGATAGCCATTTAACAATCAACTATCATGCTTTCAATTAGGTTTTATCAAACCCCAACATGCATTACACTTAGAGAAGAATCTTATACCTTAATTCAACCCACTTTCACAAGCTGGGTAGTACAAGCAATAACTCATATAATCATCAACTGTTAATTCCACTCAAATGCATCTTCTACAAGCATACAAAGAGATATAAACTAGAACTGAATTTGAAACTTCAATTCATAGGGTGAAAACATGAATTAACAACTAAACCCATTCTAAATCAGCATTTAATTCAGCAATCCATAAGATCCACAAGCTAATTAAGTAATTGAACACATAATCACACCCCGGCATTGGGGTTTTAGCTAATCATAACAATAGTGAAGAAATAGTTGCCAAAGTTGTTAGCCATTGATTTCCCAAATCTTCAAACAACAAATACAATCAGTTAAAATTATACCCAATGTCTCAAATCCCAAGAACCCACAAGAATTTGTTCACAAATTCACCCAAAAGTAATCAAAGTGCAATGTACTTTCTAATTTAGCTTCTCATTCTTCTCTCCATCACTCACTACTCCAATTCAATTCAAAAATTTCTATTTATACTCTCCCAAAATTTTCCATATTTTCAAATGTAGGATCACTCGGCGGCGTAAGTCGGGCTCGCCCTTCTACTCGGCGATGTCCGAGTTGCTTGTTCTCACCTTTTAATTCTTGACCTCAGTACTGATTTCCTTCTGGAACTTTAGGTGATGAATGTCGAGCTCTCCGTTCTGATTGGCGACTCACCGATTTGACTTGACTCTTCTCCTCGTCCACTGGAAATTTAGGTGATAAAACCGTCCACTCGGCGAGTCGCTAAGTTCCCTTTTGCAAGCTCTAACCTTCTTTTTCCTTCAATTTTGCAACTTTTCAGATTCTTTTTGCATTATCTTTTCCTTGCCTCATTCCAACGCCTTCTTGCTGCACATAAACGATTTAACATTAGTTATGAGTCCAAAATGGGCATTAAGGACACCAATTTAGTTCAAATGAAGCTCTAAATGAGTCAAAACTACCGACTCATCAACGGTTGTCACCTCAGCTTCACTAAAATCGGTCTCCAAGGCGTTAGCATAAAGCTCTGCTACCAGTGTCTGATTAGCCTTGATAGGCTAAGCAGCAAAATAGATCCACCTACTAGACACGAGCCGGCCGTAGAAGTCCGGCATCCCACCTTCAAGCTTCTCCAAACAAATGCCTTTTTCCTTAATCACAGCGTGGCCAAAGTATTCATTATATTTTTGGGCACATTTGGATGATAGGAATCTACTAGCATCAAAATAGTCCTCATCTGTAATTTCTGGAGCAATTTCGGGCTCATGGGAGATGTTGTTGGAAGCCATTTTAAGCTCAAAGTACCTACAAAAGAAGCCAACATGTTAAAAGTTCTTATGGAAACTTAAAACAATGCATTAGGAAGTATTTGGGCCAAAGAAAATAATTAAAAGAGGTCCCGAGCTACGCAATGCGAAGCTATTGTTTTGGGACAGAAGTAGTTTCTTCTTCGCGTTCGCGAAGAGGCGTCCGCGATCGCGGAGAAGCCAAGTCCATACCTCCACGTTTGCGGAGAGGAACCCATGTTCGTGGCTTAGCACACTTCAGATCACCGTGTTCGTGGGCCAATTGGCCGCATTCGCGGAGCACACGGAATCAGAGACCTTCATGTTCGCAAAGGTGTCATCATCCCTAGGAATTTAGAATTAATTTGGGCATTTCTTTAAACAGTTTGAGGGCACTATTTTATCACCCATTTTTCATAGAAAATCACCCCCCATATCGTACTGCAAAATATAATTATCAACAATCACAACACAACAAACATCTAATCCATCCCATAACCCAACAATTAAGCACATCGAATCAAACCAAAATCAAAAGCTAATAAAGTACCATTTTCATTCAAGTCTTATTCACCAAAAATAAAGTAAATAGAGGGGTAAAGCACATACCTTGAGTGTTGATTCCAATCCACAAAGTGATAAATTCGAAAGCAAATGAGATGAGGGGGATTCTTAGGGGTGGTTTCAACTCTTGGAGACTGAAAGAGAAAAGCAACTGCTGCCTTTTTGTTTTTGAAAAATGAATAGTCTCTTAACAGTTCTGCCTATTAATATACCCGACCTTCCGTGTTCACGGATATCTAAGCACGTTCGCGCCCCTGTGAGGAATATTGACTTCCACATTCGCGGTGAAGAGGCCACATTCACAGAGGGTATGTGAGTTTGACCTCCGCGTTCACGGGCACAACTCTGCGTTCGCGGAGAGTATCTGATGCCTGAACCCCTGGCAGCTTTCTAAAAATTTTGGCAATGGCTAGGTTCATTCGGTAACTCGCCCAATGTATTTTGGCGATCTTCAGCTTCCAAAAAGTGTTCCAAACCCCATTTTGAAGGTAGTTTAACCCCAAACTTCATCCCAATTGAATTTTTGCATCAAAACCTGTTCAAAACAATTTCAAACACTTTGAAATCATGAGGATTATAAAAAATAAAATCCTAATCTATCCTAAAAATTAAAGAAAACTGAAAATTAACTAAGAATCAAAATTTTAGGATACCGATGGGTTGCCTCCCATCAAGAGCACAATTTAACGTCACGGCGCAATGCCGGTTACATCACCCTTTGTGTTTCCACTTCGAGGCAATGTACCTTCTCCCCAATTTTGAAGCATTATCTCTTCGAAGAGAATGGGGATGACATGAGAGCATCACACATTTCACTCAACCTCTCCACTTCAAAGATTTGAATTTCTTGCCCAACTTCACATTATTGTTTTGTGGAGGAGCATTGGGCAATAGTGATAGGATCACTAGGCCATTTGAGCATCGACTTCGTAATCCTTGGCCCTCAAGTGAATGACACCATCACTTTAAAATTAACTAGAGTTGCCATAAATGTTCTTTTTGGCTTTTTCTTGCAACTCCAGTATCATTTCTTTGATTTTGGCATCTTGGAATTTTATTGGTTCGGCCCTATTGAAAATACCCAAGATCTCATCAATGTTAATCACAACCCCTTTTTCTTGAGACTCCAACTTCAACGCGTTAGTTTTGACCATTTCACAAGGAGCATTACATACTCCAACTCTTGATCACACATTTGCCTTCAAAGTAGCAATTTCGTACTCAAGTTGGATCATTTCATGGCACCTTGTTAGGTGCAAGTTGTGAAATTCATCCTTCATTTGAAACATTAGATCTCTTAGCCTCACACCCATTGCAAGTCGTTAAGACAAGTACAAGAGCCAAGTTTGACTCACAACACCCATCTCTTCACACATATCTTCATCTGAAGAGGCATACACAAAACTATTCCCAAACATGAAGTCCTCCACAACAACGCCATGGGTCATCAACATCGGGCTTGCAATCGCCAAACCATGTTTCTTCACAAGAAGCCAAAAACCAAAACAAAAACAAAGAAAAAACAAATATTCAAAATTTGGATAGAAACTAGTAAACTATAAATTCTAAATCAATTCAATACAACAAATTGTTCCCCAGAAGCGGCGCCATTTTTGATAACGCTCAACTACACTCTTATGATTCGAAGTGTAGGCAGTCGCTAACAAGTATAAACCCAACGATGAGTTGGGGTCGATCCCACGAGGAACAATGAATAGACTATTGAATAAATAAAGAAATACAAGCTGCTAATTTGAACCCGAAATAAAAGATACAATTATAATATGAAGATATCAAATAACAATTTAGGATAGGGGATAGAGGAGAACAAGGGCCAAAGCCTTTTCAAGCAAGGAAACCAATGGGATTTGGGAATGGGAAGCCAATCAACACCTATACGATACAATTCATACTAGCATCATACAATCTCAATTAATCATGGGTAAAATCATATATGATGTGGAATCTAAATTATTCACCTATTTCTCTCAAACATCGGCAAATACTTATCAACTAGTTCTTTCGAACCTAGTCAAGTGACAACACAACTAATTCAATTATAGGCATTGCAAGGAATCACTATTTCTAGTTATCATCCGGAATATGAGTTGCTACACCTCAAATAATGCATCAATCAACTTTTCCTAACCTCAATTAACTCTCACAAGCTCAATCAAAGTAAATGGGCAAGTCCTCGGAGTGATCAATTCCATTGGAAAGCACTTAAGGCATGAAATTGATTGAATAATTAAAGACCCATTTCATATATGAGGGAATATTCAACTAATTACAAAAGCACAAAGTAAAGATTAACAACCCAAATATTATTTATCACTAACACCATATCCAAATCACAAAATAACAACTACACCTAAAATTTAGCATTACAAAGCAAAGAGTTGAAGAAAGGATGAAAAATAGTTACAATTCAAGCATTCAATCTTCACTCTAATGGTGGTTGTTATGGAAACTTGCCCTCAAAGCTATTCCCTTACTCCAAGCCTCTATCAATTCTTTTTGTGTTTATCAGTATATCTCAGTGTATCTCCCAAAAATGGATGTGCCTCAGTGTATATTGTGAATCATGGCAAAAAGGTGAAATTCCAAAACTACCCAGATGCCAGGCACATTTTCTTGTTCGTGTTTGTGGAGGGACAGGCACGTTTGCAGATCCCAGCAAGCTTGTGCTCCGCATTCACGGGGGAGGTGACCACGTTCGTGGTTCATTGATGAATGAAGCTCTATGTTCACGGGCAGTTGACCGCGTTCATGGAGAACACTTTGCTGCCTGCTCCAATTTCTCTATTTTTAGCTCCATTTTGCCTCAATTTCTATTCTTTTGCTTCAAAACTCCTTGCCAACCTAAATATACCTGAAACAACCATATTCAAAGTATAATTAGCCTATTTCTCTATTTTAGTGTCACAAAATCATAAGAAAAGAGCTCTAAATGAGTGAAAATCACCCACTCATCAAGTACCGGTGTTATTTAAGGGAACGTTTATTACTATAGTATGATAAATTGTAATCTGAGAATGCCAAGCATATGGGCAATAGCTGATGTATTAGTGACTTTGTTTCTTTTGTGTGATTGCATTTCTTTATTGAATCCGTATATTTGTGATAATTGAGGTGATTATATGTCATGGCAACATTTGATTTATTGAGATACTTCATCGTCCCCTTTTATTGATATCATATTGTGCACATACATTTACATGAGATTGAGTTTGAGTAAAGGTCTAACACATGGAGATCGTCCATGTTGAGATCGAGTTATGATTATAAGTTGGGCACATGGATATCGTCTGTGCTGGGATTGGTTATGATTATGAGTTAGGCACGTGGAGATTGTTTGATTTTATGATAGTGCATTAAGATCATCCGCACAGACACTTGGATATCGTCTGTGTCGATATATGGACCTCGCGAGTCCCCCATAGGTCATGATCTATCGATGTATTTTAAAGTAGTTTCATGTATATAAGATTGAGAGAGTACTTGGCATCTGAGGCTTATCATTTCATGGTGTCACATTGCATTGCATCTCGTTAAATCCTTCATTCTTGTTGATTATGTGTTTATTGGTGGTTGGACATTACGTGATATTTGATTACCCCTAATTGATGAAACTTGACTGATAAGTATAATGTAGACTTGTATAAGTAAAAGGATGATTTTCCTATTGTACTCTTGTCATTACTTCTTTGTTCTTGATCTAAGATCCATACTGGGTACACGTAGCTTCGTACTTATACTACACTTGCTGCACACTTTTGTGGTGCAGATTAGATTCTAAGTATGAGAGCACCTAATGGAGCTTGAGTCTGAGTTATCTTGAAGTTGAGGTAAGATGCTTGGCTATTCTACAACCCATACCTTCATTTATCTTCTAATTTACAATGTTGTCTTAATAATTAGACAGGGTATTTCTTACGTTTAGCCTTATCATTTTAGTTTGAACTTGTATTATATTGTAGAAGCTCATGTACTTATGTCACGACCCAAGGTACCCCCTAGACGTGACAAGGCGCACAAGACCCCGAAAGGCCTCATACAAGCCACTTAGCATACATATACAAGATCATAGAGATTAACAGTTCAAAAGACAATGTCATATCAAAGCTTTTAAGGAAATAACGGAAATCTACATTCAATGTCTCAAAGCCAATCTAACATAAGAATGAGAAATACCATTTGGGACGTAACCAAATATAATATGAAAAGTGAAGAACATAAAAAGTAAGAACAACAAGGCTATGTCCTCAAATGGATGAGGACTCACCAAGTCTTCAATAATCCTTCTACTAAGCTCTAGCCAATAATAGATGGTGAATCGTTAAGCCCTACATTAACAAGTCAATGTAGGAAAGAGTATGCGTTAGTACAATCAAGTACCAAGTATGATAGCAATGCACAAAATCTTTTAAAACATGCTAAAATGGGACATTTTCATGACATGCAATGACCAAGCTAAAACATGAAAGAGGATAGAAACATAAAACATAAACCATGGTCAAAGCAAGATAAACATCTTTACCTTTCTTGAGGAACATCATAAAAACACTTTAGTTCATTGTTTGTGGGAATTAGCCTTAACCGACATTTAAGACCATGTGAGCTATCAACATGGAATCCGGTGTTTAACCCCACACCGATAGTAGGACCCTTTACTTAACATATAGCTTACGTGGATCCACTAGCTAGTGTCTATCATAGACCATCATCCTATGGTGGCACATAGTTTATGGGACATGGGTAATCGCCACTTGTCCACTCGGTGCTAAGCATAATTCCCACAGATTAGACATAGTTCATTTATCATAAGTAGACATGGGTAGTCGCCTCTTGTCTATCATTAGTCATAAGTTCATTATTAGTAGAAATGGGTGATCGCCTCTTGTCTACATTAGGGAACTTGGGTGAGCACCTCTTGTCCCTTCGTTAGAATAGCTCCTTAATCATCGATTCAAGTTTAGTTGAGCAAGCCTTTCAACAAGTTATGAATCATTATATGTGAGAAAACCTTTCACATTCATGGGTTGAGTAATATATGAGAATTTCCTTTCACACTCAACAACAACACCAACATATCATAAACTTTGATGCTTCAATCTCAAAGCACCATTACTTCATCATTAGATTCATAAGAGACATGCATAATTTCATAAACTTCATATTTACATAGTTCATCATGCTCATAACTTACAAATCATAGATTTTATATTGGTTCATGAGAATTCCTCTTAAATCATGCAATTCAATGCCAACTCATGCTTAGAAAACCATAAACAAGGCAATTTGATCATAATTGAAGGAACCCTCATAATAGAGGAAAATCATAGTTTTTGATTGAACATGCTTACTTTCATAAGGCCATCATTAGGTCATTCATAATCTCATCATGAAAAGTCTTAGCTTAAGAATCATAATTCATGCATGGATTCATAGAGATTTCATGGAATTCATCACTTTATAATTTAACCCACCAACAAAACATAGATTTCAAAATTTGGGGATTTGGCATGGGTTCATGGGGATTCATCTAAATTCATGAAATTCAACTCAATTTATACTTCAAAGTTCATAAAACAATCAATTGAATAAACATTACAAAGAACCCATAACATGGAAGAAAGCCCTTACTTCAATTGGGAATTTCTATCTTGAAACTTTGAGATTTTAGGGATTCCATGGAGGAAAGGGCTCCATGGATGAAGACTATCATACCTTAGTACCCAATTTCCTTAAGCAATATATGTAAAAAAGCTTGATTTCTTGAACCCTAGCTTGCCCTCTTCTTCTTCTTCTTCTAACTTCTAGAGAGAGAATTATTTGAGAGAGGAGAATTTGGGGAAATTTGAAAAGTGATTGGAAAGGGTAGATATTAGGATTAAAAGGCTTATATATTGTCTAGATTAAAGGCCAAACCGACTTAGATTAGTAATTAAACACTTAGGTAAATAGACCAAAAAGCCCTTTAAAAATAACTGTCGAACCATTGCCTACGGTTGGACCTATGATCAGTAAGGAAACCTATGACCCATCCTGTCCTTCCATAGATAGATTTAGAGACTTCCAACCTTTGACCCTGCAATGACGGACCCAATGTACAGTTTGTGGGTCGACCTACGGCCCGTACATGACCACCGTAGGTCAAATCCTTAACCCTGAAAATTCAACTAAGTATGGGTCTCTCCTACTAATCCTACCTATGACTCGTACATAGGTCGACGGTCCATCCTGGCAAGCCGTATAAATGTACTGAGGCTTAACATTCTAAGGGACCTGGACTAGCCAACCACGGGCCGTAGGTGGCTCCTTTGGTATTGACACCAGAAATTCAAGAAAATCAGAAATTTTCCACACTTTTGAATCCGGGATATTACATTATCTCCCCCTTTGGAATATTCATCCTCGAATGAGAATCAAGACATCATAAGGAGGGTAAGAAACAAGAGCTAACAACCCAACCTAGAATGCAATCACATAAATGCACATATCCGAGGAGGAAACATCAACTCCAAGATAAAGCATGTTCAACATATCATTTCATGAAGACTTTAGGCACCTCATACTCAATGCACATAATCTTAGATAAATCAATCAAGCTAGCTCATTTTCTCAAAATTAGACTCTTCATGAACATACATAATCAAGGAATCATGGAAATAATTAAGACACATGAAACCAAAAGAATGAACTACGAGGAACTAGATACCTCAAGCTAGACTAGGATCGGAGGGAAAGAGATGAGGATATCGGGACATCATATCGGCCTCGGCCTCCCAAGTAGCACCCTCAACTAATTGATTCCTCCAAAGAACTTTCACGGAAGCAACTTCTTTATTTCTTATCTTTCGGACTTGCCGGTCTAAAATCTCAACCGAAACTTCTTCATAGAAAAGACTATCCTTTATGCCAAGATTCTTCAATGGAACTATAGAGGTCGGATCACCAACACATTTCTTCAACAAGGAGACATGAAAAGCCGAATGCACTGATGCCAAATCATTAGGCAAGTCAAGTTAATAAGCAACCTTACCAACACGTCTCAAAATCTGATATGGGCCCACATAACGGGGACTAAGCTTCCCTTTCTTTCCGAATCGCATTACACCCTTCTAGTGTGAAATTTTCAAGTAAACTCAATCATCAACATCAAATTCTAAATCCCTCCTTCTAACATCGGCATAGGACTTTTGTCGACTTTGAGCCGTTTTCAACCTTTCTCGAATAAGTCTAACTTTCTCCATAGCCTCATGTACCAACTCGGGACCTATCAAAGCAACTTCACCAAATTCAAACCAACCTATAGGATATCTACACCTCCAACCATAAAGAGCCTCAAATGGAGCCATGCCAATACTAGAATGGTAACTATTATTATAAGCAAACTCAATCAAAGGCAAATGATCATCCCAATTACCTTTGAAATCAATTACACAAGCTCTCAACATAGCTTCCGAAGTTTGGATAGTACGCTCTGCTTGCCCATCGGTTTGTGGATGAAATGTCGTACTAAGCTTAACACAAGTACCAAGACCCTTTTAGAAGGATTTCCAAAATTGAGAAGTGAATTTTGCACCACGGTCGGAGATAATGGATAAAGTCACTCCATGCAACCTCATCATTTCCCTCAAGTACAACTTCGCTTAATCCTCTGCTGAATAAGAAACCTTGACAGGAATGAAATGGGCTGATTTTATCATTCGATCTACAATAACCCAAATCGAATCATCTTGTCGCTGGGTGCGTGGTAAACCAACAATAAAGTCCATATTCACATCTTCCCACTTCTAAGTAGGAATGCTAATATCTTGGGACAAACCTCTCGGATTTTGATGTTCAACCTTCACTTGTTGACAATTAGGACACTTAGCCACAAATTCCGCAATAAGTACATCTTGGTAGCTCCCAGGTGAATGGAATATCGAGAACTATGGGCTTCCGATAAAATTTGTCCTCTTAAGTCATCTACATCGGGAACACACAAACAACCTTGATATCAAAGAACATCATCTCCCCCTTGGGAGAAACCCTCAACGGACTTTTTGAGCACCGCTTCTTTCAACTCAACCAAATTAAGATCAAGATCTTGCTTAGTCTTCACATCATGCACAAAAGATGATTCGGAACCATTGTGAACCATAACACCACCTTTAGTATAATCAATCAAGCGAACACCCAATTGGGCCAATCTATGAACATCACGAACCAACACTTTCTTACCATCCTCAACATGAGCAACACTACCTACAGACATCCGACTAAGAGCATCCGCCACCACATTAGCCTTACCGGGGTGATAGAGGACACTCATGTCATAGTCTTTTAACAATTCAAGCCACCTTCTTTGGCGAAGATTTAGATCTTTTTGTTTAAACACATATTGCAAACTCTTGTGGTCAGTAAAAATGTCAACATGCACACCCTACAAATAATGCCTCCAAACCTTTAAAGCAAACACAACCGCCGCTAATTCTAAATCATGAGTAGGATAGTTCTTTTCATGAACCTTGAGTTGCCTTGAAGCATAAGCAATGAATTTCCCATTTTGCATAAGAACATATCCTAGCCCAATCCTCGAGGCATCACAATAAATCACAAAGCCATCGGACCCTTCTGGTAAAGTCAATATCGGAGCCGAGGTAAGTCTATTTTTAAATTCTTGGAAACTCTTCTCACAGGCTTCGGACCAAGTTAACTTAGCCTTCTTTTGAGTCAAAGTCATCAATGGAGAAGCAATCGAAGAAAACCCTTCAACAAATCTCCTATAATAACCGGCTAAACCTAAGAAACTATGGATATCCGAAGGTGATAGAGGTCTAGGCCAATTCTTAACCGCATCCGTCTTCTTAGGATCTACCTCAATACCTTTACTTGAGACAATGTGACTAAGAAAAGCCACAGACCTTAGCCAAAACTCATATTTACTACACTTTGCAAAAAGTTTTTGGTCCTTGAGGACTTGCAATACAATACTCAAATGATCGGCATGCTCATCCTCACTCCTTGAGTAAATCAAAATATCAAATATGAACACAATCACAAACATGTCAAGATATTGCCTAAACACCCTATTCATCAAATCCATAAACGCAGCTGGAGCATTTGTCAATCCAAACGACATCACTAGGAATTTATAATGGCCATATCTAGTTCGAAAAGCCATTTTCAGAATATCATCTTCTTTCACCCTTAATTGGTGACAACCCGAACGAAAATCGATCTTAGAGAAGTAACTAGCCCTTTGAAGTTGATCAAAAAAGTCATCTATCATTGGAAGAGGATACTTATTCTTGATGGTAACCTTGTTCAATTGATGGTAGTCAATGCACATACGAAGAAAACATCTTTCTTCCTTAAAAAAAAAAGACTGGAGCACCCCATGGAGAAATACTTGGTCGGATGAAACCCTTATCCAACAAATCTTTTAGTTGCTCCTTTAACTCCTTAAGTTCTACCAGAGCCATTCGGTAAGGAGGAATAGAGATAGGTTGCGTATCGGGGAGAAGACCAATACCAAAGTCTATTTCCCTTTCAGGAGGAACGCCGGGTAGATCATCGGGAAACACTTCCAAAAACTCATTAACAACGGAGATCGACTCAAGAGTAGGGGTTTCGGAATCCACATCCCTCACCCTAACAAGATGGTATATGCACCCCTTAGAAATCATTTTTCTAGCTTTAAGACATGACACAAATTGACCCCTAAACATCAAATTTCCCCCCTTTCACTGTAGGATAGGTTCATTTGGGAATTGAAACTTGATCATTTAGGTCCTAAAATCAATAGAAGCATAACAAGAATGCAACCAATCCATCCCAAGAATAACATCAAAATCTAACATATCAAGCTCTACAAGATCAACATGAGTGACTCTATGGGATAAGGAGACAGGACAATTTATATAGACTCTCTTAGCCACAATAGATTCACCAATCGGAGTAGAGATATGAAAAGGATCTAACAACACATCCGTAACAACATCAAGCCTCATAGCCACATATGGTGTCACAAAAGACAAGGTAGCACCGGGATCAAGCAAAGCATAAACATCAAAGTGAAAAACTTTCAACATACCAGTAACCACATCGGGAGAACCCTCTCGCTCATGACGAGCTTGAAGTGCATAAAATCGGTTTTGCTTCTGATTTCCACTATAACTCGATGGATTTTGAGGCTGAGTTTGTCGATGGTTATCCCCTTCATTTTTAGCCACTAAGGGACAATCCCTTATCTTGTGATCCATCTTACCACATCCAAAGCATGCATTAGAATCGGCTAGACATTTACCCTCATGGTTTTTCCCATACTTAGCACAAGTAGTTGATGAAAAACCACCACCATTCCCTCCTTGAGGCTTAGGGTTGGACACCCTATCCTTGTTGGACTTAGGAGGAGCATTAGAGGAACCTTAACCGGAGAACTTTTGTTGAAATCTAGAACAACCATGTCCATTGGACCTTAAGTTTTAAAAGTTACCATCACCGGTTCGAGCCCTCTTTGCCTCTCTAGAACTTTCCTTGAGTTTCTCCTCTTCTATTTGTTGAGCATACACCATGACAAGAGAAATATCCATGTCGTTGACAAGCATAGTGGTACGGCACTCTTTGACCACCATTTCAGACACTCCCGAAACAAACTTACTCATCCTTGCCCTAGGATCGGCAACCATAGAAGGAGCATATTGAGACAATTGTGAGAACTTCAAAGCATACTCTTTTACATTCATGTTTCCTTGATGAAGGTTGATGAACTCAAGCACCCTTGCCTCCCTCATCTCAAGGGGAAAGAACCTATCAAGGAAAGCAACCTTCAATTTCTCCCAATCAAGAGGACCCTCATTAACCACTCTCTCACTCTTCCATTGCTCAAACCACACTTGAGCTACACCCTTAAGTTGATAAGCGGCCAACTCTGCCTTTTCCTCCGGCATCACACCCATAATAATTAGCACCTTGTACACCTCATCAATGAACTCTTGAGGATCTTCCTCAACCTTAGAGCCATGAAATTCCAAAGGGTTCCTTCTAGTGAAGTTTCTCACCCTTGATGCCGTTGTACCCACATTTGGGTTCATGGGAGCCACAACCTCTCTATTGGCTTGAGCTATCACGGCTTCAGTAAACACTTGAAAAGCAGCCCTAAACTCCGCATTAGTCACTTGTTCGGCCAAAGGGTCGGCCGGAACTTGAAGAGCTTGAGGAGGAGCTTGTTGTTCCACATTCTCTCCCGCATTTCTTCTAGCATAAGCTCTTCGGGTACCCATATCCTGAAATGCATAGGATAGAGATTAGGAGAGAGACATATAGAGTAACACTCTATTGCATGACTTAGGAGTAATGAAAGAAGTGAAGTTTCCTAAACATCTTACAGCCTCTCATTTATAAATGTGGCGCTCTTCACACTCATAAACAAGATTCTAGTCGACGTGGCTTATGAGACATCCTATGATCTTTCTAAAACCTTGCGCTCTGAATACCAAGTTTGTTACGACCCAAGGTACCCCCTAGACGTGACATGACGTACAAGACCCTGAAAGGCCCCATACAAGCCACTTAGCATACATACATACAAGATCATAGAGTTTAAGAGTTCAAAAGACAATGTCATATCAAAGCTTTTAAGGAAATATCGGAAGTCTACATCCAATGTCTCAAAGCCAATCTAACATAAGAATGAAAAATACCATTTGTGATAACCCAATACAATGTGAAAAGTGAAGAACATAAAAAGTAAGAACAACAAGGCCATATCCTCGAATGGATGAGGACTCACCAAGTCTTCAATAATCCTTCTACTAAGCTCTAGCCACGAATAGATGGTGAATCGCCAAGCCCTACATTAACAAGTCAATGTAGGCAAGAGTATGCTTAGTACATTTAAGTACCAAGTACGATAGCAATGCACAAAATCATTTCATACATGCTTAAATGGGACATTTTCATGACATGCAATGACCAAGCTAAAACATGAAAGAGGATAGAAACATAAAACCTAAAACATGGTCAAAGCAAGCTAAACATCTTTACTTTTCTTGAGGAACATCATAAAAACACTTTAGTTCATTGTTTGTGGAAAGTAGCCTTAACTGACATGTAAGACCATGTGAGCTATCAATATGGAATCCGGTGTTTAACCCCACACCGATAGGGCCATCCTACTTGCCCAGGTAGGACCCTTTACTTAACATATAGCTTACGTGGATCCACTAGCTAGTGTCTGTCATAGACCATCATCCTATGGTGGCATATAGTTTATGGGACATGGGTTGTCCACTCGGTGCTAAGCATAATTCCCACGGATTAGACATAGTTCATTTATCATAAGTAGACATGGGTAGTCGTCTCTTGCCTATCATTAGTCATAAGTTCATTATTAGTAGACATGGGTGATCGCCTCTTGTCCCTTCGTTAGAATAGCTCCTTAATCATCGATTCAAGTTTAGTTGATCAAGCCTTTCAACAAGTTATGAATTATTATATATGAGAAAACCTTTCACATTCATGGGTTGAGTAATATATGATAAATTCCTTTCACACTCAACAACAACATCAACATATCATAAACTTTGATGATTCAATCTCAAAGCACCCTTACTTCATCATTAGCTTCATAAGAGACATGCATAATTTCATAAACTTCATCTTTACATAGTTCATCATGCTCATAACTTACAAATCATAGAGTTATATGGGTTGTAGGGATGGCTTACCTATCAGTTAGGAACATAAGTGTCATAATGACTTGTGATTTGGGGTCATGACAAATTGGTATCAGAGCCCTTGGTTCATCGATCTCACGAGTACAAGAGTTGAGTCTAGTAAAGTCTCGTGGATCGGTGTGGAGACATCCATTACCTATCTTTGAGAGGCTATCAGACTTTAGGAAACTTTCATTATTTCATTCTTTATCGTGCGTATGTGGTTCATTTTAAAATCTAAACTTCATTGTTTCATTCCCTCGCCAATAGTAACGAGACATTCTCAAATTCGTATGTCAATGATATTAATGATGTTACTTGGTGTGGTGCGAGATGTTATGATGTGGTTAGCAAAATAACCAAGTAATAAGAGTTGTGACATTGAGAATGTTGGACATAGTACGAATGGTTTGTCTGAGGTGTGATTTGGATAAAAATACTTTAGATTGATTTAGATTTATTTCAACAGTCTTATGACACATGTGGATTAATGACAAGTCAATAATTGAGTAATAAACTAGTACGGTAGTAAAATCTTGAAGGCAAGAGTAAGTTTGGGAGGGTAAAGTAATCAAATGAGAGAATAGTTATTTGGTAAGGATATGATGAGAAGTTAAGGATTGATAAAGACATGATAGGTGATCCTTTGTGATGACTATTGTAGGACTTGTTATAAGATTTGTATGAAAGATTTTCTTTCTATCCTTTAGAGTTGAGGTATACTAAAAAGAATTTAAATAGTTCAAGTTGGATAACACGATAATCACAATGATAAAAAAAATTTATGATGGGAGCCACAATGTTGACTAAATATAATACTGTATGAGATTATGAAGCCAAGTTGAGTATCAATCAACAAGGATACTTAAAGTGGTGATTAAATGGTAGATATTGTCACATTTAAATTGTGAGATATCTTTTAGAGATTGAATTGAGGATCAACAATATTAGTTGAAATTAATGAAAAATAGAATTTGATTTTGGACAAGGATAGTTATATGAAACTATGTGGGAACATTCATAGAGATGTGTGTATAGTGGTAAAGAATCGCCCTAAAATTCATGGACTAATATTTTTGTGGTTGGAAATATTATATCGACAAATAACTAACTCTATTGGAGTAACCAAGGTTGTCCCAAGCATTGTTCAGTATGCTCTCGATTTTTGTAGCTTTATTTCAATTATGGATCTACTTTCTTTTATGTACCTTATTTTGAATTTGGATATGTTTTGTGACTCTCCTTCTAGGTTTATACGTATTCGGACACCTTTAGATGATTCTTAGTGGTGGATCAATTACATCAATCTTAAGTTGTTGATTTGATAGGACAAAACACGTGGATATACTTAATTATTTTAGATATGGTAGACGTTGATATCACATTAGGTATAGATTGACTTCATCCATATTATGAAATTTTAGATTGTTACCTTAGATATGTCGGGTACTATTAAACTTAAGTGACAAGACACTCTCCGTCCATATTTGAGGAAGGTATAATCATTTTCAAAGACTCAGTGTATGATTGAGAAGGAATATCTCACCTATTTGACTTATGTTGATGATATGAGTATCGATACTCCTCCTTTAGAATTAGCATAAGTAGTGAAAGATTAAAAAAGATTAAAAGAATTAAGAAAAGGAATAAAAAGATTAAAAGATTTTTTTAAAAAAATAAAGAAAAAAAAGAGAAAAGAAAGGCAAAAAATGGGCAAAGCCCAATATGTCTTTTTGATTCAAAGGGGTACACCAGCATTGCTGGTCGTGGAAAACGGCAAAAGCAAAATCAAAAAAAATCAGTAGAAGAAAAGAAAAGAAAAGGAAAAAGAGAAGAGGAAAATAAGAATTTCATCCCAAAACATCAAGGTAATTACTATCATCTTTTCTATGAAATTTTCATGTGATTATGAACAGAATTTTAGGGTAGAAACATGTAGAATTTATAATGAATTAAGAAAATATAGGCCTAGGGTTCTTAGAACAAAATCTTGGTTTGGGGGTCGAATAGCGATCTGTTTTAGATAAAATTTCGCATGCGAGTTTATTTTATCATGGGTGAACATATTTTGAAAGAAAATTTCAGATTCGAATTTGGAGGCTTGGGATGACTTTTTGACCTGATTTTTGAGCTGAAACTAAATATACTAATATGGGTGTCATTAGATTTGTATTCTTATGAGAATTACATATTTGATAGATTGGAAATGCTTTGAAACTTTTAAAATTGAAATCTATATTTAAACTCATTGGCATAATGAGATACGCCTTGAATGAAAGGCTTAATTTGTGTTTACAGGTGGCATTAAATTTGTATGAAATTGGTATATATATTTTATAAACAACCTATATAAAGTCTGTGTTGCCATGATATTGATATATTTTTTTATATTCTTTGTGTATATGTAGAATGTTTATGGTTAATATAAACTAAACTGTGTGTTTATAGTTGACATTAAATTAATATAGATGTGGTACATTTGTTAACTACACAAGTGTAAACTTAAATATCCATATTTATACTCATTGGCACATTGAGATGTGACCTAACCTTCTTAATAGGTGGCATTAAAATGGTATGAAATTGGTATACTGTGTTTTGTATATATATACTATCTAAAGTTTATATTATATTGGTATGAAATTGTTATAATGTGTATATATTTGACATGAAGTTGATATAAATATGATATACTTTTTGTATTTTTTCTGACTCTTTATAGCTTATACCAAATAACAATTATATTTCAAGAAAGAAAAACATATACTGTAACACCCAAGAACTTGGAAAGGAAAGATTTGCAGAAAAATATTGTTGAGAATTGGTTCTATGGAACCTACCTACAAACTGTAGGAAGTACTACGGGCCGTAGGAAGGCAGTCGTAGAAACAAAGATGTGATTTAGAAAAATTCAGGTTCTAGTAATGTGTCCTATGGATTGTCAAGACGAGTCGTAGGAACTTTTATGGGCCGTAGGAGGTGCTAGTAGAAGAGTTCCAGACTTAGAGAAATTTTGAGCTTGAAATTGAGTTCTACGGGAGGGTCCTACGGACCGTAAGAAGTTCTATGATCCGTAGGATGGACCCATAGAAAATGGATCAAAAATTTCCACCGGTACTTGGTTCTACGGTTGATCAAGAGGACCTGTAGGAATTCCTACGGACCGTAGACCTAAACCATAGGACCTGCTCGGCAGTTTTAAGTAAGGGTGTTTTGGTCTTTTCCCATCACTTTTAAGCCTAAACCGTGACCCTTTTACACTTAATTAAGGATTTAGACAGTGTTAAGTGATCTTTTACGTTCTTTGCCACTCCCAAGTCTCAGAGCAAGGATCCAAGAGGAGAAAGCTAGGATTTTCAAGCCAATCTCTGAGTTTCTCCTAGAACATCATTCTTCCAGGTATGTAAGGCTACTTATAGTGATGGATTGAGTTCCTGCTCACTCCCTACATCTACTTTTTATTAGTAAAGAATAGTCTAGGATTACATCCTTATTTTTTATCATTCTTGAGAAGAGTTCCGTTGTTGAGTTTTGAATTCTATTTCCTGGTTATTGAGTTGCTATATCTTGCATTGAGATTTTTTAGTTGATTGTTCATATCAATTTTTCAGCATGAACCCTGTTGTTGAGTTATTATTGAGTTAGTACTAAGTTTGTATTGAAAATCCTTTTAAGTAAATGTTTTTGTCTTAAACTGATTTTCTGAGAAAGAAAAGTTGAGTTTTGAGAAAGTCTTAAACATGATTTGAGTAAAAGTATAAGGGAACTAAGTATTCTCATAGGTATCAATTTTTACATAGAGAAAAGAGAAATTTTGATTTCTAAGTGAGTTAATGAGTTCAGAGATATTTCAGAGCTGTTACATCTTTAAAGAAAATATTTTGAACAATTACCTCAATTTGAGAAAGAGTATATTTTATACATTTGAACAGGAGTATATATTTATTGGGAGTAGTATTGAGCACCAATATGGTGATGAGTTCAGACAACTCACATTCCTCATAAATCATGTAGCCAATATGGGTAAAGGATAGTACTTTTTAGACGACTCCTTATTGCTTTTGAATCGAACTTTAGCGGGTCCACTTAGTTGAGATGTTTTATATCCCGACAAGGTATAGGATAGTTCTGGCACCATGGGCGAGACGTTGTATCATCTCATTGCTCATAGTGATGGTTGTCGGTTAGAGAATCTCCTAAATAGAGTTAAAAGTTTATTTTTATCATATCACTTAATATGTTGAGTTTAGAGACGAGTAAATACTTGTAAAGTTTAAATGATTTCACTCCTTTATTTATTTACATTCAGTTGAGTATATATTAATATCTATTGAAGTGATTTCATTCAGTCATTTTGCTTTAGCTATATTACATACTCGTACATTCAATGTACTTTTTTCATTCGTCATGCATCTTTTATGTTGAAGATACATGTGTTCAGGATAATCAACTGAAAGCTATATAGTATTATTGTCTAAAATCTCTTCTTGGTTACTTGTTGAGATCAGAAAAGCAGAGATGTTCAAGCATGAATCTGTTTAGAAAATATAGGAGCTGTTTCTTTAGCGTTCTCTTCGTTGTTTAGATTGAGACATTGCATCTCGAAGTCTTTATCTATTTTTTAGAATCAAGTGATGTTTTTTTAAGTTCCCCTGCTATCTATTGACTATTGTGTTAGATTCTGATTTCGGTTTTTCATCAATAAGGAAGCCTAGCTAGTTGAATCTTTATCCCAAATCTCGTTCATGTTGGAATTAATGTGCAGTATCCCTAAAAAATCCTTACATTTTCTCATATGTGAAAGTCAGATCTCGTTCAAGGCTAGAGAACTCTTGATTTTAACTCTTTTTATTCCTTCATGTCTAACCGGCCTTCAGTTTTAAAATCGTTTAAGCTATAAAATGGGTTGATGTTTATTTGTGTCTTTATTTGTTGTGAAATAGAGTCAGCACTTCATCTTTCGCATGTTCGAGCTCGAAGTTTATTATAAGTAGAATTTAAAGTTTCTTCTCTTGTCAATTGAATTTGTTGGCCTGGGTTACATATTTCCAGTAGTGTGAGTTATGTTCTTTGTCAACAAGCATTCTGGGTTGTTTCTGCTTAAGGTCATTTCTTTTAAGTGTCATTGCTTCTGATCAGATTTTCGAAGGATTGGTTTAGTATGTATTTGGTTAGAGTTAAGTCATCTGTGCTTACCAAATTATGAAATCTGATAGTTTATCAATCTTGTTATATATTCTCAGTCGCACCCTCTTTAATGCTAGATGATCAACTGTGTACCTTTATGATGATTTCATTTCGTTTCCATATTGGTACCCTTATACTTTATATAAAGTTCCTTAGAAAATTTGCATATTCACAGATATCCCAAGTTATGAATTTGCTGGACTCTTCTTTGTTTAGTTTCTGGTAGCTTTTCTCTTAAAATAGCATTAGGTCAATGTCACTTTATATGCCATGGTGATCTGATTAGCACGACTTAGATGTACACCTGTTTTGCCTAAATTTCAGTTAGTGTGTTGATGCTCCCATTTGCTTGTTAAAAAATAGTTGAAATATGAAGCTTTGATAAATGAAGCCTGTCAGCTATTACATTTTCCCCCCTCATATTTAAGTTAGTTTCTTCATTTATTAATTCTTCTTCTTTTGTTCTTTGTCTCTGTTGCATGTAACACCAATTCGAGTCCATTTTGGACTCCTCCTTGCATATCCTTGAGTTAATTCGAGTCTGCCTCGTCAAAGGAAGTTGTCGTGCAGCGAAAGGGAAACTAATATACAGGGATTGGAAGCAGAAAACGGGTCTTGTACATCAGTATACATCTGATATATCAAAAAAGTAGCATATACACTGATATACATGGACAAAAATCGGGCCAAAGGCCCAATGATTCAGCAGTAGCAACCTGAAAAGGCTAATTTGGGCTTTCAAGTCCAATAATTTGGACGGCATGGAATTTGGGCCAAGGTGGCTCAAGTTCATTATTTCTTTCATTATTATTATTTGTTTGTATATTTGTTCTTGTTTAACTCTAACTTTATTTGGTTTGGTTTGAATTTAATTAAATCCCTTAACGAGAAACCTTTTGTGTTAATTAAATTTTTTTAAGTGATTTTACTTAAATTTTCTTATTTAGTCATTTGTTTGACATAAGTTAACTCTCTTTTTAAACTACTTCAAATGTTTAAGTTAATTTATTTTCAAATAATTTTGATATCTTATTTCCTTTTAGAATTTTTTTTCAAAATGTTAGTTAAAATAATTTTTTCAAGTCACTGGATAACCGCGTGTTAGCGGGCGCTTCAAATACCTTAAAAACCTTTTTGAAGCGTAAATAAGAGCCTCGAACCTTTTTTCTCTAATTTTTTTGACTTAAATCTGTTAAGGTCTTTAAAATTTAATTTTTCTTAATTTCTTTCAAAAATTAAGTGGCGACTCCTTAAGAATTGATTTTTCTTTTAAAGTTGAGTCTATTTTCAAAACCTGGTTATTTCTAAGCATAACAGTGGGCCTCATTTTCATTTTAGCATTTATTTTGGGGTGTCAAAGGTCTTGTCCTGACGTCCATGTTGAAATTAGAGACTTCATAGATAGTTAGGGTTTAGTTGTTTTCAGAAATTCTTTCTTTAAAGTGTTTTGCGAATATTATATTTTGCTTAAATGAGTATTTGAGACAGTTGAGTTATATTTTTCTCTTTAAAACTTTTAATTTGCTAAGTCAAATCTTCTGCTAAGTAGTCAGCTAGACCGAGGGTTTGTTTGGGAACCAGCAATGGTTCTCGAGTGTCAGCCATTTCCAAGGTGTAGGCTCGGGGCGTGACAAACTTGGTATCAGATCCAAGAATTTAAGAGTCTTAGCGTGTCTATGAATCCATATCTAGTAGAGTCCTTATCTGTGTGAAGCGCGCCACATCTATAATGAGGAAGCTATGACATTTAGGAACTTTTCACTTTCTTCTTACTCATGTTCATGCGATAGAGTTCAACTCTATAAAAGTTTCTTCTAACTTGTGATTACGCGTGTCTTTTCAGATCATTCCTCCATGAAGAGCTATTCGATAACATCCTATTAGGAGGAATGCTAATCCTCAAGGTCAAGAAGCTCCTAATGCACTAGAAGTGCAACCCCCTCAGCGAGATGTCACCAATGTTGATTTAGAAATGCTATTTAGATGCTGACTCGGGTTGTGGCAAATCTGGTAAACAAGGAGTTGTTCATCAAGATATGGCTGATACATCCAGAGTTCATGAGTTTTTGAGGATTAATCCCCCAAAGTTCATAGAGTCGAAGGTCACTGAGGATCCAGAGAACTTTGTGGAGGAGTTATAGAAAGTGTTTGGTATGCATGTTGCTGATGTAGAGTGTGTGGAGTTGGCTTCTTACCAACTCAAAGGTGTTGCTAACATTTGGTATGAACAATGGAAAAAGAACCACTTTTGAGTTGGGCTGTGTTTGAAAATGCTTTCTTGGGGCAATTCTTTCCCCGAGAGCTAACGGGAGCTAAGGTGCAAGAGTTCTTAAATCTGAAATAGGAAGCTATGAGTGTGCAAGAGTACAACCTCAAGTTCACCCAATTATCCCATTATGCTTCGGAGATGGTGGCAGATATGAAGAGCATGATGAGTTTGTTCGTGTATTGGCTATCCCGCCTTGTGATTCCACAACTTAAGATTAGAAGTACCACATCGGCAAAACACAAGAGAGATGTTGGATATATAAGTAAGCAGGTCTTACCAACTTGCGACGCATTTTAAAGCCGTGCAGGCCTAGGCCCAAAGCAAACAATATCACTAGCGGGTCGGGCCGTTACAAATGGTATCAGAGCCACTCCTGTGTCAGCCTTGTCGATGTGGGCCAGAGTTCAACTGAGTTTAGGTAAATCCTAGTAAGGCAGGGCAAACCTCAGTGCTGAGTCTAGGTAAATCCCATTCGGTGGGGCTAACCTCAGCAAGGACGCTAAGTCCATACAAGGGGTGTATATCATGCCCCACATCGGTAAAACACAGGAGAGATGTTAGGTATATAAGTAAGTAGGCCTTATCAACTAGCGACGCGTTTTAAATCTATGCGGTCCTAGGCCCAAAGTAGATAATATCACTAGTGGGTCGGGCCGTTACACGCCTATCTAACAAGGAAGGTAAGGCGCTATGTTGATAAGGGACATGAACATAGCAGGCTCATGATTCATGTGCAGCAGGCTGAGGAAAATAAATGGAAGGACAGAGAAGAGTTTCGCAACAAGAAAGCTACGACAGCTAATCAAAAGTCTGATCAGCAAAAGACTGGAAATGGGAATCGATCATCATTTCAGCAGAGATCATCTGGACCTGCTCCATCATCATCTAGTGCATCTACACCAAGGAACTGGAATGACCACTGAAATTAGAATTTTAGAGCTCAAGCTACTCAGTCTCAGGGTAGTGTGGCACAAGGGGCTACTTGGACCCCCACTTGTGCTAAGTGTGGTAGGAACCATCTAGGAGCGTGTCATGATGGCTCTAATGGCTGCTTTAAGTGTGGTCAGACGGGTCATTTTATGAAAGAATTCCCTAAAAACATGCAGGGTAATGGGGGCAAAAAAGCCCAATCTTCTTTGGTGGGTCCAACAAATAGAGCTGCTCTAAGCGGAGCTACTTCAGGGACAAGTGAAGGAGCAAATCGTCTTTATGTTATGGCTAGTCGCCAGGATCAGGAAAACTCGCCAGGTGTTGTCACTGGTATGCTTAAAGTCTTTTCTATTGATGTTTATGCCTTACTTGATCCAGGTGCGTGTTTGTCTTTTGTGGAGATATGTAGCCTATAAGGTTCGACATTTCCCCCAAACAACTTATTGAGCCTTTTAGTGTTTCCACACCCGTTGGTGAGTCTATTCTAGTAGAAAGAGTCTACCATGATTGTACCATCTATGTCTATCACAAAGACACCATGGTTGACTTAGTTGAGCTAGACATGGTGGATTTTGATGTTATTCTAGGTATGGACTAGCTTCATACTTGTTATACCTCAGTCAATTGTAGAACTCGAGTAGTCAAGTTTCAAATTCCTAATGAGCCAGTTTTAGAGTAGAGGAGTAGTTCAGTAGTGCCTAAGGGTCGTTTTACTTCATACCTTAAGGCTAGAAAGCTAGTTTCTAAGGGGTGCATCTATCACTTAGTCCGAGTTAACGACTGATAAGAATGAAAGGGGCACTTGAATGAAATAAGATATGTGGAATTATAGAAGTCTAATCAAATTTATGAGCAACAAAGGACTCTATACCTTCACTTCTCAATTGAATCCAATCAAACAACAATAACCCAAACTCAATCAAAAATGAGAAAACCAAATTGAATCCACAAAGAGGGTAAACTCGATTAAGCTAGAAGAAGTTAACACAAGCAATATTGGGAATCTACCCTAATCACTCAACTAAAATTACCAACTATAAACTATACTAATGCTAGCAACATCTAGAAACTACAAGCTTCAAAGCTTTCAAATATTCAATTCATCATAATATTCATAATCTAAGTCTTCCAAAATAATAAAATTACTATTTATTATACTAAGGATATAAAGAAGACACTTCTTTGACAATTTTACCCTTAATGAGATAAGGGTCTTGTTTGGTTGTCTTCTTTTGTGAATTCTTAAATTCATGAGATGACCATTTGCACACATGGCCACTTTCTTCCTTCTCTTCACTTTGATGGACCTTTAACACATTTTATATCTTTATTTTTTGTCCATTAAGCTCCTCTAAAGCTATCATATGATCTTTGCTACCCATGCCATTATCAATGACTCTAGTATTGAGACACCACTTATTCAATCAGTTCCAGTTATGAGTGAGTTTCCAGAGGTTTTCCACATGATCTTCCTAGAAGAAAGAGTTGTTTAAGAAAGTTTACAGACTTGCTCGTTTGAGAGTCCTTTTGTTAGATTCCACTGAAGGTGTAGTTGTTGTGATGAATGGGGCTGAATCGTCATTAGTGTCATAAGTGAAGGAGAAGCAAGACAAAGACC
Organism: Solanum appendiculatum; assembly: GCA_018342035.1. Classification (NCBI taxonomy): domain Eukaryota; kingdom Viridiplantae; phylum Streptophyta; class Magnoliopsida; order Solanales; family Solanaceae; genus Solanum; species Solanum appendiculatum. The sequence continues at coordinate 350,279 of JAGDQO010001671.1, forward strand.
CCATCTTACTTGAACTAAAGGAAAATGTTCATAAGAAGAAAGTGATGACTTTTGAATAGGGGGGAGATGGTGTGTTGAGATACCAAGGTAGATTATGTGTTCCAAAGGTTAATGAGCTCCAAGAGAGGATCATGGCAGAAGCTCCTAGTTCCAGATATTCAATTCATATGGGTTCCACAAATATGTACATGACTTGAGAGAAATCTATTGGTGGAATAGTATGAAGAGGTGTATTGCAGATTTTTGTTGCTAAGTATCCAAATTGCCAGCAAGTCAAGGTGGAACACCAAAGGCCATGTGGTGTGGTTCATAACATAGATCTTCCGGATTGGAAGTGGGAGATGATTAATATGGCCTTCATTATTGGCTTGCCGCGATCTCACAAGTAGCATGATTCAATTTGGGTGATTGTAGATCGGATGACTAAATTGGCCCATTTCTTGTCGATAAAGACTACAAATTCAGCAGAAGATTATGCCCGTTTATACATCCATGAAATATTTCAACTTCGTGGAGTCCCTTTGTCCATCATTTCAAATTGGAGAGTGCAATTCACCGCTCAGTTTTGGAAGTCATTTCATAAAGGTTTGGGTTTAAAGGAAAATCTTAGTACTATTTTTCATCATCAGACGGATGGTCAAGCAGAGTGCATAATTCAGACCCGAGAGGATATGTTGAGAGCATGTGTCATGGATTTCAAAGGTAATTGGGATGATCAGTTGCCTCTTATAGAGTTTGCTTACAATAGCAGTTATCACTGTAGCATTCAGATGGCTCCGTATGAGGCTCTTTATGGGCGAAGGTATAGATCTCCTATTGGTTGGTTTGAGGTTGGTGAAACTGAGTTGATAGGGCCAGACTTAGTTCATCAATCCATGGAGAAAGTGAAGATAATCCAAGAGAGGTTGAAAATAGCAAAGAGTTGTCATAAATCCTACGCAGATGTTAGAAGAAGAGATTTGGAGTTTGAGGTTGATGATTGGGTATATATCTAAAGATTTCGCCCATGAAGTTAGAGGTTTGGTAAAAAGGGAAGCTCACTCTCTGATACATTGGTCCTCACAAAATATCCAAGAGGATTGGTAATATAGCTTATGAGTTGGAGCTACCACCAGAGTTAGCAGCAGTCCATCTAGTATTTCATATTTCCATGCTAAAGAAGTGTTTGGGCGATCCTTCAATTATTGTGTCTACTGAGAGTATTGGAGTGAACGACAACATGTCCTATGAGAAGATTCCACTTTAGATTCTTAATCTTCGAGTTCGCAAGTTGAGAACCAATGAGGTTTCATCAGTCAAAGTCTTGTGGAGAAATTAGTTTGTTGAGGAGGCTACGTGGAAGCCGAAGAGGATATAAAAAAGAGATACCCTTATCTATTTTTTCCTCTGATTCAATTTTTGTCTAAGGTACTAACTCTTTGTAAAGTACTTTTTTAGTTTAGTATGTTGAGTTATGCATTTTTGACAATATGCATTGTTTTGGGTTGTTAGGCCTTTTCCCCACCCCCTTCCATGCTTAGTATGATCTCATTCAAGGATGAATGTTCTCAAGGGGAGATATTATAACACCCAAGAACTTGGAAAGGAAAGATTTGCAGTAAATGTTGTTAAGAACTAGTTCTGTGGAACCTGCCTACGGGCCCTAGGAAGGCAATCCTAGAAACCAAGATGTGATTTGGAAAAATTCAAGTCCCAATAATGTGTCCTACAGATTGTTAGGACGATTCGTAAGAACTTCTACGGGCCGTAGGAGGTGCTCGTAGAACAGTTCCAGACTTAGAGAAATTTTTCGCTTGATCTTGGATTCTACAAGAGGGTCCTACGAACCGTAGAAAGTTCTACGATCCGTAGGAAGAAACCGTAGAAAGTGGGTCAAAAGTTTCCCCCAGTACTTGGATCTACTGTTGGTCAAAATGGCCCGTAAGACTTCCTACGGACCATAGACCTAACTTGTAAGTTCGGCAGTTTTAAGTAAGAGTGATTTGGTCTTTTCCTATCCCTTCTAAGCCTAAACCCTGACCCTTTTACACTTAATTAAGGGTTTATACAGTGTTAAGATATCTTTTACGTTCATTGCCACTACCAAGTCTCAGAGCAAGGATTCAAGAGGAGAAAGCTAGGCTTTTCAAGCCAATCTCTAAGTTTCACCTAGAACATCGTTCTTCTAGGTATGTGAGGCTACTTATAGTGATGGACTAAGTTCGTCCTCACGCCCTACATCTACTTTTTATTAGTACAGAGTAATCTAGGGTTACATCCTTAGTTTTGATAATTCTTGAGATGAGTTTCATTGTTGAGTTCTGAATTTTATTTCCTGATTATTGAGTTGCTATATCTTGCATTGAGATTGTTGAGTTGATTGTTTATGTCTATTTTTTAGCATGAACCCTGTTGTTGAGTTTTTATTGAGTTATTAATGAGTTAGTATTGAGAATCCTTTTAAGTAAACATTTTTGTCTTAAACTGATTTTCTGAGAAAGAAAAGATGAGTTTTGAGAAAGAGTCTTAAACATGATTTGAGTAAAAGTATAAAGGAACTAAGTATTCTCAAAGTTATCACTTTTTACATTGAGAAAAGAGAAATTTTGATTTCTAAGTGAGTTAATGAGTTCAAAGATATTTCAGAGTAGTTACCTCTTTAAAGAGGATATTTTGAACAATTACCTCAAATTGAGAAAGAGTATGTTTTATACATTTGAGCATGAATATTTATTTATTGGGAGTAGTATTGAGCACCGATATGAGGATGAGTTCAGACAACTCACATTTCTCATAAACCATGTAGCAAACATGGGTAAAGAATCGTACTTTTTAGACAACTCCTTATTATTTTCGAGCAGAGCTTTAGCGGATCCACTTAGTTGAGATGTTCCATATCCCGGCAAGGTATAAGACAGTTCTGACAGTGTGGATTAGATGTTGTATCATCACGTTGCTCATAGTGATGGTTGTGGGTTAAAGAATCTTCCAAATAGAGTTAAAAGTGTATTTTTGTCATCTCACTTAATATGTTGAGTTTAGAGACGAGTAAGTATTTGTAAAGTTTAAATGATTTCACTCCTTTATTTCTTTACATTCAGTAGAGTATATATTTATATCTATTGCAGTCCTTTCATTCAGTCATTTCACTCCGGCTATATTACATACTCGTATATTGTACTGATGTATCTTTTATGATGCAGATAGAAGTGTTCAGGATCATCAAAGGGCGCTTCATTGAGATTACTTTGCACTTCCCATTTGAGAGTTTTGGTGAGTCCTCCTTGCATTCCGGAGAGCCCCATTTTTCATTTTAGTATTTATTTTGGTGGGTCGATGGTCTTGTTCCGACGTCCATGTTAAACTTAGAGGCTTCATAGATAGCTAGAGTTGAGTTGTTTTTAGAAATTCTTTCTTTAAAGTGTTTTGTGAATATTATATTTTGCTTAAATGAGTATTTGAGACAGTTGAGTTATATTTTTCTCTTTAAAGCTTTTAATTTGCTTGAGCCAAATCTTCCGCTAAGTAGTCAGACAAATCGAGGGTTCACTTGGGAGCCAGCAATGGTTCTCGTGTGTCGGCCACATCCAAGGTATAGGCTCGGGGCGCAACATATATCCACTGATCTTCATACACCAACATGAAGGTTTTTGACGATCTAAAGAAATTCTTAGGTGAAGAGCAGTTTCAACAGTTTCAAGTCATTTTTTTCCAGATTATTAATGTTAAAGTGTGTATACAATAATTTTGATACAGTTTGTATGTAGTGATTTTGGTTCTATAAATTGGTTGTATTTTCTGTGTACAAAATATCCAGTAGTCAATTCTAGGTATCAGTTTGCAATAACATTTGTGTTTAGAAAGTTTATAAAAGTTGGGATCAATTAGTAAGTTTAGTATAGTATGTATAACCATTTTTATCATGTGAAATTTGCATGAAAATTGATATCCCAATACACATTACAAAAATAGGATTCCATAAGTTACAATGCTTCTTTTTTTTAAAAAAAGAATCAAATAAAAAAAGCAAAAAATGATATTAACTTTTACAACATTAAAAAAATACGTCCAATCTACCTCAATGTTCTACGGTGAAATTTTAAAAAGGTTCAACTAAAAAGAAGGAGGAAGAAAGAATCAAAAATAGGAGATTAATGCTATTAATTAGGAGATTGATAACAACTAAAATAGTGACCAACTAATAAGGAGAAATCAGGGATTAATATATCCTACACATTACTAAACACTACATTTAAGGAAAGAATATTGTTAATTAATTGGTTAGGAGTTATTTTAATTCAATTCTTTATTATCATTAATACATTAATATATTTGTTATTTTTTTTTCTGTTTTTTTCAAAATATGTTTAACAAATGTTATATCCGATAAGTTTTTTACTGTTAAAACTAAAACATAAACAATAATGTCTTAACTAGTAATAAATAATCTTATATATGTTAATTATGAAATTTTCTCTAACACAAACCTCCCAATAAATTTTTTTTTAAAAATATATATGATTAACTATTATACAACGTGTAACATTTTCTTTACACAATTAAGGTATTTAAAAAGAGAAAATAGTCAAATACCCCCCAAATCTATTATCGAATTCTCAACCTCACACTATACTTCACGGAGGTCCTATCACCCCCCCCCCCCGCCCGAACCTTTTAAAGTGAAATAAATACCCCCTTACAAATCCACACTTAGATTTGTATTAGGCTGTGATTTGCTCTCGCCCTGCCACGTAATATTTTTTTATATAAAATAATTAATTATTTTTTCCGTTTTCTCTTTCCTTTTCCATTCCTTTTTTCTTTGCTTGGACGAAACTTTTTCATATCAAAGAGGTGATGTCATCCATTATTACCACACACTCTTCTACTTTCATTGAACTTCTAAGCAACATTGGAATTGCAATATTCTCTACTGAAGTTAGAGGGAAACGGAAAACTACACTGTTAGAATTGCTTCTTCTTCCCCTACTATAATTAGGGATGGCAATGGGGCGGATGCGGGGTGGGTTTTAGGCTATGCGGGGCGGGGCGGGTTTAAGATTGTGCGGGGAGGAGAGGGATACGGGGCGGGTTGATGTGAGTTTTTAAAAAAACTAATGCGGGGCGGGTCAGATTGCGGGTCTATGCGATTTTATGCAGGTTCAAACTTAATTTTAATTTTTTGCATGCTATAACTTATAAGAGTGATAAAATATTATATATTAAGATAGTTTCTTTACAGTTACTAAATTATTTAAAATAGTAAAAGAAAATAGTTCAATCAAAACTAATACAATTTCTAGCATGCTTCCCAATTGACCTCTAAAAAATAAAATTTTAAGTCATTATCTATTAAATTAATACAACTTAATAAAAAAATGAATTTATTTTATGAATTTTATTTTTAATATCAAACTTAACTAGAAAAGGAAAATATTAAAAAATTTATGCGAGGCAGGTACATGCGGGGAGGGTTGAAAATGAAAAAAATTGTCATGCGGGACGGGTTAATTTTTTTGGGTGTTAAGCTCAACCCGCACCACCCCATTGCCATATGATAACGCTCAACTACACCTATAAATATTCAAAGTGTAGGCGGTCGCTAGCAATATAAGCCCAACGAGGAGTTGGGGTCGATCCCACGAGAAATGGTCTAAGTATAGAATTCAAATATGAAGTACTAAAGTGATCTAGCTTTTTGTAGGTGCAAATAAGTAAATCGACGCATAATGTAAATCATCGAAATTTCAATTATCAATTAATAGCAGATTTGAATGATTGATTTTAACAAAAGCGAATTAAAAAGGAAACTTTAATCCATCATTGGGAAAAATTCAAGCCATTCGATTGAATTCGAGGCTACTCAGACTTCACCCATAAATTAATCAACAACCCACAAGCATTATATTCAAATACCCAGTTCACAAGGCTAGAAATTAAGAAAATTAATCACGCTCAGACCCAATTCATACGATCGAATTAATGAGGAGCAACCAAGGCATACAATTTAGCATAATATCAAACACCCATACAATTGCAAATGGAATCAACAAAAAATGGCTTACGAAACTCGAAACCCAAGAAAACTAACCTCAAGGCAGACAATACGATGCAACAATGATAAAATGGGGAACGGGGACAAGTCCAGAGCACTCCAATAACAGCGAAAGGCAACAAAATGCTAATGAAAATGCAAAAGTGTGCGGATATGGGAGGAGACAGTGAAAATTTCAAGTACGATGAAATTTTGAATTTGAAAAGATTAAAAACCCTTAAGTTCGCGCCCCAAAGGGCGATGGTATTAACGTCGCCGTTCCACTCGGCGATGCACCAAGTGATTCAAAACCTCATCAAAAATTACAGGAGTTCAGGCCATTGTGCATGTCGAGAAGGCGAGCTAGATCGGGCTCGCCCTTCCACTCGGTGACTCGCTGAGTGGTCAGTTGGCTCACCTAATCTTCCAGTGTAGCCTTCAACTGCAGCCTTCAATTTTTTATGAAATTAGGCGATCCTAGGGGCCTTTGGGCGATACGCCAATTGATCCAAACCCCTCGCCTAGTAGCCATAACTTGAAATTTCTTACTCCAACCTACACAACCAACAGACGTTATTCAAAAATACTAAAATAAAGTTTGGGTTGCCTCCCAAAAAGCGCCTTATTTAACGTCGTGGCACGATGTGGGCATGCATTCAAGCATTGTCCAAGTACACCAAATCAATCAATCGTACAATGGGGGCCTCTCCAAATTAGAGTTTCAGCCTTTGTCCATTCAATTTAAAGAACGACCCATTTTCACCTTGAACTTCAATGGCCCCGTTGTCAAACACACGATTTATCTTAAAAGGGCCTGACCACTTAGACTTGAGCTTACCTAGAAATAGTCTCAAACGAGAATTGTAGAGTAACACGCAATCACCCACCCGAAATTCTCTATGAAGTATCTTGGCATCATGTCACCGTTTCATTTTCTCCTTATAAAGAGCAGCACTCTAAAAAGCTAGAAGCCAAAATTCTTCCAAAGCATGAAGTTGGTCAACCCGATTCTTGGAGGCAACATCCCAATTCAAATTCATGGTTTTCAAAGCCCACAAGGCTTTATGCTCGAGTTCCACCGGGAGATGAAATGATTTACCGAACACCAACTGATATGGCGACATACCAATTGGGGTCTTAAAAGCAGTTCTTTATGCCCACAAAGCATCATCTAACCTCCGAGACCAATCAGAACTACTTGCCTTCACGGTTTTAGCCAAAATCCCTTTAATTTCCCGGTTGGACACTTCAACTTGCCCACTTGTTTGTTGATGGTACGGGGTAGCAACCTTATGCTTGACTCCATATTTGCTCAACAACGAAGAAAAAACTTGGTTGCAAAATGAGAGCCCCCATCACTAATAATAGCACGTGGAGTGCCAAACCTTGTAAAGATATACCGCTAGAGGAAATTCACTACGCTTCTACCTTCATTATTAGGTAAGGCAAAAGCCTCTACCCACTTGGACACGTAGTCAACGGCCATTAATATGTACTTGTTTCCATAAGAGCTCACGAAAGGACCCATAAAATCACTGCCCCACACATCAAATAATTCAACTTTAAGAATCGGGGTAAGGGGATGTTCATGTCTACGTGATACTCCACCTTGTTTTTGACATTGGACACACTTGCGGACTAGGAAATTTGTATCTTGATACAGCGTTGGCCAATAATAACCACTTTGCAACACTTTGGCAGTTGTACGCACCCCACTATAGTGCCCACCAACCGGAGTGCATGGCATGCATTACGAATAGCATCTACTTCAACTTTCGGTACACACCTTCGAATTATATGATCAGCACATTCCTGAAATAAATATGGTTCATCCCAAAAATACTTCTTCGCATCAAAAAGAAACTTCTTGTGTTGAGAAAATTTCAACCCGTCGGGAACAATTCCACAAACCACATAGTTTGCAAAGTTGGCGTACCAAGGAAGGGTACTCATTGATATAGCCATCACCGACTCATCGAGAAAGGCTTCATCAATGTCTTTCTCTCCGGAAACAACAACATTTGCTTCGAGTCGCGATAAGTGATCAACCACTTGATTTTCACAACCACTCTGATCTTTGACTTCAAAGTCGAATTCTTGCAATAGAAGAACCCATCGGATAAATCTCGGTTTGAGATCTTTCTTGGCCATCAAACAACAGATAGCAGCGTGGTCAGTGTGCACCACCACCTTAGTCACCAATAAATAAGCCCTAAACTTTTCAAATGCAAACACCACAGCTAATAACTCTTGTTCAATGACGATGTAGTTCTTTTGAGCTACATTCAAAGTTTTTCTTACATAGTAGATCTGATGAAATAGCTTGCCTTTACGCTGACCAAGCACAACACCTAAGGCTACACCACTAGCATCACACATTAGCTCAAATGGGACATTCTACTCCGGAGCAACTATGATCAGGGCCGACACGAGTTTCTCTTTAAGCTCTCAGAAGCATTCATATAAGCTTCATCAAACATAAATGCACTATCTTTCTCAAGTAACTTGCAAAGAGGATGAGCTATTTTAGAGAAGTCTTTAATAAACAGTCGATAAGAACCCCATGACCCAAAAAACTTCTAACCCCTTTTACCAAGATTGGAGGAGGTAACCTAGAAATAACCTCCACTTTGGCTTGATCCACTTGTATACCGTCCCCTAAAATTTTATGCCCCAAAACAATCCCTTCTTTCACCATAAAGTGACACTTCTCCCAAGGAATACAAGGTTTGTTTCGACACATCTATTGAGGACCTTTCCCAAATGTTCAAGACATTCTTCAAAAGAGTCTCCCACCATGGAAAAGTCATCCATAAACACTTCCATTGAGTCTTCAACCATATCAGAAAAAATAGACAACATACACCTTTGGAACATTGCCGGTGCGTGCATTACACAACCCAAAAGGCATTCGTTTAAATGCAAACGTTCCATAAGGACAGGTGAAAGTTGTCTTGTCTTGATCCTTCGGACAAATAGAAATTTGATTATACCCGGAATACCCATCAAGGAAGCAATGCCATCCACGGCCGGCAAGTCGATCTAACATTTGGTCCATGAAAGGCATAGGGAAATGGTATTTTTTGGTCGCCGAATTAAGCTTTCTATAGTCCATACACACATGCCTACCAGTGTCATTGGCACAAGTTTGCCTTTCTCTTTTGGGACCACGGTCATACCATCCTTATTTGGGACACATTGAACCGGGCTTACCACTTGCTATCCGCAATAGGGTAGACAACACCTGCGTCAAGCCACTTCATTATCTCTATCTTGACAAATTCTTGCATTGGAGGGTTCAGCCTCCTTTGGTGCTCAACACTTGGTTAACATTCACTCTCCAACTGAATCTTATGAGTACAAATACCCGGAGGAATACCCACAATATCGGCAATCGTCCACCCTATGGCTTTAATGAACTTCTTAAACACACTAATAAGGGCTCGAGTTAGACAATCAAGAAAATCCACAGCAATAATCACAGGTAAAGTGTTATTAGCACCCAAGAACACATAATGAAGGTGTGAGGGAAGTACCTTCAACTCGAGCTTTGGCGGTTCTTCAATGGATGGCTTTGCGGGAGGACTCTCCCTATTCTTCAAATCAATATTCAACTTCAAAGGAGCTTTGGAATAAGTTCCTAAACCCGTTAGAGCATCCACCACTTCGTCATAATCATCAATTTCTACCCCATCGTAGTTTAGCAAAATGGCACGCAAATATTCACCAATACTCGAAACTTCACCAATACTAGCAACCGCTTCATCGATCACATCAATAACTGATACCACATGGATGTCACTGGGTTGCTTCATAGACTTACACACATTAAAAGTGACTTCCTCCTCATTAACTCTAAATTTCAAGTCGCCACTCTCCACATCAACCAAAGCTCTCCCAGTAGCCAAGAATGGTCTGCCGAGAATAATAGGAATCTCGGCATCCATCTCACAATCAAGAATGACAAAATCTACCGGAAATATGAACTTGTAACCTTTACCAAAATATCATAAAGAACACTGATAGGTTGTTTGATAGAACGATCCGCCATAAGAAGGCGCATTGTGGTTGACTTAGGCTCACCGAGCCCCAACTTCTTGAAAATGGCATAGGGCATCAAGTTTATACTCGCCCCCAAATCACATAATGCTTTGGCAACTTGAACATCCCAATAGTGCAAGGAATAATGAACGCTCCTCGATCATCCTTTTTAGCTACCACATTTGACATAATAGCGCTGTAACTATGGGATACCTCAACTGTCTCAAAGTTCATGCTCCTCTTTTTTGTGACCAAGTCCTTCATAAATTTTGCATAACCCGGCATTTCGAGCAAAGCATCAACCAATGGAAGATTGATAGATAAAGACTTAAAAATAGAGAGGAACTTTGGGAATTTTTCATTGTCGTCTTTCTTCTTCAACCTTTGTGTGAATGGTGGGTTGATTTTAGGCAACGGCTTTGGAGAAACCGATTTGGATGCAACCTCCATCTTTGATTTAGTAGTGCCATCTAGAGTAGTATCATTTAGTGAATCACAATCTTTGTTGGGAGCATCATTGATCACCTCATCATGGAGAACATCACTCTCGATCACAATAGGTTGATCTTGTCACATCAGCCCCATCAACCTCAATCACCTCATTACCAACAATCTTGCAACTCCGAGTCACAATAGCCATACTTTGAGCATTTTCATTCTTCGAGTTTGCTAAAGTGTCTCTAGGAAGGCCTCCATTTGGTCTTGGGTTTAATTGAACTGAAATTTGAACCATTTGGGACTCAAGTTGTTTGATGGAAGCTGAGTGAGAAGTCACCGTTTGATTTAGAGAAGAAAAGTAAGCCTTCATTTCCTTGAACACTTTATCCGAACCTTCCACCTTGTGCAAAATTCGAGCAAGCATAGCTTCCGTTCTAAAGCTTTTCGGATCAGCCTTTGGTTCGGTAACTTTTGGACAATCGTGTGGAGGGACGTACCGATCTCTCTCACCATCTCTCCAATTTACACCTCGATCACGCCACTCCCGATTATCTCTCCAACCACCACCTTGTTCTTTGTTCCAACCTTGATTCCCACCCAGCCTTTGATAGCTTGGACGAGAACCCACCATTTGATTTGACACAAATTGGACTTCTTCGTTGTACATGGCTTCAAATTTAGCATCATTCGTACACATGGCAACTGCATTTACAGCTTTGGAGCCCGCACCTATGACATGCTTTGTCAACAAATCCATTTGGGTCATTATCTTATCCATATTCGCATCACGCTCTAGGTCCTTCTCAATTTGCTCCTTTGTCATTCCAACCGTAAGAGGTGATACTTGGTCTTCTCTTGTGTGCCATGCCCGATTAATCTTAGTCATATCATCAGGCAACGCAGATGCTATAGGAAACTGTTGTCTCATAATACCACCTTGAATTAAACGATCAGCAATAGACTTGTTCACTGAATCAAGGCTACGGTAGAAGTATTGCAACAGCACATTTTCAGGTAAACCATGAGTAGGACATTGTAGAAAGAGCTTTTGGAACCTAAGCCACGATTGATGAATTGGTTCACCATCAAGTCTCTTGAAGTTTTGAATACCATCTCTCAACTTCAACATCTTCGAAGGAAGAAAGAACCGTTCTAGAAATTATTATGTAAGTTCCACCCAAGAAGTAATTGAGTCTCTTAGCAGTTCAGCCAACCACTTCGTTGCCTCCCCGGTTAGAGAGAAAGGGAACAACCGAAGTCGGATCGACTCTTAAGAGATGTTCTTCAATGTGAAAGGGCTACACACATCCAAAAAGTGTTGAAGATGCTCATGGGGATCCTCATGAGCAAGCCCTCCAAAGAATCCTTTGATTTGTAACAGCAACATGATGCCGGTAACATGAAAATTAGCATTACCCACTGTAGGGGGCAAGCGTATAGCTCCAACGCTTCCGATTTGACCCACATTGAAGTTATTCAGATTACCAATGCCCTCAAGCGCCTAATACATATCATCATTTTGACCAATAACACTACCAGCTTCACGCATGTCGTCACTTGCTGAAAATTAAACAACGAAAAGAGTAGTAAGTAAATTCGACTACAATAAACTAGTTCATGAAAACACTTCGATACAAGAATTCTAAACTCCATTCCCCGGCAGCGGCGCCATTTTTGATAACGCTCAACTACACCTATATCAATTCAAAGTGTAGGCGGTCGCTAGCAATATAAACCCAACGAGGATTTGGGGTTGATCTCACGAGGAATGGTCTAAGTATAGAATTCAAATATGAAGTACTAAAGTGATCTAGCTTTTTGTAGGTGCAGATAAGTAAATCGACGTGAAACGACCCCAAAAATGCCCGAAAATGTGCTTCGGAAACACCTATAATTGTAATTTCCATATATCTCAAAATCCGTGCATGATTTCGGAAATTCGACTTCATATTCTTATTTGTGGGGTCAAATTGAGTGGGAAATGGGTCTAACCCGAATTTTAGAGCAACCGTATCAAAATTCGAAAATCGCAAAACTTGCGATTTGGAGGGTCAACTTTAAAGGGGCATATCTCTTAGCACACAAGGAACTGGAAGGGCTGCAACCTATCAAATTAAATCTCTTTGAGTTAGCTTTCCAACGCACTTGGTTTCACCTTATTCCGAGTTAGGATGAGGGAGTTATGACCATTTTCGTAAAACCTGTCTGTTTTGCCAGTGAGCTTTTTTTCTAGGCGGGTTGGAGACGTTTTTTATAAAAAGGGGATATGTCCCATACTTAGTCATTTTTCTTAACTCCAAAAACACTCTCTAAGCCCTCTCCAAAAATTCCACCAAGATCTTCAACCAAATTCAAACATCTCAAGCTCTAATTCCGGATTCAAGACTCAATCTCAAGCTTCGATTCTCCATTCCAATCTTCATCAAGGATTCTCCAAAGTTGAGGTATGTGGGTTTGATTGTGGAAACCTTCCTTTCCACAAGTCCAACCATTTATCCTCTATTTCTACTTCAAGTTTATGGGTCCTTATGATTATTTATGAACTCTTGAATTATGGAATTACTACTACACACCCTATTATGGTCCATTTTGCATATTATCATGAAATGGAATTATTATGTGATGTTTATGGTTTACATGCTTCCATGATCAAATTATGAAGGTTGATATATATATGTATGTTGTTGGTGGGCTGATTTATATGGATTTTGGAATTGGTTGGACTTAGTATTCTTGAAATACATGATTTCATTTACATGAACAATTGCCCACCTTGTGTTTGATAAAATGCCCATTTATAGAATTCTTAGGAAAGGGAAGGTCCAAGGTACGTCCTATGAGTCGGATGGTTATGTAATTACTGAAATGATGATGAAATGGACACATGTATATGATTTTCTCTATATAAGTGTTGTGAGTCGACCAAGCCTAGTACGGGGGGTAGTAGGCCCGTATAACCGTATCGAGGGGTTGGTACCTTGGTTGCCTAGTACGGGGGGTAGTAGGCCCGTATAACCATATCGAGGGGTTGGTACCTTGGTCCCTAGCTCGGGGGGTGGTAGGCCCGTGTAACCATATTGAGGGGTTTGTACCTCTTTCGCCTCTCCAAGGGGGTGGTAGGCCTTGGAAATACTATATTGATGGTCACTCGCCACACATGTACTACATCCCACTAAATATGATTTTTATGTAAGCATCATTATACATATCATTTCATTAATATGCTATCTATTGGGTATGATTACGCATTTTTCTATGATGTCCATCTAATGTAGCATTGCATTGCATCCCATATACTTAGTACATTCAAATGTACTAACGCATACTCTATGCCTACATGATGTCACCATGTAGGGACCGGAGCACCGCTTGACCATCCTCCTCCGCGTGGCTAGTACGATTTTCTATAGTGGTTATTGGTGAGTCCTCCATTTCGGGGACGTTGCTCATGATCTTTTGCTATGTATAAAACTTTTCCTTTCTAGTTATGTTTTGACTATGAGGGTGAGCCCGGTAGTTTGTCTTGGCCCCCGCTAAGTACTCATGTTTAGAGGTGGTGTTGGACAAGTTGTGTATTATGCTTGAGCTTGACTCATCTATGGTATTTATGTATCATTTCTTTTTTTTGCTCCCTTAGTCCCAATTTCCCCCTTGATTATGCTTATCGTTTATGGTCATTTAATTGCTTCTGCGACCAAGAATGTGTAATGATACGCTATGAGGCTTGTTTGGGGTTCCTTCGGATTCCCCATTCGCCGGTCACATCTAGGCCCTAGGCTTGGGTCGTGACACGACGCGTAATGTAAATCATCAAAATTTCAATTATCAATTAAGAGCAGATTTGAATGATTGATTTTAACAAAAGCGAATTAAAAAGGGAACTTAACCAATGAGAAATGGGACCTTAGGGATGCGTGAGTGTTCAATCACCAATATCACTAAATGGGTCATTATGGATTGCTTAAGTATGGTGAATTATAATGGGTAGGCAAGATTATGGCTATGATAGTTATTTTACAATCAGCTACCATGCTTTCAATTGAGTTTTATCAAACCCCAACAGGCAATACAATAAGAGCACAATCTTATACCTTAATTCAACCCACTTTAACAAGCTAGGTAGTATAAGTAAGAACCCATACAATCATCAATTGTTAATTCCACTCAATTGCATCTTCTACAAGCATACAAAGGGATATAAACTAGAACTGAATTTGCAACTTCAATTCATAAGATGAAAACATGATTTAGCAACTGAATCCATTCTAAATCAACATTTTATTCAGCAATCCATAAGACGCATAAGCTAATTAGATAATTGAACACATAATCACACCCCTAAGGCATTGGAGTTTTAGCCAATCATAGTGAGAATGAAGAAATAGTTCCCAAAAACATTAACCATTGATTTTCCAAGTCTTCAAACAACAAATATAATCAACTAAAAGTATACCCAATGTTTGATTCCCAAGAACTCACAAGAATAGTTCACCAAATTAACTCTAGGTCGTCAAAAGTGCAAATGTACTTTGTTCTCTCAATACAATAATGTTCCACTCCCTTTCTCTTTTTTAAAAATTTCTATTCATACTTCTCCAAAATTTCCCATGATTTTGAATTTCAAAACCACTTGACGGCGTAAATCGGGCTCGCCCTTCCACTCAGCGATGTGCCGAGTTGCTTGTTCTCGCCTTTTATCTCTTGACTTTTGCACTGATTCGCTCCTGGAACTTTAGGCGGTGAACATCGGGCTCGCCTTTCTGATCGGCGACGCGCCGATTGGTTCCTCAGCTCGCCAACTTGCCTTGAATCCTCTCCTTGTCTGCTGGAACTTTAGGCAATGAGACTGTCCACTCGGTGTGTCACCGAGTTCCCTTTTGAGAGTTCCAGCTTCTTTTTTTCTTCCATTTTGTAACTTTACAGCTTCTCTTTGCGTTATCTTGTCCTTGCCTCGTTCCAAAGCCTTCATGTTGCACGCAACACAATTTAACATTAGTTATAAGTACAAAATGGGCATTAAGGACACCAATTTGGCATAGATGAAGCTATAAATGAGCCAAAACTACCGACTCATCACCATCCCTAACTATAATATTAACCAGAGAATGATTCTTCGGAGAATCTCTAATAAATGGTATCGACTTGTCGGGATGAAGGTATCGAGATAACGGAGGAACTAGTGTTGATTTCCATTTAATAATGTTAACATGAGAAATTCGATTAATACTTGCAATAATTTTAATAAGTAGGTCTTCTTCATTAATGAATTTGTTACACAACAATTTTTGTTAATGAATTATTCTCCATTAATTGGATCTGTTACCCAAAGAACTCTTCTTCATTAATGGTAATAAAGTTTGATCCTCATGACTTTCAATTTTGATTTTCATTTTGAACCACCGATAAATTTTCAAATTGGGAAGAAGTGTATAATTTGAAGATGAGAATTGACTTAGTGGTGGAAAGTCAATGAGGGTGGAGATCTGATGGTGGAGGTGAGCCGCCACCAATGTCGTTGGATCTTTTTAATAGAAAAACTCACAATCTGTTGAAGAGCAAAAGAAAGAAGAGAAAGAAAGTAAAAATGGAAATAAGAATAAAAGGAAATATGTATTTATCATAAAAAATAGAAAACTTAAATATGAAATAAAAGAAATATTAATAAAATTAAAGTTTTAATTAATTTTTGCCTCTCACTCTCTCAAAGAGAGTGTACTACATTTTCTTTGTCACCTCAGCATTTAGGGAACAAATAACTCCTCTTTAAAATAATCTAAGGGAGTAATATGATTTTTGTTATGAGTATTTGTGTAGTTAACAATCTGACAATAGATTAGGGAGACATTTGACTATTTTCTCTATTTAAAAACCAATACCAAATTACTTTTCAAGTATAATTACTTTTTTAATGTTTAAATTTTAATTATGGAAAGTAATGTTATAAGGTAACTTAAAAACTATATTTACTCTATCGGAATTTATTTAGAAATTTGACCCTGTTTACTGAAAATTCTAAGCACTCCATTGTCTCTTTTTTGTTTTATAACTTTCAGTCCTCAAATTTTAACACCATTGAAGCAAGAAATTATTCTTGAACCGCAATTTATCTGTACGTGCTTTAAATATTTTTAAAAAAATTAAACACTAACTAAATATATTGGACTATCTTTTTTATATCAGTTTAACTTAACAAATCGAGAAAAAATGTACAAATAACTTCAATTCGAAAATGGTAAGAAAAAACAATACGCAATAGGATTCAAATATAATCATGCTTGTATTGGTACTAAAACTACAAAGTTGTTCTATGAAACTAGAAAGAAAGAACTTTGCTTTGAAGGATTTAAAGTAACAAATCTAAAAAATATTTCTCCCAAAACTTTGTAGGGTCCATACCCATTATGGATAAACACAAAGAAAGTTGAATTGCATGAAATATTGAAAAAGTTATTACTTAAAGTCAGCAAATGCTGCAACAAAACAAAGCTCACCATTTCCTTTCAACTAAAATCTTACCAAGAAATCTGCTTAGTTGCAAAGGTTGAAACTTTGGTAATTTTTATGTTGTCACTCGTGACTTCATTAGGAGCAGATTTCTCCTATAAATAGAGAGCCCTTTCTCATTTCGAAAACACACCAACACGGAGAAAGAAAAATATAAAGAGCTGTGAGGTTTTCCATAGACTATACAAGAAAATAGTCTGTTGAAGAAAAATAGAGTGTGTGCGATATTTTTAGTAAGGTGGTAAATCATAAGAGTGTTATTCCTTTTGAGTGTGTAGTAGTCACTTTGAGTGTTGTACTCGTGACTACACAACGTAAAAATTCCTTGCTATAGTAATATTAGTTGCTCCTCTTGACCCGTGATTTTTCCCTTATTTAGAGGGGTTTCCACGTAAAAATCTTGGTGTCATTATTTTTCCATTTTATTTCAC
This sequence comes from Solanum appendiculatum, assembly GCA_018342035.1. Classification (NCBI taxonomy): domain Eukaryota; kingdom Viridiplantae; phylum Streptophyta; class Magnoliopsida; order Solanales; family Solanaceae; genus Solanum; species Solanum appendiculatum. The sequence goes on from JAGDQO010001671.1 coordinate 367,706, forward strand.
TAGTTTGACCATATATATTTTTGTGTCAGTCCGCATTTTCCCAACAAACGGTATCAGAGCCAAGATTTTATCTGAGTATGCTCTGTGGTTGCAACACAGTCTGAACTTTCACATCAGAAAAGATTTACTTTGATTTGCAATAGCTATATTTTGGGAAAAACGATGGAAGCCAACACAAGTAGAATGGTTACTTTGAATTACGTTAATTATGCCATTTGGAAGGGGAAAATAGAAGATCTTCTCTATGTTAAGAATTTTTATCAACTAGTCTTTACCACTATAAAGTCTGAAAATAAAGCAGATAGAAGAGTGAAATCTGTTGCACAGACAGATTTGCGGATTCATTAGGCAATGGATTGAAGATAATGTGTTGAACCATATTTCTAGGGAGACACATGCTCGAACCCTATGGGAGCATCTTGAAAGTTTGTATGCTCGGAAGATTGCAATAACAAAATGTTGTTAATAAAACAGATGTTGAGTTTAAAGTATCATGATGGTTCTCCGATGACAGATCATCTGAATAATTTTCGAGGGATCATGAACCAGTTATCTGTTATGGGCATCAAATTTGATGAAGAAATTCAAGGCTTGCTTCTACTTGATTCCCTATCAGACTCTTGTGAAACATTTAGAACTTCGTTGTCAAATTCTACTCCGAAAGGTGTGATATTTATGGATTCCGCCAAGAGTAGTGTCTTGAACGAAGAGATGAGAAGAAAATCTCAAGGTTCTTCTTCGTCGGATGTCCTAGTAATTGGCCCTAGGGGGAGAAACAAGAATCGTGGTTCTCAAAATAGAGAACATAACAGAAGCAAATCCAGAGACAGACGTAAGGATATTGAGTGCTATCATTGTGGCATGAAAGGGCACACAAAGAAGTTTTGCCGGAAGTTGATGAGGGAGGACAAATACAAAGAGGAAAATAAAGAAGATGGCAATGAAAATTATCTAGCCACCGTCACCACCGAAGATCTTGTTACCGTCCTTGATGCAGATCTGATAAATATTACTTGTGATGAGTCAAGCTGGGTTGTGGACACTGGTGTCGCATCTCATGTGATATCAAGGAAGGATTTTTTCTCTTCCTATACTCCTGGTAATTTTGGAACCTTGAGTATGGGTAATGAGGATGTATCAAAGATGGTTGGTATTGGTACAATTTGTTTGGAAACTAGTGTTGGAACTAAACTAGTTTTGAACAATGTGAAACATGCACCTGATGTTCGTCTGCACCTGATTTCTGTTGGTGTTTTGGATGATGAAGGATATGTTAGTACCAACAGTGATGGAAAATGAAAACTCATTAAGGGTTCCTTGGTTGTGGCTCATGTTAACAAACGTCGTGGTCTATACTGGACTACAGCTTCTACTTGTGTTGATATGGTGAATGCAGTTGAGAGCGATAGCTCTTCAATGTTATGGTACAATAGGCTTAGCCACATTAGTGAGAAAGGATTTAATGTTCTATCCAAGAAGAAATTATTGTCAGATTTCCAAAGTGCTAAATTAGAAAAGTGTGAGCATTGTTTGGCTGGAAAACAAAATAGAGTTTCCTTTAAGTCTAACCCTCCTTTAAGGAAGACATAGTTGCTTAAGTTGGTGCACTCTGATTTATGTGGTCCAATGAAGACAAGGACATTGTGTGGTGTACCCTACTTTGTCACCTTTATTGATAATTGCTCAAGAAAACTATGGGTCTATGTCTTGAAGACTAAAGACCAAGTGTTAGGTGTCTTCAAGTAGTTTCAGGCTTCAGTTGAAAGAGAAACTGGAAAGAAACTGAAATGTATTCATACAGATAATGGTGGTGAATATTGTGGACCGCTTGACGAATACTGCAAGCATCAAGGTATTAGACACCAGAAGACTCCTCCTAAGACTCCTCATCTTAATGGCTTGGCTGAGAGGATGAACAGGGCCTTGATGGAAAGAGTCAGATTTGCTTTCTGAAGCAAAGTTGCCAAACTCACTTTGGGGTGAGGCTTTATTGACCACTGCACATGTTATTAATCTATCTCCTATTGTTGCTTTGCAAAGTAATGTTCCAAACAGAGTTTGGTATGGAAAAGATGTTTCTTATGACCATTTGAGAGTATTTGGTTGTAAAGCTTTTGTACATGTGCTGAAAGATGAGTGGTCAAAGTTAGATGCCAAGCCAAGACAATGCATCTTCATTGGATATGGCCTTGATGAATTTGGTTACAGGCTATATGATCCAATTGAGAAGAAACTTGTGAGAAGCCATGATATTGTCTTCATGGAGAATCAAACCATTGAAGATATTGACAAAGTAGAGAAGCTAGAATCTTCAAATTTTGATGGTATAGCTCATCTGGATGAAGTTCCTCACACAAGTGTGCATGATATTGGTGGGCTTGATGGTCATAGTGACGACCAAAATCATGTATCGGATCAACACGTTGATGTTGATAATAACAATGATGTTTTTATTGATGATCCTCCTGCTCATGAAGTTGTGGACTAATCAAATATTCTGCTTATGAGGTCTACAAGACAGCGGGTTCCTTCCTCTCGTTATTCACCCAATGAGTATGTGTTACTCACTGACGGGGGAGAACCTGAATGTTATGAGGAGGCCATGGAAGATGAGCACAAGGATCAATGGATTGAATCCATGCAAGAAGAGATGAAATCTCTGCATGAGAATCATACTTATGAGTTGGTGGAATTGCCTAAAGGCATGAGAGCTTTGAAGAACAAGTAGGTGTTCAAAGTTTAAGTTGAAGAACACAACTTGAAGCCCAGATATAAAGCTAGATTGGTTGTTAAGGGATTTGGTCAAAGAAAGGGTATTGGCTTTGACGAAATATTTTCTCCTGTCGTGAAAATGTCCTCCATTCATACAGTTCTAGGCTTGGCTGCTAGTCTTAATTTAGAGATTGAGCAGATGGATGTGAAGACGGCTTTCCTTCACGGTGACCTAGAAGAAGAGATTTATACGGAACAACCTGAGGGCTTCAAGTAAATGGTAAAGAAAATTTTGTGTGCAAACACAGGAAGAGTCTCTATGGCCTAAAGCAAGCTCCTAGACAGTGGTACAAGAAGTTTGAATCTGTCATGAGGGAGCAAGGCTATAAGAAAACTTCCTCAGATCATTGTGTATGTGTACAAAAAATTTCTAACAATGATTTTATCATCCTCTTGCTATATGTGGATTATATGTTGATTGTGGGCAACAATACTTCCAAGATTGGCTAGTTGAAGAAAGAGTTGTGTAAGTCTTTTTCTATGAAAGACTTGGGTCATGCCAAGCAAATTTTGGGCATGAGAATTACTCGTCTTAGAGATGAAAGGAAGATTCACTTGTCACAAAAGAAGTACATTGAACATGTACTGGAGCGCTTCAATATGAAGAGTGCTAAGCCTACTAGCACACCTTTTGCTGGTCATATGAAGTTGAGCAAGAAGATGTGTTCTACAGTTAGGGAGGAAAAAGATAGCATGGCCAAAGTTCCATATTCCTCCGGCATTGGAAGTCTAATGTATGCAATGGTATGCACTAGACCTGATATTGCTCATGCAGTTGGCGTTGTCAGCAGGTTTCTTGACAATCCCGGAAAAGAGCATTGGGAAGCTGTGAAGTGGATACTCAGGTATCTCAGAGGAAGCTCAGATGAATGCCTGTGTTTTGGAGCATCAAACCCAATCTTGAAGGGCTATACAGATGATGATATGGTAGGTGACATTGATAACAGAAAATCCACTACTGGATATTTGTTTACTTTTTCAAGGGGAGCTATATCATGGTAGTCGAAGTTGCAAAAGTGTGTTGCACTGTCTACAACTCAAGTTGAGTATATTGCGGCTACTGAAGCCAGCAAGGAGATGATTGGCTCAAGCGATTTCTTCAAGACTTGGATTGCAACAGATGGAGTATGTTGTCTATTGTGACAGTCAGAGTGCAATAGACTTGAGCAAGAACTCCATGTACAATGCAAGGACAAAACACATCGATGTCAGATATCATTGGATTCGTGAGGAAGTGGAGAGTAAATCATTTCACGTTAAAAAGATCCACACAAGTGAAAAATCCCACAGATATGCTGATCAAGACGATACCGAAAGACAAGTTCGAGTTATACAAAGAACTTGTTGGTATGAGCTCGCTCTAAAGAAAATTGACCTCCTTCCGGTGAATGGGTCTGGAGGGGGAGATTTGTAGGGTCCATACCCATTATGGATAAACATAAGGAAAGTTGAATTGCATGAAATATTGAAAAAGTTGTTGCTCAACAAATGCTGCAACAAACCAAAGCTCACCATTTCCTTTCAACTAAAATCTTACCAAGAAATCTGCTTAGTTGCAAAGGTTAAAACTTTGGTATTTTTTATGTTGTCACTAGTGACTTCATTAGGAGCAGATTTCTCCTATAAATAGAGAGCCCTTGCTCATTTCAAAAACACACCAACGCAGAGAAAGAGAAATATAGAGAGCTGTGAGGTTTTCCATAGACTATACAAGAAAATAATCTGTGAAGAAAAATAGAGTGTGAGCGATATTTTTAGTAAGGTGGTAAATCAAAAGAGTGTTATTCCTTTTAAGTGTAGTAATCACTTTGAGTGTTGTACTCGTAACTACACAGTGTAAAAATTCCTTGCTATAATAATATCAATTGCTCCTCTTGACTCGTGGTTTTTCCCTTATTTAGAAGGGTTTCCACATAAATTCTTAGTATCATTATTTTCCCATTTTATTTCACTATTTTGACCATATATATTTTTGTGTCGGTCCGCGTTTTCCCAACAAACTTCCATATAAAAATCTTTAACTTGGCCATTTTCCATTTTCCATTTTCCATTAACAATAATATTGTAATTTACAAAAATGAAACAATGTGCATGTGCGGAGAGACAACTATTGTCACTTCCATATTGTTAGCTGAATAAAGCCAAATGCAACAAGCTTGAGACAATGAGGATGAAGAATTTAGTTGTACCACAAATATTACTCCTACTAAAATGAACCTTGCTTACAATAATAGAGCACATTTGACAAGCCCGAACCAAAAGCTGCATCTGTTTCTCAAAGAAAGATATAAATTGGGAGACTCTGCGGTCCGACATATTTCTACTGAAGGTTGATATATCTTTACCCTACTTCACCTACAACATCAATAAACTAAGAGAATAACTGGAAACTGATTACATCTTGAGAAACAGAAAATCAATTAATCATCAGTAGGGCCATGTGAAGCTTTGAGGAGATGATGCTTTCTGGAGGGAACAGTCTAGGATCTTCTTGTTGCTCATATGCATCACCTATACTCAAACTCCTTTATCTTCACTGCTGGCATTGAGTGCATACAATGAGATGTTCAGGGATGGCAGAAATTGTCACCCACATACAATTACTGCACCAAGGATGATGAGGCAACCTACAGACCTAGTAGTCCCTTTTGTTAGGGCATTCAGATGCTCGGTGACCATTGCGTCCACAATTGAAACATGCACCACCAAAGCTTCTGCAATAGAAACCAAAACTTATATCATGTTACAGATGACGAATGTAAGAGAGAAAAAAACCGTAAAGTATAGGGGTAGAGTTACTTTGTTCCTTTACATATAAGGTTGGTTTAAATAGTCCTTCATCTTCACTAGCATTTATGGACGGACCAACTAGTACCGTAAAAACCTAACAGCAGTAATGGAACTAACAGAAAGGGCCTAACAGTGATTTCTTGCCTAGAAACAGGACCTTTTTTTTTTTATAACCATAGTGTCTAGACCAACTTACCTCGACTAATTCCAAGGGATACCTTCCACCTCCCACCAGCAACAAGTACCAACTTACCTAGGGATACCTTCAGGCTTCAACCTCCCACCAAGAAGTACCACGTAGCTCTGTCTACCGAGGCTAGAACACATGGGAAGAAATCACCTAGTGTTTTGTCTCTACTGGGATTTGAACCTGAGACCTCATGATGCTCAACTCACTTCAATGACCACTAGGCCACACCCTTGGGTGCACCTAGAAACAAGGCCTTTGCAAGTATCAACTGAAGAGGATTTGCTTACCAGCTAATAGATAAATGACTAGCAATTAATTATGTTCCTCTTTTCTACTCTAAGCAAATGGTTTGTTCTCTCAACTATTGAAGGACACAAATCCATTACCATTGTCCGAGTAACAAATCAGACTTCTAGTCTTTTCTTTTTTCTTTTAAACTATGTACTGGGAAGATATAGATTAGAAATGGCGCTTGCTTCAAGTTCTGCTCTTCACAATGCCCAGCATCAATGCCTTCATTCACTCATATCAAACTTTTCATAAGTACGTCTTCTTTGCAATTCCTATCAGAAGGGTGATCGTGATAGCAACTGAGACAAAGAAAAAACTGAGAGCAGTCCTTCTCAATGGTTAAGAGGCCGAAAAAGAAGTGTCAAAGTTGGAAATCAGATTTGAGTCTCTGTAAAGCTAAATCCTTAGCACATAATCTTGTTGGGAAGGAAATTGATTCACTCTTCAAGAATGGTTCTGTACTTGGAATTTTTTCTGAAAACAGGACCAAGACAGAAGAAAAAAGTTTGGATGCACCTCAAGAATGTCAGAGATGGGGAATCCAATCCCAATATATGAAGGAATGATCCCAGGTACTATTTTGGAATAATATGCATTGATTTCTACAAGATTGTCTTCAAAACATGATACTTGACATGGATATTCATAGGTTTGGCCATAACATCCCAAGTTGAGAATTCGATGGTTTGAAAAATGGTAAGATCTCAGTGCAATGTAGATAGTGGTTCAGTCAGTGCTCCTTCCTCTCAACAGAGACAACTACAGCCACAGCATCGAAGACGTGGCGGGTCGTTCCATTATGGACCCCACCAACATCTGTTGATTGTTACAAAAGCCACTTTGGTCAGTGTAAGAGGAGCTCAGGAGTTTGCTATTCTTGTGGAGAACAGGGGCACTATGTAAATTATGTCCAAGGCATTCGGGTATTGGTGAGACAACATAGCGGATTCAACCTCAGGTACTTACACCAGCTCAGCCAGCTATTGGTCGCTCTTAAAGTCACATAATGTAATAATCAACAGGGTGCACAAGGTGCAGGGGTACCACCCCATTTCGAGCCTATTTAGCCAAGCGGCTAAAAACTGCTTATTTTTAAAAGCACTTTTATTAAAATAGCTTTTTAGACAAGTGCTTCTGAAAATAACCAATTTGTGTTTGGCTAAATTATTTGAAAAATGCTTTTGATAACTAGATTGTATTTGACTAATTTTTAAAAAAGTGCTTTTGAGAGTCAAATTACGGAAAAATGATAGTTATCAATGCACTTTTAATATTAAGAATATTTTATATAGAGAGATTATTTTAAATGTCTATTATAAAAGTTTTTTTATTAATTTTTATTTTTGTTTAACTAAATAATACATAGTACAAATTTTCAATCAGTATTTAACATAGATAAATCAAAGAAAATATTAAATATTGATATAATATTAATATGATGATTTAAATATAATTAAAAATATGAAGCCAAATAAATTAAAAATCACTCCACACATTAAAGCATATAGTAATAATATATAAAATATAAAATAATATAAAGAATTTATTATGAAAAAATGATGAATAAAATTCTTAAATGGAACTTAACCAAACTTATGAGATATGCTAATTAATTAACAAGAGATATATTGGTAAATATGTATAAATGGTAGGAATACTTTTGTCTAGAAAAAAATAATTTTCTGCTTCGACTATTTTTAAGAAGCAAAATATTTTAGCTTCATCCCAACTACAGAAAAATTGCTTCTACTTCTATTTAAAAGTTGTTTAACTGATTGGTCAAACACCTTTATTTTCCAAAAAGTACTTTTTTCTCAAAAAAGTGTTTTTGGCCTCCCAACTACTAGGCCAAACATGCTCTTCTATGTTATGGCTATAGGCAAAATATTTAGGCATCCCATGTTGTGGTGATATTTGACATGCCTTAATATCTGCTCTTTTAAGGCATTTGTACTTATAGATCCCGGATCTACATATGCATATCTCTGTACTTTGCATCTTGTTTAGAGAGGGATCTTGAATTCTTACATTAGTCCTTTGTAGTTTCGACTCAAATAGGGGAATCTATAGTTGTAGATAGGTTTACGATTGTGAAGTCTCGGGGTAGGGCAGGACCACAATCCATTTGATTGCATTACAAATGATTAATTTCGATGATATTATGAGTATGGATTTACTAGCATCATGTCCTACTACACTTAATTATCACGTCAAATTTTAAGTTTGTAATTCCAATGGAAGCATGTCTTGAGTAAAAAGGCAAGACAACTGCAATTAACAACAAAATGATATCTTTCATGATGGGTAAGAAAGGGCTGTTTGGGCTTCATTATTGAAGTTCTGGACACCCGAGCGGAGGGTATTACGCTTGGCAATGCCAGTAATACGTGAGTATCCAGTGTGTTCGGATGGCTTACCGGGCTATCTTCGATGTGGGAGATTTTTTGAGTTATGTATTGACATTTACCCAAGATTAGGGTCTATTTCAATTCCATGTATCATATAGCACCGACAGAGTTGAAACAGCTAAGGGGCCGTTTGGCAACTGGTTAAGGCTCAACCTAATACATGAACAACTTGGTCATCCAAGTATTAATTTTATACATTGTTTGGTTCGTAAATAAAATAAAAGTTATTGATGTATTAATTCATACAATGTATTAATTTTACACAATGTTTGGTTGGTAAACAAAGCAACTCTCATAGGAAATGACATTGCCATGAATAATTTTTTAGATAATCGTGCCTCAAACTGATAGGATAGAGATTTCATAGCACTATATTCCTTAGGCAATTTTATCCTTTTTTTGTCATTACTCTTACTCTTTTGATCCTTGTTTGAAATATATAAACAATAATCACTGCAAATATTAGTTGAGGGTGGAAAGGACTAGTAAATGTGGAGATGGATAATAATTTTATTTTAAAGATTATCCCAACTATTATCATTTTTTGTGTTGTTATCTTTTTCAAAACTTTTATATACTAATGGTGATTCATTTAAATTTATTTGTAGAATTATTGAAAGTTTATCTTTTGCTTATTTTCTTAATAATAAAATTATAAAATTGAACATATATGAGATAACGCCCCATAGATCCATGGAACTTACGCGTCGCCCCGTACTGTGTAAAACACATCGCTTCACGGCCCCGCCTTTTAAAACACTAGTTCTTGCTACTGAGGTGAGCCATCCACTCTACTCATGAAGGTTGTTACCTCTGCTTTCTTAGTTATGATATTGGGTTTTTTTAATAATTCAGACAGTATTATATGCTCCATGACTAGATTGTTGGATTATGGGATTCATTATTTACTCATGTTGTACTGCTGAGAGATGGTTTCCACCGTCATGTTAAATTGTGTTATGGTATTTGGATTAAGCTTCTTCGTTATGAATGCTGATTCGCTTACTCTGAGTAGATGCTCTCTAAGTGTTGGTCATGACCTACCCAAGTTTCAGTGGTGACAATGACCATCTAAGCAATTAAAAATACAATGCTGATAATCCGTCCCATCATACAAATAATGCCAGCAGTAACTGGGTTTGCTTTTCCTTTTTAATAAGATACCAGTAACTGGATTAAAGTCCCAGGACTATGCTAATATTGCAATCAAACAAGAGCAAGTTGCTTAGGAAGAAAGGAGAGAATTAGATATACAACATAAGTAGAAGAAATCATATTAAATTGTGTGCCCATTAAGATGAGAAACAAACCTGTCTCTGCTTCCTCCAGATAAAGACCTGCTAGAGCGCCTATCACCACTGATGAGCCAATCACTTCCTCCCCTTCTTGTCCGGCCACCTCGCGACCTAGAGTCATTCCCCCAATTATCATCATCATTATCAGAGAAACGGCCACTAGAAGAACCCTGGGAATATCTGCCTCTACGGTCTCTTAAACCTCCTCGTGTCCCCCTAGTATCCCTGCTTGAAAACCTCCCATAGAAATCACTAGCTGGCCCATCGTCTTGTAAAGCAGGTAACTGCAAGACACAGGAATATAAAGATTACTATCCTGTCTCAGATGTAAGAGTAAACAGCAAAATGAACTGTGCAGCTAAGTCACAGAATATATACAAGTACCATAGTAAGAAGCAGATTAACCTTGGTAATCTTGGAAATAGTATTCCCAGGTGGTAACTCCTGATTTAGTAGATCTGCAGCAATCTCCTCAGGAAGATCAAAGATGGCCCCCTGAACCTGAGCTCAAAATACGTGAAATGGTTCTGGTTAGAGCAAAGACACCGAGAAGGGGATCAGAAAACAAGACACCACATCTCCCTAGAGGCGTCAACAATGTGGAATATATAGCAACATCATTAGCATATTGGTTACACACCCTTTCATCTGCAATTAGGTGAATTTTGCCAACTTCATCAGCAGCTGGTGAATACACATCAGAGAGGAAACCAGTAACAGATCTTGCTGACAGGAATCCTCGGGAATTTAGAGAATCACGTGTCAGCTGTAATGTAGTCCACCCCTGCAGTCAAAATATGTTGATCACAAAAAATGCAATGGGCGTATACTTTATAACTGGAGGCATAAAAGAAAGTGAAAGAGATGGATCAAAATCTCAAGTCATGGTTACTTATACTAGCATTTTGAGCACAGTGGTAGCATCCGGTGATTGGCATCATCAAGCGAGGAAAGACCCAAATTAGCGGTTGAGAAAAAATAGGAGAAGCATATTTTAACGTTGGGGGAGCTATCATCGAAAACCAGGTATGCCTTTTGGGCAGTTGAATAGGCCAAGTACATGGCCCACTTGCAGGCCAAGGAACTCACCCAACTAACAAGGCCTGCAGAGTGCTTGGAGCAGTTCAATTGCACATATCACTTGTCAATACTACATTTTTGCACCACAATGAGGATATTAGTGTCAATTACTATGACAGCCCAAGAGTGGGTTAGGACAAGGGAACACTGAAAAAAACAGCTGATGAATAGATATAGGAGCAATATCTATGATGGTCACTTCAGCACCTCACTTGACCATTGAATTGGCCATTATAACTTGCATACAGAAGAAGCCTATCAGTCCGCAGCACAAAGGGTGAAGAAAGGAGGGAAAGAGGAAGTACTGCAGAAATTTCTTAATTGCTGATTAACTCAATATGGAAGCAATCATTAAGATTTATCAACACATATAAGTACCTCAATAACAGAGGCAACCAATAAGATTTATCAAACAACATAAATACCTCAATAACTGATCATACCTGTTCATGAGTTATTAGAGATCGAGAAGATGGAGGTTTGGAAAACCCACCCAAAAGAGCAAGTGCAGCAGCAAGGGCATTTACTCCTTGTTGCTCCATCAACTGTTGTGCAGTTGGAATGAAGTACTCAACAGATTCGGGATGAACTCCATTAAGTGTAGCCACCACATGCTCAGCTGATGACTCTAAAACCTCTTTGACAGATGGAGGGCTAACGAATTCAAACTTGCACCCAACATCGCGTTCGAGAGATCTGACAGTTCGCCTTTGACTACCTGTGTACATCAGAATAGCGATGCCTTCTTTTCCAGCACGGCCTGTTCGACCAGAACGATGAACAAAAGTTTCTGGATCGTTGGGTAGTTCATAATGGATTACCTAAACAACAAGGGAGGATGGATCCAAAGAATTATTACTGTTAACTGATGCCTATAAACAGAGCATAGAATCGGAAAATACAATGTCCAAGTGACTGTGCAGCACTTTTCAAGCAGAAGAGATTCAAACAGTTAATTCTGGTCATTGGCAAACGGTGAAGTATAATGAATACCAACATCAACTCCCCACCCCACCCCACCCACAAAAAACAAGACTTTAACACTGATTTTAAGATTGTAATGATTCTATTACAAATGCCCTTACAACGCAGTCGAAAGAGTATCACCTCAATGTGGCAGAAGTGAAAAATTGAAAATTTTCAAAACAAAGGGGGAACGAGAATGAGGAGAAGCTGGACAGAAAGAGAATAACAAGTTTGACTATATCATATCTATGAAAAACAATAACATTAGTACTATGATTGATCAAACCCATATCTCTTCCACATTTCACCAGTGTATATACAGCTTTAGGCAATTACGCAAATAGTCAAAATATGCAACAACTTATTTGTGACAACTGCACGCTTTCTAACAAAACCAACGGATTCTGTTACTCAAATTTTGACTCTCAGCTACAAAATGTAAGCATTCCTTTCACCTAGATAAACACCCAAAATTCCAACTTTATCCACTGAAACCACACCATAAATAACAGAAGTTAAAAATAAAGCAGTCAAGTTTGTTAAGGTATATATATATATATATCCGTATAAACTTACTAAGTCAACATTAGGTATATCAAGACCACGAGATGCAACGTCAGTCGCAACTAGCACAGTGAATTTTCCTTGCCTAAATCCATTTAGTGTTCTTTCCCTCTGATGTTGAGAAATGTCGCCATGCAGTGCCTCAGAAGAAATGCTATTTGATAATGCCATTGAGACCTCATCAGCATCTCGTTTTGTCTGTGTAAAAACAATTGTCTTTCCACCCTTTGCATAAACCTGAAAATTGTTTAAAGCAAAACTCTAAAGCTCTAAATTCTGCATTGGTGGAAAAAAGCTATGAAAATAGGCTGTTATTCGTACTGTAACAAGATCACCAAGTATAGATCGTTTTGATGTTGATGTAGCTGATAGAGCATAAAGCTTGATCCCCTCTGCCAGCTTTTCATCTTGATCACCAACCTAAATGAGTATTTGAAAAGAAGGGAAAGAACAAGAGGTAAGACAACCACCTGGGAAGAAAAGAAATTATATATACATTTGTAAATCTATATGAGCACAATTAAAACTAATTATCCATAACTTCTTTGGAGAAATAAGGAAATATACTGATGATTTTTATTTCTAATCAGAAAACAACGGCATTTGCTATTAAAAAGAGCAGCTAGAGATCATTCAGGGGCACATTGAAGTACTGCATATATCAAGATGATACCATAATCAAGAAGGACGATGATACGTGACTCTGAGAAAGAACGAAGACTTACCAAGTCAATTGTCAAAGGATTGTTCAAATACTTCCTAGACAGTTTCTTTACCCAGCCAGGCATGGTGGCTGAGAAAAGCATGCTCTGCCTCTGTGGTGGAAGTTTTTCCAAAATAACTTCCACATCTTCCTCAAATCCAACAGCGAGCATTTGATCAGCCTCGTCGAGAACCAAATATTCCACCTCCCCAAGTTTCAAGGTGTTATTGTTTATCAGGTCAATAAGTCTACCTGGGGTTCCAACAACAACATCAACCCCACGGGAAAGTGCATTTTGCTGTGTAGCATAAGAAACGCCTCCGTATATGCAGACAGTGTTCAAGTATGGTGCCGACTCTTTCATTTCCTTCTCAACTTGATTGGCTAACTCTCGAGTAGGTGCAAGTACCAAAACTTTGGGAAGCCGTCCCCGTCTAGAAATTAAAAGAAAAATTAGCATACTCTTCAACAATTAGACTAATAAAAACTCTAACCATCATGATAAAACCTATACCTCTGAGTATTTCTCATTTCTTCATCCGTACTAAGCTTTTTCAATACTGGAATACCAAAGGCAAGTGTCTTCCCCGTCCCTGTCTTTGCACGAGCAATTATATCCCGACCCTCCAGTGCCGGCACTAGAACAGCTCTCTACATAGCAAGAACACATGATTTAGGATAATCTATCAATATTTGCAGTGAAAAAGTCTTACTTTCATTCAAAATCACCTTAAGTTCCAATAACCTACATAAACAACGGGAATATATCACAGAAAATAGTCCACCGAATCGACATGTACACCAAATCATGAAGGATAAAGTTAAAATAGAAGCACACATTTCGCAAGTGTAATGACTTGCGCTGCATCCCACAGTGAATACTACCATCTCATGATAACATGCTACAGATGTTATATGGGTAGTTAAGTATATTTCAGTTAGATACAGCTGAATAAAGGGATTTACCCCACACACACGAGTGCTAGGGATAATAATGGGTGAATATCGCACACAGCCTTCCCCTTGCAGTTCTGCAAAGAAGTTGATCAGACCCTCGAACCCGTGACCAAAGAGCAACTATACCCCACTAAACACAGTTAAATACAGATTCTAAATTGTTGGCCAGCTACTTTTGCAGATGGTACAATTAGAGTGACAAATCTGAGGGGGGGCCTTAGTGCAATACTATTATGGAAGTGTTGCTTATTAGTGACATATAGGTCACAATGGTGCACGGTCCAGTCCCTTTTGGTATACAAGCTAGCATTTAAAACCATTAGGATATGAAGGAAATAATTGTATCAATTTGGCATAAAAACTAGCTAAACCAAAATTGCACTAAACAGTTGAACAAGAGAAAGATAAAGAACCTGAATTGGAAAAAGTTGAGTAATTCCACGCTTCTCAAGAGCTTCAACAAGTCTGTGAGGTAAACCAAGTTTAGAAACAGAAAGTTCATCCTCATTTGACTCAACATCAGAATCATATTCACTTTCGCTAACATTCAAAGAATCCTTCCCAAAACCCCCAATTCTCTTAAACGCTTCTTCACTAAGCACCGAAGAATTAGGAGTTACGACAGCAGATGCCAGAAAAGGACGTCTGAGACGAACATGAAGATGAAAATTTGATTTTTCATTGGAGAATGGAAGAGATAAAGGAGGGGTAGCTGTGGGTCTTCGAGAAAGTTGGAGTGAAGAATTGGTTTGGTATATGGAGGAAACTCCTATAATGGAAGAAGAAGAAGAGGCCATGGGAGAAGGGATAAGGAGATAGAAGTGATGATAAGGGTGGGAAGGTTTATAGTGTAGGAATGCTACTGCCCAGGGATTTTATGGGTTTAGTCACAACAAAAATACCAGAATTACCACTCCTTTAACCTTTGCTTTCAAACACTCGTGATGAGTAAGCATAAATTTTAATTATCATATATATATATATATATCTCCCTCAACCCGGTGACATGGCGTCACCAGAAGTAATGATTCTCTTTTTATTTATTTATTTCCACAACTGCCCTTCCCCTCTGCAATTGGAATGCCGCTTACGCCTTCAACAACCGCTTCTCCCATCATTGTTTTACCACTCTTGCCCGTTTTCATAAATGTTGCACCTGTTTACAACATTCGACCCACCTATATGGCGCCCTCACAGATCAG
The DNA here is from genome assembly GCA_018342035.1 of Solanum appendiculatum. Lineage (NCBI taxonomy): Eukaryota > Viridiplantae > Streptophyta > Magnoliopsida > Solanales > Solanaceae > Solanum > Solanum appendiculatum. The sequence goes on from JAGDQO010001671.1 coordinate 382,924, forward strand.
GATTCTTATTTAACCCTGCTTAAAAGTCACAACCTTACGGAAAAGTCACAACTCTTTAGAAAAGTCAGAACTCTTCATAAGAGTCACAACTTTTCATAAAAGTCACAACTTTTCACAAAAGTCACAACGTTTCACAAAAGTCACAACTTTTCACAAAAGTCGCAACTTTTCATAACAGTTACAATTTTTCACAAAAGTCACAACTCTTCATTTTTTTATTCACACCTTTTAAAACTCAACACTTAATTCTAAGGCACCAAAAGAAGAAAGAATAAACAAAGAAAATTGATTTAAATTGCAATGCGATATTACTACTCCTGCATCTCTCAGTCCACAACTCATAACGCTGCTGGAATGGTTGAATTCATTACATTTGGTTCTTTAATAAACAAAACTTCTATTTCTGCCACTAAAATTTGTAGGGTTTTTTTCGCTATAGGGAGGTCGAATTCAAATACATTAATTAGGCTTCTTATGAAGTGTGTTTCATTCCTCAAAGTTTTCTTCCTTTTATTTCATGAAGCTTAATCTTTAATGTAAATCATAGTGATTCATGTAATTATTGCAATTTCTTTTTGCTATTTTGATGACTTTTTTGAACTCTGTTAAAAATTCCAACAATGATGATTGAAAATTGATCTTCTCTTTTGTCCCTTTGTTTCTTCATATAAACAAAGAAAATTGATTTCAATTACAATGCGACATTACTACTCTTGCACCTCTCAGTCCACAACTCATAACGCTGCTGGAATGGTTTAATTCATTACATTTGATTTTTTAGTAAATAAAACTTCTATTTATGTCACTATTATTTGTAGGTTTTTTTCTGCTATAGGGAAGTCGAATTCCAATACATTAATTAAGCTTCTTATGAAGTGTATTTCATTTCTCAAAGTTTTCTTCGTCCTATTTCATGAAGCTTAATCTTTTACTGGAAGTCATAGTGATTCATATAACTATTGCAATTTCCTTTTACTATTTTGGTGACTTTTTTTTAACTCTATTAAAAATTTCAGTAAGGATGATTGAAAATTGATCTTCTATTTTGTCCCTTTCTACATGTTTCTTCATATACTTTTTGGGAAAATTGCTTGTGGGTTGTGCTATATTTGATAGCACACAACAACAAATATGTGATAACTAATACGAAACCAATGGTGAAGTTTGTTAAAAGAACCAAACAGATTGCTCTCTTGCTTGCCACAGTTAGTATCCTATTTGATTGTTTTATCTTAGATACAAACATTTTGTATGCAATTGCACTCTTCCTAGAATATTAGTAAGAGACAATTAGTCCACTTCTTTTATTGCAAGTTGACTAATTTGCCATATTTCTTCCTCTCTTCTTTTTGGCATAATAAGAGATCAAGTTTTCTTGAAACTAACAGATGCCCAAAATACACTATAACAAAAACAATTTTTATCGGCAATAAATATGCACATTAACGAAGAGTGCTAGAGCATTTACCGACATTAATTAATTGTCATTAGATTCAATGCCGCTATAGACTTTAGGGGCATTTATAGAGAGTACTAATTGCTTCTAAATATACATATTTAGCGGCAATTAAGCTATTAATTACCGTTAAAGATCATTTGTGTTGTAGTAATAACTCTTTATTTTGGCTTCTTTCAATTAAATTTGTGAACTATATACTTGGATACAGTCCGGCAGACTATCTTTTTGAAAAATATGTTAAGCAACATCCCCTTTTCTTCTTGATTGTTAGGAAAGTAATGTCGTCTTTATTATTATATGTGGATATTTGTGAGTTCAAGTGCTCACAAAATTATGCTGTGAGATTTTAATATGTTATGTATCAAAATTTTGGTTTAGAATATCTAGTTGTGAACAATTTCATTCAGATGTCACCTACTGCTTGATTGATCATTGCATTAATTCTTTGTAACTGCATACTATAACCATAACAATAACTATGGTTCAATTCCAAATAAGTTGGGACCGGTGATATGAAACCTAAGCAATAGTAATGACTATTAAGAGACAATGAGGAAAAACCTTTATGATACTAACAATTTTAGGATCATTTTTAACATTTACATGATATGGCATACTATAATAAAAAAGAGATTGATGGAGGTTCATAAGAAAGGAGCCGAAAGTCCTTCATTTGTATTTAGTTAATTATGTTCTTGTATGGATGTGATCTTCCGCTTTACTTGGGAGTGTTGTTGTTCGAGGCATTTTGATCTCTTTTTTAACGTCTCATGTTGTTCTTTATAACTTCTTGGAATTTACAAAATTTCGTTACTTCTGACGAACTATTTCCATAGAGATTTTCTTAGACTTCTTTCTTATACTTAAAATCTCTCTATGAATCATAATTTTTTTATAACAAAAATGAAAATTAACAAATATAGCACTTTAAGATTTCGGAGGAACACTTTGTCTTAAGATAAAATATTCTTGACATTGTAGTGTATGTATCGAAATTACGAACAAGCACGGGTAATTTACCTAGTTTTTAATATAAATTCTTATCCAAGTTTATATTTTATATATAAAATAAAAGGACTCATTGTTTCAAATTTGCAACAAAAAAAAAACTCCTACTCGGCGTGAAGAGATTGTTTGTAACATGTGAAAGAATTATATTAAAGAATGACTAGTTACTACTTTTATTGACTAGTGGATCTTTATAAAATTATGTGTATTTGAAAGTTTTCTTATTGTAAATATTTATTTATATAAGGAACATGGAGATATTGATTTATCAATGTTGTACCTTAGGATATTTCGATATCTTGTTTATGAACTATGGTTTGTTTATTTGGTAAGATTACATAAACACAAATATAAGGTGCATTCTTACTAAGAAAGGTGTTTGTTGAGAAAGGCCGGCTTTCATGTCCAAGCCCCTTTTATAGGTTGGGCACTTGAGCACATCTTTCTCATATCGATCAAGGTTTTCCTTGAGTTTGAAATAAGGGGCAAGGAGTAAGGGGTGTAGCAGCTGTATGAAAGTTGTAGCACCTTAGTACATCTCTTTTCTTGCGGAAGTGCTAACACACGTCCTTACATTTTCTTCCACTTTCTCTACACTATAAGCCTCATGCAATGCTGCACTTCTTTAATATGATGAGAAGAAGGGGGTCGGCCTCTTTTCTATACCAATCCTTATTTACTACTACATAATTTTTTGGTGCGTAATTAGTTAGTAAAACTTTGAACTTTTAACCTAAAGGTCGAATGTGAGAGAAAGTGATCACCCCATGAATAGACGAGCTCAAAAGGGGGAAGGAGGAGAGAACCATACTTTTAGAGACCTAACCGACCCGATTTAAGTCTTATCAACCATAGGAGTATTCCTGGATACAAACTAGGGAAAAAAGTGGAGCATACAATGATTCCGCACGTTTTCATTTTGTGGACGTCTCTACATGCTGCCTGTTTTCATTTCGTGGAAGTCCCCAACATATCGAGGAAGGGGGTTGTAGGCTATGGAGCATTCTTCTTCTTATCCGGAGAGGGGCGTTCACCCACTTGACTATAAGAAGAAGGGCATTGACATCTGTTCTATTAGTTCTTGCATGGAAGTTGATATAGATGATGAAAATTAGGCCCCTTTTTCGGCACCTATTCTCTTAATAGGCGGCAAAAGCAAAATAGGAAAGCGGTTGAGTTAACTGGTGTGTGCCTTTTTAGTCTTAATTATTTAAAAGGCTCCCATGTGGAGCTATCACGATCCAAAGTATACCCTAGGCGTAACATGGCGTATAGAACCCCGAGAGGTCCTACACAAGCCACTTAGCATACATCATACAAGATAATAGAAATAAAGATTTGAAAGAAACAACCTTATATCATAAAAGAGTTTGACAAAAGCGGAAGTCTAACATAGTCTCAACAAGCCATCTATTACATCATAAGGAAGTGATTGGGACATAACCCATACATCACATACAAAGTCTGAAAATTGAAATAAAGGAAGCAATAAAAGTGTCTCGGTCCTTGGAACCAATCCTTGAATGCCAAAATATCAACTAACCACGAGTGTGAGAGGTAGGAGCGTCGGACCCTACATTAGTGAAACAATGTAGGCACAAGTATGCATTAGTACATGGAATGTACTAAGTGTGATAGCAATGCATAAGAGTTATGAAATCATGCTAAAAAGGAGTTTACATGACATGCAATGACCAAGCTAAATCATAAGATAAAAGGTTAGAAAACATAAGTCATAATCGTGGTCAATGCAAGATAAACATCTTTGAAACACTTGTAAGATACTTTCATAAAGTAATCTTAGTTCATTATTGTGGAAAATTTACCATCTAACCGACATAGACCATGTGAGTTATAACATGGAATCCGATGTCTGTCGCACACCGAAAAGGGATGTCCTTACTTGCCAAGATAAGAACTATGAATCTGCACTAAAGTGGATCCACTAGCTAACATCTATCTGAGACAATCATACTATGGTGGCACATAGTTTATGGGACATGGGTAATCACCGCTAGTCTACTCGATGTTCAGTAAAATCCCATGGAATAGTCATTAATCATAGTCATATTATCATTCATGGAAAGGCCCAATTAAGCAACCAATCCAAGCTAGAGTTCATTTAGAATAGCTCTTTAACTTGATTCAACTTAGGTGAGAAAACCTTTCAACCTTATGAATCCTTCATGTGAGAAATCCTTTCACAATGATGTTCTTAGTTGTATATGAGAAAACCTTTCACAGCAACATTGATACTTTACTCTCAAAGCATCTTCAAATCATTTACATCAACTTCAAAAAACACATGCATATCCTCATAAATTCATCTTTCATAGTTCATGAGCTTCATCATATGTTCATAGTCTAAAAATCATGGATCATGCATGGGTTCATATGAATTCAACTTAAAATCATGTAGTTACTTCAATTCATGCATAAAAAGATAGAAAACAATCAATTGAAAATTGAAAAGAACCCATGAAGATTGAATAAAACCCTAACTTTGAATTGAGAATCTAACTTGTAAAATTGGAAGATTTTAGGAACGCTGTGGAGGAAAGGACTCCATAGGTGAATACTAACATACCTTAGTAATAAATTCCCAAAAGCTATGGTGAATTGAGAATCTTGAAGTGAAACCCTAGCTTCTTCTTCCTTAGCCTTAGAGAGGATGTTTAGGGTGATCTTGGAGGGAAATTTAGGAATTAGGTGAATGATTTTGAATGGATAGTTTTAGGACTTAATTCTCTTATATAGGTCTTGAAATAGGGGTTAAAACGACATGGTTTTGGCATTAAACACCTAGGGAAAAGACCCAAAAAACCCTTAAAATAGCTGTCGATCCCTCATTACGATTTGGACCTAGGGTCTGTAAGACTCCTGGTCAATCATAGAAAAGCTCAGAAACTTTGAAATTGGATCAATTTTGGATGAGACCTGTCTACGGCCCGTAGGATGCTCTGGTTCATAGACCCCAACCGTAGAACTCAACTTTGACTTTAAAATTTCACTAAGTCTACGACCTTCTTACAAGACCTTTCTACGATCCGTTGTAACTCCTACGGTTCATCCTGTTCAGACGTAGGCCAAACTTCAGAAACCTCATTTTTCCAAAACTCAACCCAACTTCTACGGTTGCCCTTTTACGGCCCGTAGGACATCCTACGGTCCATAGATGAGGCTCGTAGTCCACTACTGACAGTCCAATTCTGCATTTTTCTTTCCTTTTTGACTTTCCCACTTCCGGGGTATTACATTATCTCTCCCTTGGGAACATTCATCCTTGAATGGGACTCAAGCTAGTGTGGATAGGGTAGAAGAAAAACTTACAACCCAACATGAATGCAATTTCATCAAAATGCACATAAACATGGAGAATCACTCCAAGCTAAATCATATCATCAAAAATCAAGTTTTTCGTGAACATGCATGCATATGAAAACATGAGAATGACTAAAACACATGAGTCCGAAAGAATAAACCATGAGGGGCTAATACCTCAAGCTAGAGTAGGAGCAGAGGAAAAGAGATGAGGATACCGGAAAATCATATCGGCTTCGGCCTCCCAAATAGCACCCTCGACTAACTGATTCCTCCAAAGAACCTTCACGGTAACAACTTCTTTGTTTCTCAACTTTCGAACTTGGGGGTCTAAAACCTCAACTGGAACTTCTTCATAAGAAAGATTCTCTTTAACTCCCAAACCTTCCAAGGGAATAGTATATGTCGGATCTCCAACACACTTTTTCAATAAAGAGACATGGAATACCAAATGTATCGATGCTAAATCATTAGGCAACTCCAGTTAATAAGCAACCTTTCCAATGCGCCTCAAAATTTAATATGGGCTCACATACCGAGGACTAAGCTTCCCTTTATTTCCAAACCTCATGACACCCTTCATGGGTGAAATTTTTAAGTAGGCCCAATAATCAACATCAAATTCTAGTTCTCTTCTTATAACATAGGAATAAGACATTTGTCGACTTTGAGCCGTTTTCAACCTTTCACGAATAAGTCAAACATTTTCCATAGCCTCATGCACCAGCACAATTCCTATCAAAGCAATCTCACCAACTTTTTTCAGAAGTGAATTTGCATGAGTAGAACTGTTGATATCAAACTTGACGTGGGGGTCATTTCAGAACGTCAAGGTTCAAGGGTGTGTTGCAAAATAGGGAATTCTGGGAAGAATATTTAGTTTGTGTCTCCGTGCAAGCCTCTATAGCGAGCTGGTATCCTCTATAGCGGGTCCATCACATTTTAATGCAGAAAAAGTCCCAAAACTGCTCTTTATTCTGCAACTTCATTCTTGGGAAAATAAAGGGTGATTTATGGCTATTTTTCTCTGTTTTCTACTAATCTCTTCAGTAAAGGTAAGTGAATTATTTCCCTAACCCATAATTCAATTCTTAAGCCTTAGAATCTATGATGATTCTCTTAGGGGAGGGTTTTTTACTTGAATTAATGGTGGGAAAAGCTCTGGTTTGGGCAGAATGATCGTAAAATTGGCCTAGGGTTAGAATTAAGTAATAATCCGGATTTAATTAGGCCATTAGTCAATGATTGTTTTGTTTTATTATTATTTTAGACCAAGAACAAGCCAAGGCATTACAAAAAGGAAAAGCTCAAGTTCTTTAGAGCATTCAGGCTTGTTTCGAGATAGGTTATGGTTGTTCGTTTTCCAAGTTATATAATGTGTGTATGTTAATTGTTTTATAGTATTACTTGTGCAATGCATGCGGGCAAAACTAAAAGGCTAATGTAAAATGATATCATGTTGATAATCTAATGCAATGAACTTGTTTATTTACTTGTGGTTTCAAGTGTGGTTATTCATTGTGATTATGATTGCGCATGTTGTTTGTGATTGTTGGTTGGCTCGAGTACCATGTTGGTATAGGATACTAACGGTTGGCTAGGATACCAGGCCTAGTATGACATACTAATGGCTGGCTCAGGTACCACGCCGGTACACTAACAGTTTGTGTATGGGTTCCATGAGAGGACCAATTATGTGCTATTGTGATCATGTGGGACATTTTTCATGCATTTTTTTTGGTAAATAAAGAATTTTATTTCCAAAAGTGAATATTTATAGGACTAGACATTGCTGACCAGATGTCTCTCAAGAGAAAATGAAAACTTCTAGAGTAGGACTTACTTCGAACATGCCTAAGGAGTCACTTCTCATTACATGGAAAAGCTTAAACAAACATCAAACAAAAAAACCAGTATATCATCTAACTAAATACATGAATTGTGTTCATGTTATTGGAGCTAGTTTCTGAAGCAGTGAACACCAATTTTTCTGATCTCTGCCCTTAATATGTATGTGTATAACTATTTCCTTGCACACTCTGTCAACTTGATAATTTCCTTTTTGAAACCTGATCATATTCTTATCTTTCCATATGACATTAATCACCATAGCGAAGGCACAGCATATGATAGCACCTTGTCCAGCTCTTTTTGTTGCCCAGCTGATAATCCATTCTATTTCCTGTTGCTAGGTCCCTATGCTTCTTGAAAATCCTAGCCATGTCAGTATCCTGCACCACAAGATCCTTGTAATAGGGCAATCAAAAAATAGGTGGTCTTGTGTTTCCATATCAGTTTTACAGTACACACATGATGAGTCAACCTGCACCCCAAACTTTGCAAGTCTGTCAACAGTAGCCAATCTCTTTAACAAAGCCATCCACAAGATAAATTTATGCCTAGGGTGAATGCTTGTTTGTAGAGTAATGCACTTCCATGGTACTTTTGGGAGTTGTGGCAAATGCGCAATATATAATTTTTTGATGGAAAATCTTGCCCCTGTTTTCAGCATTTCAAGTCGTGTAGTTAGGTTGCCCTGAAGTCCTGGTGCTTGCATAATAATTCTCCTGGAGTCAATTATTTTCCTGATCACCAGGTAGCATTCCTGGGGATGTTGCAAGTCTCCAGTGTTTCCCCTTTTATATAATAGATGTTCACCCACTTTATCCACAGGCTATCTACTTTTGATGCTATGGCCCATAACTGCTTTGCTACTGCAGCCTTGTTCCAATTGCATAGGTTCAGGACATTTTGACCTCCTACAACTCTAGGCATACATACTTTCTCCCATGAGACCAATGCTCTTTTCATACTTTCTCCCATGAGACCAATGCTCTTTTTGAAGGGCCTATAGAACCAGTCCATAGGAATATCCTGTAATGACTATTAATCAGCTTCATTATTCTTTTAGGGAGGATGAAAATCTGGGACCAATATGTTTGTATGCCAAACACTATAGCTTTAATCAACTGCAGCCTTCCAGCATATGCTAGTAACTTTGCTGACCAACATCTCATCCTATCAAGAATTTTATCAACCAGGGGTAAACATTGGTCCACTGTTAGTTTCTTGGAAGAAAGAGGCACTCCAAGATATTTGAATGGCAAGGTTCCTTCACAGTAGCAAAGTTGCTGTATTAGTTGTTTCTTTGCTGGATCATTTACCCCAGAAATAAAGATAGAACTCTTGTCTATATTTGCTTGTAGACCTGAAGCTGTAGAGAACTTGTGAAAGGCTTCTTGGATCAATTTAATGGATATGCTATCAGCTTTACAGAAATCAGCAAGTCATCAGCAAAACAAATATGAATGGTACCATGCTTCTTGCATCTGGGATGAAACTGGAAAAGTGGATTCTCAGTCAGCATATACAGTTCACTGTGCAGATATTCCATTGCAATTACAAATAAGTATGGTGACATAGGGTCTCCTTGTCTTATTCCTCTCTTTCCTTGAAATGGTTTGGTTAATCCTCCATTAAGCACCAAAGAATAAGACACAGTAGTGACACATTCCATTATCCATTTAACAAATTTTTGGGGGAAGCCCAATTCATCCAGCATACTCTTTAGAAAGCACCATTCAATAGAGTCATGGGCTTTCCTCAAGTCAACTTTCAAAACACATCTGGGTGAGAGACCTTTCCTAGTGTACCATTTTAGCAATTCATGACTAAATAAAATGTTGTTAATAAAAGCTGACTAGAAGGGCTAATTATAGTATTCATAACTCCCTTCATCCTATTTGTCAAAACCTTTGTAATAATCTTATAGATTGTGTTACAACATGCAATGGGTCTATAATCTTTAACCACAGTAGGGTTGGGCACCTTTGGGATCAGGGTTACTGCAGTACAACTAAAGGATTTCTGGAGTTTACCTATGTGAAAGAACACTTTAATCGCCAATATCACATCTTCTTTCAGTGTCTTCCATTGGCTAGTGTAGAATTCAATAGGGAAGCCATCTACTCCTGGTGCTTCATCAGCAGGCATGTCCTTGATCACATCTATAATCTCCTCTTCTGTGATCTCCTGAATTAGGTCAATTTTCTGTTGAGATGATAGGCACTGACCTTTCTTGATTACCACCAACATTTTTCATGCATTGGTTAAGTAAGGAATTGTGATTTGGAGTCTTTATTTGTTGTGGTTGTTGATTTATCTGTTGACCTGAATTATTGTATTGTAGTTACTTGTTTACATTCACGTCTTGGAACTGCTCGTAAGATTCTATTAGTACACTTTGTTTGTGTATTGATATTGCACTTGCTCTTTCCTTGAGTACAAGGCATATTCAAGCGGCTGATACGAGATCTCGGTTGTGAAACCGGCAACATTTGAATTCAAGGGTGAGCCACTCTTTCGGGCTGTCATGGATTCTTCTCTATTTCTATGTCCATTCTCTTCGGATAGAGACGTTTTAGACATTTAGATTATGTTTTCTTGATTGGGGTTGCATTCTCTTATTCTAGATACTTTAGAGTTTTGGTACTATGACTTTCAAATTCTAGGGAGTTAATTCTTTAATATTTTTGAATAATTTATTAAGTTTATGGGAACATGATTTGTTAGGTATGCAATTTCAGAAAGTATAATAATTGAAAGAGGTAGTCCGTATTGGTATTAGATCTATTCCCATGTTCCGATCTTTCTATTTTTTTGACCCATTTCTTGGGTAAAGTCTCCCAACTATATTTGAAAATGTTCTAAAATTGTTTTCCTAGTGTTTTATATAATGACTTTGCTTCTTAAAATGGTTGATGGGTTAGATTGGGTTTAGTAATTGGTTCTCCCACTGGAGGATTAGTGTGGATGCCACTCACAATGTTCTGGATCGTGAGAAAATGTATGCAATCACTATGCAGATCGTCAAGGCTAACAAAATGTAAAAAATGCATGAACATGTAACATAAAAAATACTACAAGCAACATACATATAAATATATTATTGATGGCCAACAACCAGCCACCAAATCGACATTACGGAACATCGACTCTCAACAAAAAGTAACCCAACTGAAACATTTATGAAAGGTGTGCCACAATTGTGATACACTCGATAATTCAAGATTTTCCACCGTCTAAAGCATAAAACAACAATAATTATGAAATGCTTGCAAATTAGGAACCTTGTATGTATGAGCCTATTTGTATTGACTTATTTTAAGTGTTTTAAAGCTAAAATAGCTTTTAAGCACTTTTGGAATGTTTAGATAAGTTTAAAAAGTGCTTATAAACACAAAACTTTAAGCTAAAATGTTAAAATTCAGCCAAAAGCCATAAGTTAGAAATTGTAACAAAAGTCAAAAATGAAAAGTCAATCCAAACACGCTCCAAATAAGCTTATCTCTTGAGCACCATAATCATAATACCACGATCATTTGATCATTATAAGAATCAATTACCATAATAGAGTGTGTGTGTGTGTGTATATAGTTTGGGTTTAATTAGAATTATATAGCTATAATTTTCTTAATGACGATCCATAGGAGGAGGAGAGAGGCAAACAAGGTCTAAGAGAGAGGTTAAATACATGTATTCGTTGTATCACAAATACTATTGATACAATTGATTTGTATCAATGAATAAAATTGTATCAAAACCTATTGTATTTAGCTACATGTTAGAAGGAGAGAGGCAAGCAAGTTTGGGAGAGAAAGGAGAAAGGAGAGCACAATTTGGGAGAGAGAGAGAGGATGAATACATGTGATATTCATTGTATTAAGAATGAAATTTATTTATATCATCAAATATAATTGTATCAAGTGTATTAACAAATACAATTGTATCAATGAATACAATTGACGGAATACAAATTGTCATACTACAATTGATATAGAATACAAATACAATTGTTAGAATACAAATTTCTAAACTATAGTTGACAAAATACAATGGATACAAAATATAATTAACAGGATGAATACATGTTATATTTGTTACAATTGATTTGCGTCATCGAATATAATTGTATTATGTGTACTAACGAATACAATTGGTAGAATATAAATTGTCATAATACAATTGATACCAAATACAAATACAGTTGATACAAAATATATGTTTGCCTTATTATGTGGAACGTTCTTTGGACGAGAGTGAGAGAGGCAAGGCAGAGAGGGCAAATGGAGAGAAGAGAGAAATATATATATATAAATAAAGCCAAATATAATCGAGGTGATGTGGCACATCTCTATGACTAGTATTTCTATTTATCTTTTTCTTTTTTTTAGAAATCTTTCCTTCATTCTTCTAATTAATCAATTTTTTTAATAATTAAAATTTCTCAAAAGTCATTTATGTGTTATGCAAATGGGTGCTTTATGTAACGTTGGGTGTATATTCTGAATCTCAAAAGTCATATCTTTTGAAATTACTCAATGTTTATTATTCTGTTTAGAGCCTGTTTGGCATTGCTGTTGGGAGGCCAAAAAGGCCTTTTTGAGAAAATAAAACTTGTTTTTTGAAAAATTAAGCGTTTGATAAATCCTTAAAATTGTTTTTAAATGGAAGCAACAATTTTTCTACTGTTGGAAAAAAGCTAAAAATTTATGTTTCTTAAAAAAGCAGAAGTAGAAGTAGAAAATTATTTTTTTGAAGACTAAAACATCACTTCCATATATACATATTTATCAATATATGCACTATTAATTAATTAGCATATCTCATTAGTTTGGTTAAGTTTCATTCAAGAATTTTATTTTTTATTTTTATATAATATTTTTTTTATTTTATGTTTTTATATTATTATTTTATATTTTATAAATTATTTTACGTATTATTTTACATAATTAGAAATAAAGGTAATAATAATAAAAAAAATAACAATTAAAGATTTTAGTCCTCCCAAAAAAAGTAACAAATAACAAATTTTTCTTTTCATAATTTAGGTATTATTTTATTTTAGTTTGAAATTTTTTTAACTTTAGAGGATTATAACAAAAAATATAGAATAGCTAAAGATTGGATTCAAAAAAAAAATAGATAGCAAATAACAAAAAGATTGATACTTGTCTTCTCTTTTTTTGTAATTTGATTCTCAAAAACATTTTCTTAAAAAGATTAGTGATATGCCCAAGTTACACCTCCCTAAAGAAGTATAAGCGGTCGTTGTCAAATAAAGAACCTAACAAAGGTTAGGGTCAATCCCATGTGTTCCCCACAAGTTTTTAACTCAGTAATCCTAATAATAGTAACTCTTTCCTAGTGTTTAACATAAATAGTCGGTAAGTTAGGTATCCCTATGTGATTGGTCCTCCAAGTAGGGAATTTCACCACGCAACTTGGTCCATCTACGTGTGTTGATTTACTAACCCTTACCTTTGACCCATATTAGCCCTCTGCGTATGAGGTTCAGGCTATTAGATAGCGGACTAAATCAACGCTAAATCTCCGTTGTTTAATCTCTTTCTCATCCGTTACCTCCTTGGTCCGGCAAGTACGAATGAGGCGGGTTCTAATGTTGCGCACCGTTAAAATGCATTCTAAACGAAGAGATTAACAAATACGTGCATAAACACTTATCAAGAATTACTTAATTATTAGTCATACTTCGTTAATTACTCATGATTTCCACAACCCTAATTGTGGATTTAGTTATTCATGCTTGAGGGTTCACAATTCAAGTTAGGGTTTGAATAACAAATCATGAACTTACAGTGATAATAGAAGAAATCCATAATCGCAAATTGAAAGTCAAAAACAAACTTTATAATTCACACTTTAAGAATTAATTGCCTCAAAGATTGCAAAATAATTCCCAAAGCCAAAGCAAAATATTCCAAAGCTGTCTAACCACCCAAAAATGAAATTTACATATGGTATTTATAGAAAATAAATCCTAAACTAAATAGGAAAAGGAAAACTAAGGAAATTCGTCCTGGGCAAAGTCATCTATGGTTGGTGACCTACGGCTCGTAGGTTCACACCGTCATCAGGTATAAAATGAACTCCGCGAACGCGGTCATTATCTCCGTGAACGCGGAGAACAACACAGGGACCCTCCGCGAACGCGGGCCCTACTCTGCGAACGCAGAGGCCAGCTCACCATGAGCTCCGCGAACACGGAGGCCAGTACACCATGAGCTCCACGAACGCGCCACTACTCTCCGCGAATGCGAAGGCCAAAAATCATGCACCAGACTTCAGCAAAATCAGCAATCCAACAAGTCTCCGAATGGACCCTCGTGATTCCTTCGAAACGCCGTGCACACAAACCAGATTTGCTACCCTACTAAATTCGACGTTTCGGACTCAATGGAACCGTCGGTATTCTAATTCGAGGTCTCCTTGATCCGAAACCCGACAAAGTACAACAAAACTAACTTAAGCCTCAACAACTCAAAACAAGCTCGGGACCTCTAAAATTTCCACCAAGACGACTCTTGGCCTAAAATCATCCCCCGAATCCAACGGAGTTGTCGAAAATCCAATCCGAGCATCCGATCTCTGAATGTTGACCAAAGTCAACTCTATGATCAAAATTTCACAATTTTCCAACTCAAGGCCTCAAATTCATGATACAGCCTCTAAATTGATTCCTTCAACTCTCCTAGACCAAATTCCACATTTTGGAGCTGATGGAATCGACGGAATCCTTATCCGAGACCCGAAACTCCAAATGACCTCAAAATCATATTTTGACAACTTAAGTCTTTAGAATTCAAAACTTTCTAAAAAACCAAATATTAACAAGAACTTCACAAAACTAACTTCAGATTTCAGTCAAATATGTCTCGGGGCAACTCTCGGGAGGGGTAAAATGGTCATTTTACAAAAATTACCAAAAATGACCTTTAGGGTCATTACACTTTTAGTATTTGGTTAGGTATAATTGGTGGTGACATTTATAAAAGGAAAGTTAGATAATGTGCATGTATTTACTCTACATAACTATAGTTTAAAAGAATTATATTTCATAGCTATAATTAGTATTTTATCGCAAACTAGTTAACATGTCTGTGCTTTGCACGATTAAACAATATTTTTTATAAATTTTCTTAAATTAATAGAATAAAAGAATATATTGACACTTTTAAAGAATATAGACATACATCAAAACATATGACATTCATATAAACAGTATTAAAAGATAAAATCAAATGTATAAAATATCTTGTGAACAACATTTCATATGAATTCTTACTAACCTTTTTTATTTGCTTTTATCATCAAAATAAACACAAATTATAAAATATATTATAAAATTAATATTTGCACTAAAAGCCAAATCAAGAAAACATATTTCTGGTAAATTTTAGAGCCTGTTTGACATTGTTGCTGAGAGGTCAAAAATCACTTATTTTGAGAAAAAAAACACTCTTTTAGGAAAATTAAGGTGTTTGGTTAATCAGTAAAACCACTTTTAATTGCAAGCAGAAGCAGTTTTTCTGCTATTGGGAAGAAATTAAAAATTTCTGCTTCTTAAAAAAAAAACAGAAGTAGAAAATTATTTTTTTTCAAGACCAAACTTCCTTGCCATATATATACATACATACCAATATATCCCTTATATTCATTTATTTTTGTGGTGAATTTTCATAGTGATTTAATTGATGGAATAATTTTTAAATTTATTTTGCTTCATATTTTAAATTATATTTAAATTACTATGTTAATATTATATCACTATTTAATTTATTTTTTATTTATCTATGTATAAAATATTGTTGAGAATTTGAACAAGTACATATTACTTTAATAAAAATAAAAAATTAATTAAAATTTTAATAATAAATATTTAAAATAATTTATCTCTATAAAATAATCTTAATATTAAAAGTGCATTGATAATTGTCTTTTTTCATAATTTGATTCTCAAAAACACTTTTTAAAAATGATTAGCCAAACACAATATGCTTATCAAAAATACTTTTCAAATTATAAGTCAAATACAATTGCCTTTTTTCAAAAGCATTTTTCTGAAAAGCTATTCTAGAAAAAATGCTTCTAAAAATAAGTTGTTTTTAGCAATAAAATCGAATCAATCGATAAATCGAACCAAAAAAAATCTTATTGATTTATTGTTATTGGTTTATTGGGTTAACGGATTTTTAATGGTTTTGTAAAAAAAAATTATCGAGTTACGGTTCGATATTGATTTTTAATATTGGGTTATTGGGTAAACCGATAACCCATTAATACGATAGTAATTTACTACTTTATCCATACATAAATATTAAATATTAATCTCAGTTCCTTATTGGTTACTGTCTTTGCTTATTAGCATTTAATTCACACTTAACAATGACTTTGAATTCACAACTTCACGTTATACAAAACGTCAAAGCCTAAAGTAAAAACCATATTCTCTTAATTTCTCTTTGTGTTTCACTTGTATAGTTCTTTTCATGTTAGTTATTAGTATTTTTATTTTATGAGTGTTCTGTAAAGTTACATTATTGTCTTGTCGTGTCAAATTATTGGAGAAGTCATATGTTTATTTTATAAGATTTTCTTATTGGGTAAATCGAAAATCGAACCGTTAAGGATCAAAACCGATGAATAGATAAAAAATGTCTTGTTGGTTTGGTTATTGATTTAGCATATTTTAAAACCCAAAACCGATAATACATAAAATCGAACCGAACCGACCGATACACACCCCTACTTAGTACTACTATTGTTGTTGTTGCTACTGCTAATAATCTATTGACGACTATCGTACTATTATAAAATAGTTGGTTCATCACTGTTAACAAAATTAACCATGATAATAATATGACAATTTTTAAATTTATTTAAAATTGCAAATACAATGTCATTTGCGTTATCAAATGCATAAATTATATAGTTCGATTTATGAAACTTGATAGAATTTTGACAGTAGAATTATGTCTTTGTGCATTAAGAAAGTGAAACTTTATTGTAATCTCATAAAATAAAGTGTCAATTTTTACTCTTCATCTAGATAAGTGAAATCATAGACCAATATTGATGCAAATACAATGTCATTTGCGTTATCAAATGCATAAATTATATAGTTCGATTTATGAAACTTGATCGAATTTTGACAGTAGAATTATGTTTTTGTGCATTAAGATAAGTGAAACTTTATTATAATCTCATAAAATAAAATGTCAATTTTTACTCTTCATCTAGATAAGTGAAATCATAGACCAATAACGATTTCTCTAGTTCTCTATTTTATAGTGTAATTGAAGTGATGTTTCTTTCAATGATTTAACAAATTAAATAAAGAAGGTATGATTGTTTTATTTTCCGTATAAAATTTTGACACCTCGTTCATTCAGAATTTTAAAATTTAAAAAGTTTATATTAAAAGTCGAAAGTAAATTAAGTCTATCAAATTACAAAACTTCTTTTAGTTATATATAAAATTAATGGTTAAAAAGGGACGAAATGACGTCAACACACCCTTTCATTTTAGGACAAAACGTAGCTTAGTTTAAAACTTTAATTTACTAATTAATATTTAAACTAGGTAAATTACCCGTACTTCGCACGGGATTGAACTATTTTATTAAAATTACATATGATCATTTGGTAATATCCATATTTTCGGTACATACTACATTGTCAAGAATAAGTATAAGAAAGAAGTGTAAGAAAATCTTCATGGAAATAGTTGGTCAAAAGTACCGAAATTTTCTAAATCCAGGAAGTTATAAAGAACAACATCAGACATTAAAGAAGAGACCAAAAAGCTTCGAACAGCAACACTCCTAAGTAAAGTGGAACATCACATCCATACAAGAACAAAATAAACTAAATTCAAATGGAGGACCTTTGGCTCATTTCTTATGAACCTCCATCATCTCTTTTTTATTATAGTATGCCGTAACATGTATATGTAAGAAATGACCCTAAAATTGTTAACATCATAAAGGTTTTTCCTCATTGTCTCAGAACAATCATTACTATTGCTTAGGTTTCATATCACTGACCCAACTTATTTGGAATTGAACCATAGTTATTGTTAGGGTTATAATATGCAGTTACAAAGAATTAATGCAATGATCAACTAAGCAATATGTGACATCTGAATGGAACTGTTCCCAACTAGATATTCTAAATCAAAATTTTGATATACAACATATTAAAATCTCGCAACATAATTTTGTGAGCATTTGAACTCACAAATATCCACAAATAATAATAAAGACGACCTTACTTTCCCAACAATCAAGAAGAAAAATGCATGTTGCTTAACATATTTTTTAAAAAGATAGTCTACCAGACTGTATCCAAGTTTACAGTTCACAAATTTAATTGAAAGAAGCCAAAAGAAAGAGTTATCACTACACCAAACATGATCTTTAACGATAATTAATAGTTTAATTGCCGCTAAATATGTATTTTCAGAGGCAATTAGTACTCCATTTAAATGTCCATAAAGCTTCTAGCGACATTGAATCTAATGACACTCAGTACAGGCTCTAGCACTCTTCGTTAATGTGCATATTTATTGCCGATAAAAATTATTTTTGTCATAGTGTATTCTGGGCATCTGTTGGTTTCAAGAAAACTTGATCTCTAATTATGCCCAAAAAGAAGAGAGGAGGAGATAAGACAAATTAATCTACTTGTGATAAAAGAAGTGGACTAATTGTCTCTATACTAGTATTCTAGGAAGAGTAGAATTGTATACAAAATAATTGTATCTAAGGTAAAGCAATCAGAATAATATACTAACTGTGGCAAGCAAGAGAACAATCTGTTTGATTATTTTAACAAACTTCACCATTGGTTCTGTATTAGTTATCACATATTTGTTGTTGTATGCTATAAAATATTGCACAGTCCACAAGCAATTTTCCCAAAAAGTAGAAGCCTGTAGAAAGGGACAATAGAGAAAAATCAATTTTCAACCATCTTTGCTGAGATTTTTAACAGAGTTAAAAAAAAGTCACTAAAATAGCAACAAGAAATTGCAATAGTTACATGAATCACTATGACTTGCTGTAAAATATTAAGCTTCATGAAATAGGAGGAAGAAAACTTTGAGGAATGAAAGACACTTCATAAGAAACTTAATTAATGTATTTGATTTCGGCTCCCCTATAGCAGAAAAAACCTACAAATAATAGTGACAGAAATAGAAGTTTTGTTTACTAAAAGACCAAATGTTATCAATTCAACCTTTCAAGCATCGTTATGAGTTGTGGACTGAGAGTCGCAAGAGTAGTAATGTCACATTGTAATTGAAATAAATTTTGTTTGTTTATTCTTTCTTCTTTTGGTGCCTTAGAATTAAGTGTTGGGTTTTAAAAGGTGTGAATGAAAAATGAAGAGTTGTGACTTTTGTGAAAAGTTGTGACTTTTGTGAAGAGTTGTAACTTTTATGAAGAGTTGTGACTTTTATGAAGAGTTGTGGCTTTTATGAAAAGTTCTGACTTTCAAAAAAGTTGTGACTTTTATGAAAAATTGTGACTTTTCATAAGGTTGTGACTTTTAAGAAGAGTTAAATAAGAATTCTGATATGCGAGGGCACCACATGGACGGGTCTATGATTCTCTTTTATATATATATAAGATAATTTTTTAGTATTTTATTGGTAAATAATGATAATTTAATAAATATTAAACTGGATCATTACAGTTTTGAGGAGCATTCCCCACTTGAATAGTGTTGGTCGTGGTATGGCCATTTTGTTCACCATTATGGCTTAAGATTGTTTTTAAAAAAGTAGTTCCTGACTGATGAGTCGGGAATTTTGACTCATTTAAGGCTTGTTATTTATTGAATTATTGTCCTCAATTAACCGTGATATTTAGTACTACTATTGTTGTTTTTGCTACTGCTAATAATCTATTGACGACTGTCGTTATTATTATAAAATAGTTGGTTCATCACTGTTAGCAAAATTAACCGTGATAGTAATATGACAATTTTTAAATTTATTTAAAATTGCAAATACAATGTCATTTGCGTTATCAAATGCATATATTATATAGTTCAATTTATGAAACTTGATCGAATTTTGACAGTAGAATTATGTTTTTATGCAATAAGAATAGTGAAACTTTATTGTAATCTAATAAAATAAAATGTCAATTTTTACTCTTCATCTAGATAAGTGAAATCATAGACCAATAATGATGCAAATACAATGTCATTTGCGTTATCAAATGCATAAATTATATAGTTCGATTTATGAAACTTGATCAAATTTTGACGGTAGAATTATGTCTTTGTACATTAAGAAAAGTGAAACTTTATTAAAATCTCATAAAATAAAATGTCAATTTTTACTCTTCATCTAGATAAGTGAAATCATAGACCAATAACGATTTCTCTAGTTCTCTATTTTATAGTGTAATTGAAGTGATGTTTCTTTCAATGATTTAACAAATTAAATAAAGAAGGTATGATTGTTTTATTTTCCGTATAAAATTTTGACACCTCGTTCATTCAGAATTTTAAAATTTAAAAAGTTTATATTAAAAGTCGAAAGTAAATTAAGTCTATCAAATTACAAAACTTCTTCTAGTTATATATAAAATTAATGGTTAAAAAGGGATGAAATGACGTCAACACACCCTTTCATTTTAGGACACAACGTAGCTTAGTTTAAAACTTTAATTTACTAATTAATATTTAAACTAGGTAAATTACCCGTACTTCGCACGGGATTGAACTATTTTATTAAAATTACATATGATCATTTGGTAATATCCATATTTTCGGTACATATTACATTGTCAAGAATAAGTATAAGAAAGAAGTGTAAGAAAATCTTCATGGAAATAGTTGGTCAAAAGTACCGAAATTTTCTAAATCCAGGAAGTTATAAAGAACAACATCAGACATTAAAGAAGAGACCAAAAAGCTTCGAACAACAACACTCCTAAGTAAAGTGGAACATCACATCCATACAAGAACAAAATAAACTAAATTCAACTGGAGGACCTTTGACTCATTTCTTATGAACCTCCATCATCTCTTTTTTATTATGGTATGCCGTAACATGTATATGTAAGAAATGACCCTAAAATTGTTAACATCATAAAGGTTTTTCCTCATTGTCTCAGAACAATCATTACTATTGCTTAGGTTTCATATCACTGACCCAACTTATTTGGAATTGAACCATAGTTATTGTTAGGGTTATAATATGCAGTTACAAAGAATTAATGAAATGATCAACTAAGCAATATGTGACATCTGAATGGAACTGTTCCCAACTAGATATTCTAAATCAAAATTTTGATATATAACATATTAAAATCTCACAACATAATTTTGTGAGCACTTGAACTCAAAAATATCCACAAATAATAATAAAGACGACTTTACTTTCCTAACAAGCAAGAAGAAAATTGCATGTTGCTTAACATATTATTTAAAAAGATAGTCTACCAGACTGTGTCCAAGTTTACAGTTCAAAAATTTAATTGAAAGAAGTCAAAAGAAAGAGTTATCACTACACCAAACATGATCTTTAACAATAATTAATTGTTTAATTGCCGCTAAATATGTATTTTCAGAGGCAATTAGTACTCCCTATAAATGTCCATAAAGCTTCTAGAGACATTGAATCTAATGTGCATATTTATTATGCCCAAAAAGAAGAGAGGAAGAGATATGACAAATTAATCAACTTGCGATAAAAGAAGTGGACTAATTGTCTCTATACTAATATTCTAGGAAGAGTAGAGTTGTATACAAAATAATTGTACCTAAGATAAAACTATCAGGATAATATACTAATTGTGGCAAGCAAGAGAGCAATCTGTTTGATTCTTTTAACAAACTTCACCATTGGTTCTGTATTAGTTATCACATATTTGTTGTTGTATGCTATAAAATATTGCACAGTCCACAAGCAATTTTCCCAAAAAGTAGAAGCCTGTAGAAAGGGACAATAGAGAAAAATCAATTTTCAACCATCTTTGCTGAGATTTTTAACAGAGTTAAAAAAAAGTCACTAAAATAGCAACAAGAAATTGCAATAGTTACATGAATCACTATGACTTGCTGTAAAAGATTAAGCTTCATGAAATAGGAGGAAGAAAACTTTGAGGAATGAAAGACACTTCATAAGAAGCTTAATTCATGTATTTGATTTCAGCTTCCCTATAGCAGAAAAAACCTACAAAAATAATAGTGACAGAAATAGAAGTTTTGTTTACTAAAAAACCAAATGATATGAATTCAACCATTCCAGCAACGTTATGAGTTGTGGACTGAGAGTCGCAAGAGTAGTAATGTCGCATTGCAATTGAAATAAATTTTATTTGTTTATTCTTTCTTCTTTTGGAGCCTTAGAATTAAGTGTTAGGTTTTAAAAGGTGTAAATTAAAAATGAAGAGTTGTGACTTTTGTGAAAAGTTGTGACTTTTGTGAAGAGTTGTAACTTTATGAAGAGTTGTGACTTTTATGAAGAGTTCTGACTTTCTAAAAAATTGTGACTTTTATGAAAAATTGTGACTTTTCATAAGGTTGTGACTTTTAAGAAGGGTTAAATAAGAATTCTGATCTGTGAGGGCACCATATGGGCGGGTCTATGATTCTCTTTTATATATATATATATAAGATAATTTTTTAGTATTTTTTTGGTTAATAACGATAATTTAATAGATATTAAACTGGATCATTACAGTTTTGAGGGGCATTCCCCACTTGAATAGTAATGGCCGTGGTATGGCCATTTTGTTCACCATTATGGCTTAAGATTGTTTTAACAAAAGTAGTTCCTGACTGATGAGTCGGGAATTTTGACTCATTTAAAGCTTGTTATTTATTGAGTTAAAGGCCTCAATGCCTATTTGGTGTTCATAACTGATGTTAAATTGCTTATGTGCAGCCATGGATGCTCAAGAAAAAGGCAAGGACATTACATTGAGAAAAGAAGCAAAAAAGTTGGAAAAGCTGAAGAAAAGGAAGGCTGGAGCTCACAAAAGCCACTTGGCGACTCACCGAGAAAGCCTCTGGCTCACCAAAAGTTTGAGCGAAGTGGCTCAGTAGATAATGCAACTCGGCGAACAAAAGAGCACTTCGGCGTATTGCCGAACGGAACAACGAGCTCGATCCAGCTCGCCTAAAGGAACAGACCAACTGGATGCTTAAGTCAAGTCCAAAAGGTGAGAGTGTGCTGATCGGTGGATCACCGAGTGGTTCGGCAACTACGAATAATTTCACCGAGTGGTCCCATGTACTGAAATGTTGGAAAATTTTTATAAACGTATAAATTGATTTTTGAAGAGAGAGAAAGAAGGGTTGGTATCAGACTGAAGGAGGCATTCATACTTATGATATTTTTTGGAGATATTGAACACTCTTGAAGAGGGTTTTGAGTTTAGACACTGGGTTTTAAGATTTTAGTCTTAATTTTTAGCATTTGAGCATTGGAGACTTTGTTATTCCGATGGAGAATCTCTTTGGTAACTATTTCTTTCTTTTTGCTATGATTGGCTAAAACCCTTTTACCTTAGGGGTGTGAATATGTAATCGAATACATAAATTAGCTTGTGGGTATTTATAATTACTAGATTTAATGTTGTTTTGAAATTGGTTGAATTATTTATTCATGTTTTCATTTATGAACTGAGGTTGCAAACTCAGTTCTAGCTTTAGATCTCCATTGCTTGCCTGTGAAAGGTGCTTAGAGTGGAATCTCTGACTGATAGTTGTATTGACTCGTGTCTTTACAATCCAGCTCTACAAAGTGGGTTAAATTAAGGATTTGGGTTGTATTGTTAAGCTTGTTAAGGTTCGAAAGAACTTGCGTGAAACATAATAGCTGATTGAAAAATGGTTGTTATAGTTATAATCCTTCCTACCCATTGAGATTCAATAACTTTAAGCAATGATTAATTACCTATTAAATGAAATTAGTATTCGATTGCTCACACACTCCTAAGGTTCCCTCTCTATTTGTTCAACCCCCGTGTTTAGCATTTTCATTGACAATTGGTTACTAAACTCTCTTCATATTGATAATTAAAACTTGATGATTTACATTATGTTGCGTTTTATTTATTTCCATTCTATTAGAAATTAGAACACGTTCATACTTCGTAATTGAATTCTTTTCCATACCACTCCCTAAGGGATCAACCTCAACTCATCGTTAGGTTTATACTTGTTAGCGACTGTCGACACATTGAATTATAAGAGGTGTAGTTGAGCGCTATCAAAAATTGTGCCGCATTCGGGGAGTGGCGTTTAGAATTCTCTTATTGAAGTGGTATGTGAACTAATTTGGTTGTAGTAGAACGTTCTTATTAGCTTGTTGTTGTTGTTGCTCTCAACTGGTGAAGAAATTAGTTTGATAGGGAGTAACACTGGCAGTCAACTTGGGCATGATGAAGACATCGGAAACTTGAACGATGTCAATGCGGATCAAATAGGAAGTGCTGGAGTTATTCATTTACCCCAACTATGGGTAACACTATTTTTCATGTGACCGAAACTATGCTCCAGCTGCTGCAAATGAAAGGGCTCTTTGGTGGACTTGATCATGAGGACCCTCATGATCACATTCACAATTTCGTAGATGTGTGCGGACCATTCACCTTTAGGAATATTTCTCAAGAGTCAATCCGACTTCGTTTGTTTCCCTTTTCTCTAATGGGGGAAGCAACGAAGTGGCTGACCGAACTACTGAGAGACTCTATTACTTCTTGGGAGGAGCTCACAGAGGCGTTCTATGAACGATTCTTCCCTCCCTCGAAAATGGTGAAGTTAAGGGATGACATTCAAAATTTCAAGCGAATTGATAGTGAACCCATTCATGAAGCTTGGTTGAGGTTTCAAAAGCTGCTCCTCCAATGTCCTGCTCCGTCAACAAAGTTGTCGCCGATCATCTTATTAGGGGTGGAATCATGAGACAACCATTCGCCGTGGCATCAACTTTGCTTGACGAGATGACCAAGATTAATCGAGCATGGCACACGAGAGAGGATCAAGTATCTCCTCTCAATGTTGGGTTGACCAAAGAACAGATGGAGAAGAACCAAGAGCGTGATGAAAACATGGCCAAGGTGATGACCCAAATGGATTTGTTGACAAAACATGTCATGGGAAGTAGTTCTAAGGCTGTGAATGCAGTTGGCGCTAGTAGTGGAATGAGTCCGCATGATGCAAAATTTGAAGCCATGTATAATGAAGAGGTCCAATTTTTGTCAAACCAAGTGGGAGGTTCTCGTCCGAGCTATCCAAGGCCGGGCGAGAATCAAGGTTGGAACAAAGATCTTAATGGTGGTTGGAGAGATAAGGACCGAGATTGGCGTGATAGGGGTACAAATTGGAGAGATAGGGATGGTGATAGAGACCATTATGTGCCTCCTCATGACCGTCCAAAACCAAAGGAACCACATGCTGACCCCTACAACTTTCGGACCAAGGATATGCTTGCCCGCATCCTAAACAAGGTAGAAGGATAGGATAAAGTGCCCAAGGAGATGAAAGCCAACTTTTCCTCTTTGAATCAAACGGTGACCTCTCATTCGGTTTCGATAAAGCAACTTGAGACCCAAATGGGTCAAATCTCAGCCCACTTAAATCCGAGACCAAAAGGGGGCCTTCCTAGTGATACCTTGGCAAATATGAAGAATGATAATGCCCAATGCATGGCAATCTTGACCCGAAGTGGTAAGGTTGTGGGAAATGATGAGCTAAATGATGATAAAGCAAGTCTAAATAAAAGGAAAGTTGTTGGTCTTGAGGGTGATGGATTTGCCAAAGAATTGAACAATGAGATTTCCAATGAGGTTGATGATGCACCGAAGAATGTTCCTTCTGGTGAAGCTAAGAAGTCAAAGGTGGGGGTTGTTCCTCCCTCGGTGTCTACAAAACTGTTGCCCAAAGTTACTCCACCATTTTCTCAAAGATTGAAGAAGAGGGATGAAGATACAAAGTTCAAAAAATTTCTTTCCGTCTTCAAAACTCTTTCTATCAATCTTTCATTGGTGGAGGCGTTGTTAGAGATGTCGGGTTATGTAAAGTTTATGAAAGAGTTGGTCACGAAGAAGAGAAGTATGGATTTTGAGACGGTTGAAGTATACCATAGTTGTAGTGCCATTATGTCTAACATGGTTATTAAGAAGGATGATCCAGGGGCATTTATTATCCCTTGTACTATAAGGATGTTTCAATGTGCTAAAGCATTGTGCGACTTGGGGGCAAGTATAAATTTGATGCCTTATGCCATTTACAAACAACTTGGGCTAGGTGATCCTAAGTCAACAACTATACGTCTTCTTATGGTTGACCATTCTATCAAACGTCCTATTGGCATTCTCTATGACATTTTGGTGAAGGTACACAAGTTTATATTTTCGTCAAATTTTGTGATCCTCGATTGCGAGATTCATGCCGAGGTTCCTATTATTCTTGGTAGGCCGTTCTTGGCTATCGGGAGAGCTCTTGTTGATGTGGAAAGTGGTTATTTGAAAGTTAGGGCAAATGAGGATGAAGTAACTTTCAACGTGTGCAAGTCTATGAAGCAACCAAGTGACCTCCATGTGATTTATGAAGCAGTTGCTAGTGCGGGTGAAATTTCGTGTGTTGGTGAATCTTTGGCCGCCGTCCTCTTGAATTACGATGGTGAAGAAATTAAAGATTATGATGAGGTAGTGGCTACTTTATCGGGTTTAGGGTCTTATTATAAGAATCCTTTAAAGCTTGATATCGATTTGAGGAATAGGGAAAGTCCTCCCGCAAAGCCATCCATCGAAGAACCACCAAAGCTTGAATTGAGGGTACTTCCCCCGCACCTTTGTTATGTGTTCTTGGGAGCTAATTACACTTTACCCGTGATTATTATCACAAACTTGCTCGATTGGCAAACACAAGCGTTTGTTAGTGTGTTGAAAAAGTTTATTAAGCCTATTGGATGGACGATTGCCGACATTGTGAGAATTCCTTCCGGTATTTGTACCCACAAAATTCAATTGGATAGTGATTGCAAGCCAAGTGTTGAACATCAAAGGAGGTTAAATCATCAAATGCAAGAAGTTGTCAAAAAAAGAGATCATCAAGGCTTGATGTGGGAGTAGTTTACCCTATTGCGGATAGCAAATGGGTGAGCCCCGTTCAATGTGTTCCAAAGAAAGGTAGTATGATCGTGGTCCCGAATGAGAAAGGTGAACTTGTGCCATTGCGACCGTTATCGGTTGGCGTGTATGTATGGAATATTGAAAATTGAGTGCATGGATGAGAAGGATCATTTCCCAATGCCCTTTATCGATCAGATGCTTGATAGACTTGCGGGTCGTGGATGGTACTACTTCTTGGATGGTTATTGCGGTTATAATCAAATCTACATTGCACCGGAGGATAAAGAAAAGACAATTTTCACATGCCCCTATGGGATGTTTGCTTTTAAAAGAATGCCTTTCGGATTGTGTAATGCATCGGTGACTTTTCAACGATGTATGCTCTCTATTTTTGCTGATATGGTAGAGGATTCGATGGAAGTCTTCATGGATGACTTTTCGGTCATGTGGGATACATGTGAAGAATGTCTTGAGCACCTTTGTAGAGTCTTACAAAGATGTGTTGAAATGAACCTTGTGCTCAATTGGGAGAAATGTCACTTCATGGTCAAGGAAGGTATTGTGTTAGGGCACAAAATTTGAGGAGAAGGCATACAAGTTGATCAAGCTAAAGTTGAAGTTATAGCCAAGCTGCCTCCTCCTATTTCGGTTAAAGGTGTTAGAAGCTTCTTGGGACATGCGGGTTTCTACCAGAGGTTCATAAAAGATTTCTCTAAGATAGCTTATCCTCTTTGCAAGCTACTTGAAAAAGAAAGTGTATTCGAGTTGGATGAAGCTTGTGTCAAGGCATTTGTGTGTCTAAAAGAGAAGTTAGTTTCGGCTCTGATCATTGTTGCTCCGGATCGGAACATCCCATTTGAGCTAATGTGTGATGCTAATGGTGTGGCCTTGGGGGCTGTACTTGGCCAACACAAGGGAAAGTTGTTTCAGCCGATCTATTATGCAAGCAAGACTTTGAATGTAGCTCAAAAGAACTACACTGTCACTGAGCAAGAGTTGTTAGCCATCGTGTATGCTTTTGAGAAGTTTAGAGAATATTTATTGGGGACCAAGGTGGTGGTGCACACCGACCATGCTTCTATACGTTACTTGATGGCCAAAAAGGATGCAAAGCCAAGGTTGATTCGATGGGTGTTGTTGTTGCTAGAATTTGACTTTGAAGTCAAATATCGAAAAGGGTGTGAGAACCAAGTGGCAGATCACTTGTCAAGGCTTGAAACAAATGTGGTTCTTTCCGGTGAAAAAGACATCGAGGAAGCCTTTCTTGATGAGTCGATAATGATTGTGTCGAAGGGTACCACACCTTGGTATGCTGATTTTGCCAATTATGTAGTGTATGGCATTCTTCCCGATGGGCTGAAATTTTACCAACGAAAGAGGTTCCTTTTTGATGTGAAGAAGTATTTTTGGAATGAGCCTTACTTATTCCAGGAGCGTGCAGTTCATATGATTAGAAGATGTGTTCCCGAAGTCGAGGTAGATGCTATTCTTGACGCTTGCCATGCGTCACCGATTAGTGGGCACCAAAGTGGAGTCCGTACAACTGCAAAGGTTCTTGCAAAGTGGTTATTATTGGTCAATGTTGTATCAAGATGCGAACTTCTTTGTCAGAAAATATGTTCAATGTCAAAAGCAAGGAGGAGTGTCGCGAAGGTATGAATTACCTCTCATTCCGATTTTAGAGATTGAGTTGTTTGATGTATGGGGAATCAATTTCATGGGGCCTTTTGTGAGTTCGTATGGGAAAAAATACGTCTTGGTGGCTGTTGACTACATCTCAAAATGGATAGAGGCTGTGGGCTTACCTAACAATGAAGGGAGAAGTGTGGTTAAATTCCTTAAGCGATACGTTTTCACAAGGTTTGGCACTCCAGGTGCAATTATTAGTAATGGGGGCTCTCATTTCTATAACCGAATATTTGCATCACTATTGATCAATTATGGAGTCAAGCATTTGGTTTCCACCCCTTATCATCCGCAATTAAGTGGGCAAGTCGAGGTGTCAAACTGAGAAATCAAAGGGATTTTGGCCAAGACTCTTAATGCAAATCAAACTGATTGGTCCCAGAAGTTAGATGATGCTTTTGGACATATAGAACTGCATTCAAGACCCCGATTGGTATGTCCCTGTATCAATTGGTGTTTGGTAAATCTTGTCATCTACCGGTTGAGCTTGAGCATAAGGCGTTGTGGCCTTGAAGGCCATGAACTTGAATTAGGAGAATGCATCAAAGGATCGAGTTGACCAACTTCATGTTTTGGAAGAGTTTCGGCTTCGAGCGTATGAAAGTTCAACCCTTTATAATGAGAAAATGAAGAAATGACATGACGCCAAAATCCTTCATCGAGATTTTAAAGTTGGTGATCTTGCGTTGCTCTACAATTCTCGTCTGAGACTCTTTCCGGGAAAACTCAAGTCAAAATGGTCCGGTCCGTTTAAAGTACATAGTGTGTTTACAAATGGGGCAATAGAAGTTGAAAACGAGGATGGGTCTATGTTCAAGGTGAATGGGAAAAGGCTTAAGCTTTACTTTGGAGAGCGCCCCAATGTGACGGTGATTGATGTGATGTATTTGGATGATGCTTGAAGGCATGTCCACGTCGTGCCACGACGTTAACTAAGGTGCTTCTTGGGAGGCAGCCCAAGCTTTAATTTTTGTTGTTTGAATAACATTTGTTGGATGTGTAGGTTGAAGTACATATTTTGGAAGAAATGCACATGGGCGAGGGCACTCGGTGAGCTGCCGAATTTTCCCCATCATTACCCAAATGCATCGCCCCTTGAGGGTCAAAAGTGAGGAACCTCTAGAAGATTGGATGAGCTGAAAACCAATTTGGCGCATCACCGAGTTGGATCGGCGAGCCCAATCGAGCTCGCCTTTTTGCACTAGCTGAAGGGCTGGAGTTCTGTTCATTTTGGCGAGCTGAGGCCCATTTGCTGCATCACCGAGTGGATTGCCAACTGGGGCGCGAACTGAACGATTTTTAACCTTTCAAATTCAAATCTTTTCTTTTATGCAAAATTTTTGACTTCCTTACTCATTCCTTCAAACTTTAGTTCGCAATTTCATAATTTGTATCGTGTGCTTTGCTTCCAATGTGTGGATTGGAGTCATTTTTCCCTTCCCCTTTGCCGTGTCTGTCCTTTTTGTCTACTTTGAGGTAAGTTTCTCATATTTGGTTTATTTTCATGTCGTTTTTGAAGTGCTAACTGGTAGTGTATTGGGTATATGGTTGTTTGGTTGAATTATATGCTTTGATTGATGCCCATTGCTTCGTATTGTATTAATTTGAATTTGAGCATGATTCATTCTATTGTTTGAGTGATTTTATTCTAATTTCTAGTAGTAGATGATTAATTATGGTAGACACTTGTTAGATAATGGGGGGGGGGGGTGAATTCCGAGTAGCCCGAATTTAATCGAATGACTTGAATTTGCCTGATGATGGATTGGGTGACGACTTTCTTAAGGGTAAACTCATCATTTTGTTGATTTCGAATCGATTGTGGGAAGTCTAAGTACCCCGGGTAGTAATTGGTTAGTGGGTAGTTGTTAATTGATGAAAATTATGCTTGAATTGATGTGTCGTGGGCTGTTAGTTTTGAATTAAAAAAATGGGGAGGTGATGCGTTGGACCATTTCGGCGAGCTTAGTCGAGCTTGTCGAGTTGGTTCGGCGTGTCACCAAATGCCCTCCCTATCACCTTTCTGACTTGTTTGTGTGCTAAAATATTCTTTGATATTCGACGAGGTCCCTTTAGTTCACCGAGTGAACTCGATGACTCACCGAAAGGTCTAGTCATCGCCCTTTTGACCTGAATTTTTGATGATTTCTTTTCTGGAACTTTCGGTTATGCCCCTCTTTCTCACCGAACTGACTCGGTGACTGGTTTTTTCTATCCTATTTGCAATCAAATTTTGTTTTTTTTTATGTCTTTACAAGTATGGCTAGACCCAAGGTTCCTGCTAAAGGTCCACCACCCCGCAAGAGGGCAAAAGGGTTGGAGATTGCTGAGGAGGGTGAACAGTCCCGACCCACTCACCGTCAAACTTCACAGGCGAGAGGGAAAGAAAAACAACAAGTATTAGACAGCACCAGCTCAGAGAGCAGTGTTCCTTCTATACAATTCATATCCACAGACTCCGAGAATGAGGAGGTAGGGGAGTCCGAGGCACCACTAGCTGAACTAATCAAACAGAAGCGTTCAGAGTTGCACTCCAAAGCAGCCCATGACCCTCTAGATGCATCACAGGTCCCACAGGTACCATTTCCACCAGAGGCAGCACATGTGCCTCCGATCCCGGTAAATCCTCCGAGGTCGATGAACAGATTAAAGGCCGAGGGTTTGAGGACCATACTTGAGGAGAAGAGGTTGTCCACAGATGGCGTAGTGGATATATACCCTACTGTCTGGGAGACACTGAGGTATCATAAATTCCAGTAGTTCACCAAACCTCGGAGCCCATATGTTCCTACATGGGTTCGAGAATTCTATGCAGAGTACGCGAAGTTGATCCCGAAGAGGAAGAAGAAGGTTAAGTCGATGGCACCGGTCGAGTTTATGATGGTGTGAGGCAAGAAGGTGAAGTGTAGTGAGGGTGACATAAATGATGTATTGAATTGCACAGTGCGGGTTTGGCATTCGTTGGCCGACAAAATCAAGATCAAAACCTTGAACGACTTGAAGGGGTGGCTTTCCCCATTGCTAAGTGATGCAATGCCCCTATTGATCAAGGCGGGGGCTATAATTGAAAAGAAGGACCTGAACATCACAGCTCGGTACTAGTTCGGGTTCATTAGCAGTACCTTGATGCCATCCCAGAATGAGTCCATCATCCGGTATCCAAAGGCTGCACTTCTGGGCTGTATAATTGGCCGGGAGATGCTGAATCTAGGGTCAATTATTGCACAAGAGATGGCTATGAGGGACAAACAAAATCAAACCCCATTGTTGTTTCCAATTTTGATTAGTGATCTATGTCGCCGAGAGGGTGTGCCTTTTGAGGTGAAGACGGATATTGAGGTCACTCCCACCTTGTCTTGTGATATTTAGATTGAAGTGGAGTACTTGAAGGATGAAGCGGAGAGGAGGAAGAAGACTCCGGTGTATACTTCTCCGATCGTTGATGTGGATTCTCTGGAGACCGGTCCTACATCCCCTCCTCCCACCGTCAAGACATCAGGTATACTTGCACCCTCGACCTCTACTACTCCTGATCCTACCCCTGTTCCTTTCTCCCGTCCCCCTTTGACTCAGGCCATGCCCTATAAAATGTGAAACCTTGCCCATTCCACCGATGTGAGGGCTTCGAGAGTTGAGGTTGCTATTCCCACATTGATTGAGTGTGCCATTGCTTCGGCCCTTGTTCCCATTCGAGAGGAGTTAAAGGAACAGTGTCGGTTGATCACTACACATGGGATAGCATTGGATGACCTCACCGCTCGGGTGGAGGTGTGTGAGAAGACTGACCAATGACCCGCTGATTTGACAGTCGTGAAGGCTGATATTGTTGGGTTGCGCCGGGATGTGGACGAGCTGAAGTCCATCGACATATCCATGCTCTGGGGTAGTGTAGATGTTCCTAAGGACCCTCAGGTTACTATGGCTAGATCCACTGCTGCAGCTGATGAGGATCAAGAGTCCGACACACCTGAGACTGATGAAGAGGACCTCGCCGCTCGTGAGACAGATGTATATGAGGATCTGGAGGATTTGGAGGGTGACTTGGTACGGGTCTCCACTGAGGCTTCACTTTTAGACACTTCCATGATAGGTTCTAGTGGGTCTAAGCCCTCAACAGAGGATGTTGGCCAGCCTTCAGGAGTTGGAGCAGAGCCGGCCACATTACCAAGCCGGAGCTCACCTCAGGCTTAGCTTGACAAGGGGATCTTTACTCTCCCTTGATTTTATTTCCTGTTGATACTTTTAGTTTTATTTTCGCATTGAGGACACTGCATTTCTCTTTTTGGTGGGGTGAAGGCATCTAACTCTCCCTCGATTTTTGATTGTATGTTTGTTTTGAGATATTGTGTTGTTTTTGCTTTTGAGATATTGTTATGTTTTCAATTGGAATGAATGTGTTGGCCTTGATCCCTTGGTTTCTCTCTCTCTCGATTGCTTGTTGGTGAATTCTAGTGTCTGAATGATTGGTTGATATTCTCTTGTATATTTGAGTGTCGATCGTGATCAATATCGATGACTTGAATAGTGCTCTTGATGAACGATATGTCTGTGTGAGTCCAACGAGGAAATTTGAGTTGCATAAGTCTTGTGTGAACTCTTAGCATCTCATTGTGACTAGTTGAATGTCGAAGTGAGTCTTGCAATAACCGTTGTACGCAAGCTTGACTCGTTGGGTTGTGATCCACAATTGTGTTTGGATGCCATGTGTGGTGAGCTTTACTTGAAAGGTGTGCATGATGATACCTAGAACTTGCCCCGTTGGTCCACTTGACTAGCATTGGTGAATAAAAGAAATGATTTTAGGCATGAATTTTTGAGAGTGAACCTAATTGCTATACCTTTGTTTGACCACCTTGTGAGTGTGTGAACCCATCTTGGCACCATTTGAGCCTACCCTTTTCTTTTATTGAAATTGCCATGTATTTCCCACCTATAACCTTCGTGAAGCATTGGTTTGTTTGAATAGCCAACTTAGGCCAAGAGCCTAAGTTGGGGGTGTGAAAAGAGTGAAGAAAGAAACCACGCAAGAAGTTCGTGAGCTTTATCCTTGGAAAGAAACTTGTAAAATATATATATATATAAAAAGAGAAGAAATGAATAAATTGTATCCATTGTGGATTGTTATGGAAATAAAAAGGGGTACACCAAAATTTTTGTGTGCTATGAATAGGCCAAGGATGAGTTGTGAAAATGAAAAGAATGAAAGAAAAGGAAAAGAAGTGAAAGTTGAGCCATGCTTCATGAAGGTAGAGTCACTAAGCCAAAATGATCATACCCTAACCCTCAGCCCCATTACAAGCCTTGAAAGACCTTTTTGATCCTGCATAAGCCTAGTGATGTATTGGTTGGAAAATACGAGCAAGCCTATGGGTAAAGTCATGCATGTTTTTCTCATTTGGGAGTGTGAGCGTTGATTTCGATTCCTTAATTATAGTCTTTGATTGGCTTTATGAGAGCATGAAATCATTCTTGATGTGATGGCATTCAAATACTTTTGTTGGGCATGAATTTGAATTTGAAGTGAGCATTTGTGAGCATGAACTCTAATTGATGATGGCTAGTTAGAGTTTGAAACTTTGAGTGCACATTCGAACATTGCATGTTAGAATTAAACCTTTTGCACATTCTCATGTTGATTCTCAAGGAGAACTACTTGTAGACATCCCTGTTGACCTGATTGATCTCATGTTTTACTTGAGGACAAACAAAAGTTTAAGTTGGGGGTGTTGATTAGTTGGGAATTTTGACTCATTTAGGGATTTTCATTTATTGAATTAGTGTCCTCAATGCCTATTTTGTGTTCATAACTGATGTTAATTTGCTTATGTGCAGCCATGGAGTCTCAAGAACAAGGCAAGGACATTACATTGCAAAAAGAAGCGAAAAAGTTGGAAAAGCTGAAGAAAAGGAGGGTTGGAGCTCGTAAAAGCCACTCGGCGACTCACCGAGTGAGCCTCTGGCTCGCCAAAAGTTCCAGTGAAGTGGCTCAGGAGATAAGGCAACTCGGTGAGCAAAATATTACTTTGGCGTATCACCGAACAGAACGGCGAGCTCGATCCAGCTCGCCTAAAGGAACATACCAACTGGATGCTAAAGTCAAGTCCAAAAGGCGAGAGAGTGTGCTGATCAGTGGATCGCCGAGTGGTTCGGTGACTATGAGTAATTTCACCAAGTGGTCCCACGTACTGAAATGTTGGAAAAATTTTTAAAACATATAAATTGATTTTTGCAGAGAGAGAAAGAAGTGTTGGTATTAGACTGAAGGAGACATTCATACTTTTGATATTTTTTGGAGATATTGAACACTCTTGAAGAGGGTTTGGAGTTTAGACATTGGGTTTTAAGATTCTAGTCCTAATTTTTAGCATTTGAGCATTGGAGAGTTTGTTATTCCGATGGAGAATCTCTTTGGTAATTATTTCTTGCTTTTTGCCATGATTGGCTAAAACCCTTTTGCCTTAGGGGTGTGAATATGTGATCGAATACATAAATTAGCTTGTGCGTATTTCTGATTGCTAGATTTAATGTTGTTTTGAAATGGGTTCAGTTATTTATTCATGTTTTTATTTATGAACTGAGGTTGCAAACTCAGTTCTAGCTTTAGATCTCTATTGCTTGCTTGTGAAAGGTGCTTAGAGTGGAATCTATAACTGATAGTTGTATTGACTCGTGTCTTTACAACTCAACTTGACAAAGTGGGTAAAATTAAGGATTTGGGTTGTTTTGTATTGTTAAGCTTGTTAAGGTTCGAAAGAACTTGCGTGAAACATGATAGTTGATTGAAAAATGGTTGTTATAGTTATAATCCTTCCTACCCATTGAGATTCAACAACTTTAAGCAATCATTAATTACCTATTAAGTGAAATTAGTATTCGATTGCTCACACACTCCTAAGGTTCCCTCTCTATTTGTTCAACCCTCGTGTTTAGCATTTTCGTTGACAATTGGTTACTAAACTCTCTTCATATTGATAATTAAAACTTGATGATTTACATTATGTTGCGTTTTGTTTATTTCAATTCTACAAGAAATTAGAACACGTTCATACTTCGTATTTGAATTCTTTTCCATACCACTCCCTGTGGAATCGACCCCATTGTTGGGTTTATACTTGTTAGCGACCGCCTACACTTTGAATTATAAGAGGTGTAGTTGAGCGTTATCTCTGACATGTATGCAATTAATATTTTTTTCGGCACACACGGGAGGAACTTCAAAAAGTGTGGGGTGCCTCTTTCTTTCCTGTCTAGTCCCTTCCTACGCCGTTGCATCCGCCACCTTGTTCTGTTCCCTGAACATGTGCCTGAAGGTTGCTCTTGTTTCCCTTATCAAGTACTTACATTCAGAAATTAAGTTAGTGTGATGTGGGTGGTCGTTTGCAATCACATAGACGACACTTGCCGAATTGGTTTGAACTTGGAGAGGTATGAGCTCTTTTTCTTTTGTTATATGAAGCCCATAGAGGATTGCAGTGATTTCAGCCTGGATTGTGTCTATATGTACAATATTTTTTGTCGAACCCTAAAGCCATTCGCCATTGTGGTTTCTGATGACCCTTTCGATACCTCCAGTTCTCGAAATAGTTCCTGTTGAACTATCGATATTGAGTCGATAAGTTCCCAGAGATGGTGGTTCCCATTTCACCCAGATGCTTTCTTTCTGCATTACACTTTTGGTGCTGATCAGGTGGTGGTATTGATGGTGTTTTTGTTTCTGTTGAAAACAATTTTCGTTTCTTCCTAGCCAGAAATGCTAGAGGCTGAAGAGGAATACCAATTGTCCAAGCATGCTACCATCAAAAAGGTTGTTTTCAATGGACCTCCAGATTTGCTCTATGTTGCTGGTATGCATATTGAAAGTGGTTATTTCCACCCTCGGGATGCTGAGTTCCATGATTCCTCTCTAGAAGGTGTTTGCTTTTGGGCGTTGAAAGAGGATGTGGGATGCATCCTCTTTTTGGTGACCAGAGTAGTGGCATTGGGAATTGATACTCATGCCAATGTGATGCAAGTGGTCGTTTGTGGGGAGCCTATTGTGGTTAAGGAGCCAAATGAAGGTTTTGATTTTGTTTGAGATTTCTAACTTCCAGATCCATCGGAACTCCTTTTGGCTTGTTTCCTCTTGTTTGTCGTGGTCCTTGTCCAGCATTTGGTAAGCACTGCTGACGGAGAAGAGGCCGTTCCTTGTGAGGTTCCAGGTAAGGTTGTCATTTCTTCCCTCTCTAGGGGTAAGAATGGTGTCTTGGATGGTGGTGGTGAGGTCTTTGGGTAGGTTAAAGGATAGGATCCCAAGTTTCCATTTACCTTCTCTTAGCATAGCTTCAAGGGTAAGCTTGTCTTCATGTTTGTTGAGAGGGCAATGGATGAGGTGTCTTATGGGTTCCAAGTTGGTATCCAGTTATCTTCAAAGAATTTGATGGTTTTCCCATCATTGGCGACCCCATCTGGCTCCCCTTTTGCAAGCATCCCAACCCCCATTACATAGTTCCCGGTTCTAGATGCCACACTGGCATTAGGTGTGAAGGTTTTCCTATGACTGTATTTGTAGTAGAGAGTTTTTTCCCAGAGGGAATGTTGATTCTTGCCGGCTCTCTATGCCATGGAAGTGAGTAAAGCTTTATTCCTTCCTTCGCTTTTTTGCATTCCTAGACCTCCCTCATCTTTGGTTTTCATGATAGTCTTCCAGCCTATCAGGTGGAGCTTTCGTTTCTCTATAGTGGTGCCCCAGATAAAGTCCCAAACTATCTTATTGATATTTTTATGGATCTTCGCAGGTAGCTGGATGTACTGCATGATGTGCGAAGGGATGCTGCTGAGGGAGCATTTTGCCAGCACTGTCCTACCCGTCATGTTGAGGAACTTGGTCTTCCATCCATTGAGTTTTGGTTTCAGGTTGTCTATGATGAACTGAAAGTCGTTGTTCTTGGGTTTGGATTGAAACATGGGGAAACCAAGGTACTTTCCAAAGGATGTACTTGCAGGCATATTGTGGATGGAGGTGCAG
Source organism: Solanum appendiculatum (assembly GCA_018342035.1). Lineage (NCBI taxonomy): Eukaryota > Viridiplantae > Streptophyta > Magnoliopsida > Solanales > Solanaceae > Solanum > Solanum appendiculatum. Next base: position 420,365 of record JAGDQO010001671.1, read on the forward strand.
TGGTCAGTGTTTGTTGTGGAGTTGTTGTGGGAAAAGAGGATCCTTTGGCCAGACTTGCAACAAAAGGTGTCCAGAATATGGAGAATGTTCTGATAGTTGGTGGTGTTTGCCGAAGAGAAGATGTTCAGGTCATCTGGAAAGAAAAGGTGGGAAATTCTAGGTCCCTTCCTGGAGATGATAATTGGAGTCCAAGATCTATTCATCACATCCTTGTCAATGTCCCTGGAAAAACTCTCCATACAAATAATAAATATGTATGGTGAGATTGGATCACCTTGCCTAATCCCTCTAGAGGGTTGGAAATATTCAATCTTGGATCCATTGATGATGATGGAGATGGTGGAGGTGGTGATGCAGGACATGATCAGCTTGGATAATCTAGGGGAAAATTGAAGAAAGAAATTGAGTCTTTAATGAAGGATCATTCGAGTCTTTCAAAGGCTTTCTCAAGATCGATCTTCATAATAATGCTGGGGTTGACTCCCTTCATTTTTTGGAAGTGGGAGAGGTATTCTTGGACAATGATGGCATTGTCCGAGGCCCATCTCCTGCTAAGAAAACTAGCTTGACTTGGGCCGATAATTTTGGGTAGAAGGTTTTTCATCATATTTGCTATGATTTTGGTTACAATCTTATAGCCGGTGTTGCAGAGGCCTATGGGTCTGAAGATTTTGAGCATAGTGGTATTTAGGGATGAGGCAAAATAGGGTTTTGTTCATGGTGGGGTCCATTTCACTTCTTCTGAAGGTGTCTTCGCAGAAGGAGACAACTTTTTCTTTCAAGGTGGGCCTATACCTTTGGAATAGGAGTGGGTGTAGCCCATCCGGCCCCGAGTATTTGGCTGACTTGAAAGAGTTGATGGCTTTGAGGATTTCAAGAAGGCTGACAGATTCATCCAAGAGGGTGGCTTGTTTCGACGTTAGGGAGTTAGGTTCAAGGTAGGTTTGAGTGTGATTTATGGTGGAGTGGAAGTGGTCGGTTCTGTAGAGGTTATAGTAGAAGGATGTGATAAGGCTTTTGATGCCTATTTCATCATGGAACCAGTTTCCGGCCTCATCCTTGAGGGAGTCAATCTTGTTCCTTACAAAACCTCAAACCCAGTTAATAAAGTTTCTTTTTTATCCATAAAACAAAAAAATTTAATTGATGACATGATTTAAGCTTGTGAATAACCTTAACTAAAAGAATATACACATTAATTAATTGTGAAGATTCAAATCAGAGAGCATTGACCAAATAGCTTCTGCCATGATGTCGATTTTTGTACTAAAATTGATATTAAAAATTATAATATCTTCATAGTTTCCTTTTACTTTAAGAAAATTCATACCTATTCAAAATCAAAATAGAATTTCCACTTCCAGGTCCTAAAACAAAACGAAGAAAATAACACCAATTGAAAATCATAATTATCAGCCAAAAAAACTTCAATAAATTACTAAAAGTAAAATAGGATAGATTAAGTTACATCCAACAACTGCGAAAAATAGAAAATTATACAAACAACATCTGGAAACAGTGACTATCAAAAAAAATACAACATATATTTGAATTACTCAAAAAATATTAGATTAAATTAAATTACATCAAAGTAATAATGTTCTAGGATAAACAATTACAAGAATATGTGGCATGTAATTTTTCTTTTTTTTTTATAAAAAAAAAGGTTCCAAACCTGACATGAAAAAATACTATGTTTATCTCTTTGTACAACTTAACACCTTCCAATCATAAAAATGAGTTAGCATAAAAAAGATCCCTATCGATTAAAAATACAATAGGGAGATTTCTGAAATTTTGCTTGATATAAGTTCTCCATTTGAGTATATTTGCATCTACTTGCAATAAATCTCAAGCATTATTAGTGTTATAAAGAAAGCCATGTTTGAAGTTACCCGACTTTTCTCCTACTAAAATTATTATTAATTATGTATACTAATGATAGGTACTAAGAACCTGTTTTCCATTGCTGCTAAAAATGCTTATTTCTAGAAGCACTTTTTAAAGAAAATTTTTCAGAAAAGTGCTTTTGAAAAAAATCAATTTGTGTTAGGCTAATTCATTTGAAAAGTGCTTTTGATAAGCAAATTGTGTTTGACTAATTGATGTACCGTGAATTTACGGTACTTTTGACGCATTAAACTTAGAGTTTTGCATGTTTCTTAAGCTTTTTGTTATTAGATGTGATTGCATTTTTGTTTGATTTTACAGGAAATAGGCCTTTGGAGCAGTTGGGGAGAAAAATGTTATAGCAGTGGAATTTTGGTGATGGACGAGATGATCTACGAGCCGTCAGTGAATGGACGAGCCATAGGTTGAAGTCGTTGGTTTAGGTGCCTGAAGATTTGACTAAGTATGAAACGACAGACTACGATGACGAGCCGTAGTTCCTGCTACGAACAGTAGATGAAGAACCGTAGAAAACTTCAGAGAGGGTCACCTGCAGTACTTGGTTGACGGAAGAACAAGATGGGACGTACAAAGGTCTACGAGTCACTGATCATGCCCGTAGAAAGTAATCCTCGGGATTTTTACTAACTGTTGGATGACAGTGTGAACCTACAGCCATAGGTCACCAACCGTAGATGACTCTGCTCAGGCCGAATTTCCTTAATTTTCCTTTTCCTATTTTGTTTAGGATTTATTTTCTATAAATACCTGATGTAAATTTCATTTTTGGGGGGTTAGACAGCTTTGGAATATTTTGCTTTGGCTTTGGGAATTATTTTGCAATCTTTATGGCAATTAATTCTTAAAGTGTGGATTATAAAGTTAGCTTTTGACTTTCAATTTGCGATTGTGGATTTCTTCTATTATCATTGTAAGGTCATGATTTGTTATTCAAATCCTAACTTGAATTGTGAACCCTCAAGCATGAATTACTAAATCCACAACTAGTGTTGTGGGAACCATGAGTAATTAACAAAGTATGACTAATAATTAAGTAATTCTTGATAAGTGTTTATGCATGTATTTGTTAATCTCTTCGTTTAGAATGTTTTTTAATGGTGTGCAACGTTAGAACCCGCCTCATTCCTACTTGCCGGACCAAGGAGGTAACAAATGAGAAAGAGATTAAACAACAGAGATTTAGCATTGATTTAGTCTGCTATCTAATAGCCTGAACCACATACGCAGAGGGCTAATATGGGTCAAAGGTAAGGGTTAGTAAATCGACACACGTAGACGGACCAAGTTGCGTGATGAAATTCCCTATTTGGAGGACCAATCACTTAGAGATGCCTAACTTACCGACTATGCATGTTAAACAATAGGAAAGAATTACTATTATTAGGATTACTGAGTTAAAAACTTGTGGGGAACACATGTGCCTTAGTTTTATTCTTATATTGATCGTACAAATTGCAAACTTGGTTACTTGTTTACTTGTTGTGTTACACATTCAGCAATTATACTTTTAGTTTCTGTTTACAAAATTCTACCCCCCCTCTTTCAGAGATAAATTGACTAAACGTACAAGTACAAATAAATTATACTAAGTCTGAACTATATTTCTCGTGGGATCAATCCTAACCTTTGTTAGGTTCTTTATTTGACAACAACCGCTTATACTTCTTTAGGGAGGTGTAATTTGGGCGTATCAAATTTTGGCGCCGTTGCCGGGGAATAAGGCTTTTAGATTAGACTAATTTTGTTATTGCACTTTAGTCAATTGTTTCTAGATTTATGTTTTATTTTGTTTTTGAATTATCCAGGGCTTATTCCTGCGTAGGCCAAATACACGAAGTCAAGGCATTCCCCTAACTCTTTACGACCCGAAACTAAGAACTCTACGAAGAATGGCTGGAACAGGTCAACAAATTAGGCAAGAGAATTATCCGAATGTAGAGGATCGTCAAGAGGTACCAGGAGCCCAACCTCCGAGATCTATATACATGCCTGGAAACCTTCAAGAGGTTCGAGTGCAGAACTAGCCTACACCTAATATCCGCCGCAACTTTGAAGTTGATCATAATGTGATAGGATCAACTGGCGCCATAGTTGTTCCTCTACTACCATCCGGATACACATTTGTGATTACTTGCAGCCTTATGCAGATGCTGACATCCAGAGGACTATTTGTTGGGTTACCATCGGAAGATCTTTGTGCCCATATGACCAAGGCTACCAGCGTATGTAAGAGTAGTGTGGGGAGGCCAGGCTTAGATATGGATGTGATTGGTCTACGTGTATTCCCATTGTCTTTGACTGGAGATGCTACTATATGGTTGAACGAGCTCCCATACAACTCTATATACACATGGGATGAGCTGCATCGAGTTTTCATCAAAAAATACTTTCCAGTATCGAGGAAGTTAAATCTTAAGGATAAACTCAATAACTTCGTGGCTCTGCATGGAGAGTCAGTCAGCGACTCTTGGGATAGATTTACAAGTTGCATGAGGGTTGTGCCAAGCCACCGCATTGATGATGAGTCACTCAAAGAATATTTCTACCGAGGACTGGATGATAAAGGAAAGGCTGTGCTAGATACTATTGCAGGTGGATCTTACGAAGCAAGTACCTTCCAAGAGATTGCTGAAAAACTTGAAAGGATATCGAAAAATAACAAGGCATGGAGCACTAGAGCATCGTCTACTTCAAAGAGTACCTTCTCAATACAAGCTACACCAAATCCGTCCAATGATGATATTCGTGAAGAATAGACGCAACTAAGAACGGAGTTAATCTTGGTGCTAAAACATGTAAGTGGTAATGCGGAGAAAGTTAATGCAGTCCAATATCACCAGAATGCACCTCCAACTGATTGGTACACATATGAGGAGGATGTGAATCTTGTCAACGAGCAATCGGGGGGTTTTCGAACCAACGCCCAAGGATCCAATCAGGATAATTGGCGCCAAGGTCAAGGAAATCAATGTCAAAACTATAGTAATTATAATCGGGAAGGAAAGTATAATGGTGATGGGAACTACAACCGTGACAACAACTACAACATGAACGAGTATACAAACATGAACGATAGAAGTGGTGTGTACGTCCCACCAGGAAATTGAAACGGAGGATCAAGCATGAGACGCATAGAAGATATGATGAACAAGATGATGAAGAGGTTTAACTCTATGGATGACAACGTAAAAGAGTGGTGGAACAACCTATCTGGCATTGGACAAAAAGTAGAGTCACATGCAATGTCAATCAGACAGATTGAGCAGCAATTGAGCCAACTATCGCCGAATGCAAATCCGCGACAAGAGGGAACACTTCCTAGCAATACAGTTCAAAATCCGAAGAATTATGGGCATTGCATGTCAGTTACTACTACAGGAGGAAAGCAGACTGTTGACCCCCCTTTGCCGACTAGAGTGGAAGGTGTGAAAGAACATGATGAAGAAGAAGTTGAGGCAGCAGAACTGCCCAAAGATCAAAATGAGAAGGAGACTGAAATCACGAAAAAGGTCATTCCTATGCCAAAACCTCCACCTCCCTTTCCACAAAGGCTGGTTAAGAAGACGGAAGAAGGGAAGTATCGGAAATTTATTTCTATGTTAAAACAATTGTCTGTTAATGTTCCTTTGATTGAAGCATTAGAGCAAATGCCCGGTTATGCAAAGTTTATGAAGGACCTTGTGACTAAGAAGAGAGCTGTCAGTTTTGAAAACGATGACAAGCTGCAACATTGTAGTGCCATTACTACGTGATCGTTAGTGCAGAAGAAGAAACATCCCGGTGCTTTTAATATTCCATGCACAATTGGCATGATGCACTTTGCCAAGGCACTATGTGATTTAGGAGCTTGCATTAATCTGATGCCGTTGTCCGTATTCAAGAAATTAGTCTTAGGAACCACCAAACCAACTTCAATGAGGCTACTAATGGCTGACTGGACGGTGAAGAAACCAATAGGAGTGCTCCAAGATGTCTTGGTGAAAGTAGAAGCATTCATATTTTCGACGAATTTTGTGATTCTAGATTGCGAGGTGGATTTTGAAGTGCCTATAATCCTGGGCAGACCGTTCCTTGCTACGGGACACGCTTTGGTAGCTTGGTAAAAGGACAGATGAAATTGCGATTGAACAATGAAGAGGTGATATTTAACATCTGCAGATCCATGAAGCATAAAAATGAACTTAACACAGTACTAGTAGTAGACCATGTCAATGAGGAGAGGCTAGAGGTGTCCATTGAGGAGAGGCTTGGTGTTGAAGCATTAGCGGTTGTGATCATGAATTTTGATGGCGATGGTATTGCGGAGTATGATGAATTAAATGCTGCCCTTGATGATGGTATTTGCCCTCGTCGTCCATCTAGGAGGTTGCATTTGGATTTAAAGAATCGAGTCACTCCACCTGCCAAACCATCAATAGATGAACCCCCGAAATTAGTGTTAAAAGCTCTCCCATCCCATTTTTGGTATGTTTTCCTGGGCCCAAATGATACTTTGCCTGTAATTATTGCGGCTAATTTGAATGCAGGGCAAGTAGGAGCATTGATCTCGGTGCTGAAGCGATACAAAAGAGAGATTGGATGGACAATTGCTGATATCATTGGCATTCCACCGGGAATTTGCTCTCACAAAATTCAACTCATGCTGGACTGCAAACCCAATGTCGAGCACCAGAGACGGTTGATGTGAGGCCAAAAATATATATGCTTATCATTATTTGCCTCAAATTTAGTATTTATATTTGTCCTTTTTTATTATAGATTTTATGAATTGTGCTAAATAGAGCATTTTATTTATAGGAATAAATTGGTGTAAAATTGAAGAAGTTTGGAGCTAAAACGAATTAAATATGAAAGATTCTAGAAGGAAAATCATGCAGACAGTTTAATGGATTAAATTCAATATTATAATATATAAATATATGAAGTGCACTTGAAACAAGAAATTGAATTGAAGTGTCGCCAGAAGTTGCCACGTGGCAACATGAATACATCTTGTGAAGACGGCGCAGGCAGAATTGTTGAGGCGGTTTCACGCGTATAGAAATCCAATTCCGTTTGGTTTTGGGTTCCTAATTTGTTTTAGACTCAATTATTTTATTTAGGATTTTCTATATCTATAAATAATACATAGAAATAATTATTGGGAGATACTGGGGGGAGATATATTGTGTAAGGAAAAGTTTTTGATACTTTTTAGGGTTCTTTTCTTCTTCTTTTTTCTTAGGTATTAGTAGCTAAAGACCCTTGTTCTGGGGCTGCGGCTATGGGTAATTGTTGAACATGGATTTTTTTGAATTAATTATTGGTTATCGCTTAAATTACTTTTGTGTTCTTGTCTTAGTATTTCATGCTAGGCCAGGATAGAAATAAATCTATTGTCTATTCTTAGACTCGAGAGATGAAGAGATAGATAGACCAGAGAATGCAAAGAGTTTGTTCTAACTTTGTTTAGATTAGTGTTCAGGAGTGACGCCCGAACGAATACCTCGCTTGGTTACGAAACATGATGAAATATAAATGCTCGCCAATTAGGACTGTCTATCCCCGCTCAACGATGTAGTTAGACAGCTAGTTGGAGTAGGCGATTAGAGGTCAAGAGATCATGATTATAAAACCAACCCTGTAAATCAGTAATTTAATAACATTATTTAATTCATTACATGAGATGCGATACATGAAACCTTAAGCATGTTGTAGCCCTGGAATTGTCCCAATTACTGTAAGTTCATCTTTTTATTTAATTTTTGCATTCTTTTATTTATTTTGACACTCTTAAATAAATAATTAGACTAGTATAATTTAGTAAATAGTTAATTGATAAGTCCCTGTGGATTCGATAATCCGGTTCTTTTAGAGCCACTATATTACTTGCGTGTGCAATTGGCAGCATCAAGTTTTTGGCGCTGTTGCTGGGGACTTAGAAATTAACTATTCTTCTAGATTATACTTTTTATTTTTATTTATTTAAATTTTTCTTTTTTTGTTTTATTAATTAGCTTTTTTTTTTAACAATAATTTTTTTTCCCTTTGAATAATTTGGTACTCTTATTGTTATGGCTTATTGGGATAAACCATGGTTGGGTGAGGAATATTTTTATAAGTATCCTTATAATTATTGTAATGGACCCACTTGGATATCGATTGTCATATATGTCATATATGTGGTGGTCAATTTGGTCATTGGAATAGTTGTCCTAACTCTTACTCCCCTTCCCCGAACCCCTATTATGATTCTTCTGTTATTTGTGATGTTAGCAGGGGTGATGCAATGGATAATGCAAAACAAGAGGTTTACAATGTGAATTCATTTATGGAATGTGCGGACATGCTGGACAAAGTTAATTTAAAAATCTCAGAACAAATGTTGAAATGCGTGGAAGAGCAATAAAAAATCTGAGAAATGCATGCTACGCTTGATATTGGATTGCAAATTGCAGTCCTAGCTAAAATAGAGGAAGATATTGAATCCCAATAAAGAGAAAGTCATGAAGAAGCAGAGCTAGTGAGTCAATATTGGATACAAGAACAAATTCAACTTCTAAAGTATCAAGAGTCTATCTGTGATGGTCTGACATACATCACAACCCAACTGATAGAAGGAAGAGTTGAGCTCACACAAGAAATAGATCAATTTGGCTCAGATATTCATGACTTGGAGGCTCACTTGAACAAAAAGATTGAGGCGTTTGATGTCCAATCACCAATTGTTGTGGATGATGACCAACTAGTGGAGCAAAAAGAGGAATTTCAACCATTCAACTATACCGTATTCCTTAATGTCGATGTTGAGAAAGAGTACAAAAGTGAGAATGTTGTAAATAATGTTACTTTGAAGTTAAGGCATCTTGGATCTCATTCAAAACACTTGACTATAGATGAGGAACAAGGCCCCGACATCCTAAAGTTTTCTAATCCACGTAGACAAAACGGCATTCCTCACATAAGGGCCAAGAAGTGCAAGATGCGACATTTATTACTTAATTCATTTATCTTTATACCACAGCCCCTAGAAAGGAGCAAAAAAATTGATGCAAAGTTAGGGGTACAATTCATAAGTTCAAAGTGGAAAGAAAAGTAGTGAATTTACTTGTGTCGTGCCGCGACGTTAGTTCAGGCACTTATTGGGAGGCAACCCATTGGTAGTGTAGCTTCTTATTTTATTTTTAATTTTATAGTGTCATTTTTTCTTTTATTCTTGCTTTTACAGGTTTTGGAGAAGTCTGAGTATCCGAAATTTGGAGCTAAGGAGCACGTTTGAGCTTAAGTGTGGGGTGTGTACGACCCTTGATGAAAATTAAGAGAACATGCTACTAGCTAGGCCTAGAGGCCTCAGGGAGTTTTTCTAACCCTTGTTTTAAATTTTATTTGATGCTTTGGGGACATATCATCTTTTTAAGTGTGGGGTGGAGGAATGAATTCCTAGTTTTTATTACTTTATCGAGTCTTTTTGTATTTTTAGGTGGGTTCCTCGGCTTTTGTTTTCGTTACTTTTCCTGAGGATAGTTCCTTTGAACCAACAGGGAGTAATTTTTTTGTTTTTATTTTTATTTTTTTTGGAGAGAAAGAAAAAACCCTTTTGAGTTGTGTGATACTTGTTATTTAGGCCTAAATTTTGAGTAGTACTTTCTTGTGAATGCTTGATTGCTAATAAAATTGCAAACTCTTTGACACCGAGGTTCATGGTTGTGACTTTGTAAATAGCTTATTTTATTTTGTAGTTTGTTATGATCTTGTCTCTCTTAGAAGTGGAATTGATCCATCTTGATTGATACTTGTGCCATGTGTGGTGAGAATTTGTTTATTCCATGTTTTGCATCTTAGTCTAGAACTTGCCCTGCATGTTATTGAAGCGAAATAAAAAGTGTTGCTTTGTTTAGGAGATGATAATAGGTTTTCTTTGATTTGTCTTGTAAATTTTAGCCTTTTCAGATATTATATCACTAGTTAGCCCTTTTGAGCCTGTAGCCTTTTGTTGGTTGCCATATTTTTCCCTTAACTATTTTGTTGAATCCCTAGTTTTTGCACCTTGCTTCCTTGAGCACTATAGCATAGACTTATTATGAGTGGTAAATCTGAAGAAAAAAAAAGGGATGGTTGAGTGAAAAAAGGTAATCAATGATAGCTACAAAGTGATGAAAAAAGCCCTCTTCAAAAGAATGTGACATGAAAAAAAAAATCTTTGAGAAATCCGAAAAAAAAATTGTGAAAAAAAATGATTGAAGCATTCTTGAGATGATGAGAATTACTTGTGAAATAATTGTTGAAGAGATGGCTGAAAATAAAGAGAAGAAAATAATGGGTGATGAAGTCTAAAATTACAAAGTGCTTAGGGAATTGTAAGTCACTATTATATAGTTTTCCTACCCGTCCCCTAGCCTACATTACAACCCGTTAAAGTCCTATTTGATTCTATTCAAGCATGCTTAATTAGTGGAGATGTACATAATGGGCAAGCCTATGGTTCTTTGTGCATACATGTGAATTTTATTTGTGAGTGTGAGAGTTGTTCTTTGATGTGAAGTCCTTAATTTATAGTCAATCTTTTGAATTGAGTGTGTGGACTATTTCTTTTTGTGAGGGCACTTGTTTCATGATGGATAGGTGATGTTATTAACTTTCTTTGATGAGAGTAGATGGGCAAGCTTAAATTTGATGAGTTCAAAGTCCTTCCTTGAGGTTAGGAGGTTAGAGGTTTGTTGTTTATTTGGATGTCTTTCATAATGATTGAGAAGTGTACTTGATGTTTTGAAATTTGAATAGGGCCTAATTGTTTGTATCAACCAAAGTGATGACGTTCCTAGTATGATTTCTTTAGATGAGCTTTAATGCTTGCTCGAGGACGAGCAAAAGTTTAAGTGTGGGGTGTTGATGTGAGGCCAAAAATATATATGCTTATCATTATTTGCCTCAAATTTAGTATTTATATTTGTCCTTTTTGATAATGAATTTTATAAATTGTGCTAAATAGTGTATTTTATTTATAAGAATAAATTGGTGTAAAATTGAAGAAGTTTGGAGCTAAAACGAATTAAATATGAAAGATTCTAGAAAGAAAATCAAGCGGACAGCTTAATGGATTAAATTCAATATTATAATATATAAATATATGAAGTGCACTTGAAAGAAGAAATTGAATTGAAGTGTTACCAGAAGTTACCACGTGGCAACATGAATACATCTTGTGAAGACTGCGCAGGCAGAATTGTTGAGGCGGTTTCACGCGTATAGGAATCCAATTTCATTTGGTTTTGGGTTCCTAATTTATTTTGGAATCAATTATTTTATTTAGGGTTTTCTATATCTATAAATAGTCCATAGAAATAATTATTGGGGGATACTGGGGGGAGATATATTGTGTAAGGAAACGTTTTGATATTTTTTAGGGTTCTTTTCTTCTTTTTTTTCTTAGGTATTAGTAGCTAAAGACCCTTGTTCTGGGGCTGCGGCTATGGGTAATTGTTGAACATCGATTGTTTTGAATTAATTATTGGTTATCGCTTAAATTACTTTTGTGTTCTTGTTTTAGTATTTCATGCTAGGCCACGATAGAAATAAATCTATTGTCTATTTTTGGACTCGAGAGATGAAGAGATAGATAGAGCAGAGAATGCAAAGAGCTTGTTCTAACTTTGTTTAGATTCGTGTTCAGGAGTGACGCCCGGACGAACACCTCGCTTGGTTGCGAAACATGATGAAATATAAATGGTCGCCAATTAGGACTGTCTATCCCCGCTCAACGATGTAGTTAGACAGCTAGTTGGAGTAGGCGATTAGAGGTCGAGAGATCATGATCATAAAATCAACCTTGTAAATCAGTAATTTGATAACAGTATTTAATTCATTACATGAGATGCGATACATGAAACCTTAAGCAGGCTGCAGCCCTGGAATTGTCCAAATTACTGTAAGTTCATCTTTTTATTTAATTCTTGCATTCTTTTATTTATTTTGACACTCTTAAATAAATAATTAGACTAGTATAATTTAGTAAATAGTTAATTGACAAGTCCCTGTGGGTTCGATAATCCGATTCTTTTAGAGCCACTATATTACTTGTGTGACCACGTACACTTGAGTGTGCAATTGGGAGCAACAAAGGCTGAATCCACCAATGCAAGAAGTTGTGAAAAAGGAAATCATCAAATGGTTAGATGTGGGAGTAGTATACCTGATTGCTGATAGAAATTGGGTCTGCCCAATCCAATGTGTGTCGAAGAAGGGAGGAATCACTGTGGTCCCAAACGCGAAGAATGAGCTTGTTCCGATGAGGCCTGTCACGGGATGGAGAGTCTGTATGGACTATCACAAGTTAAATGCATGGACCGAGAAAGATCACTTTCCCATGCCGTTCATGGACCAAATGTTAGATCGTCTGGCCGGAAAAGGATGGTACTACTTTTTGGATGGATACTCAGGCTACGACCAAATCTCTATAGCCCCGAAAGATCAAGAGAAGACCACTTTCACTTGCCTTTATGGTACATTCTCTTTCAAAAGAATGTCATTCAGGTTGTGTAACGCACCAACAACATTTCAGTGTTGCATGATGTCTATATTTTCTAACATGGTGGACACTATCGAGGTATTTATGGATGATTTTTCTGTAGTTGGTGACTCGTTTGATGATTGCTTGGAACGCTTAGGTGATGTGCTGAAACGCTGCGAGGAGTGCAATCTTGTGCTAAACTGGGAGAAGTGTCACTTCATGGTAAGAGAAGGTATAGTTCTGGGCCATAGAATCTTTCAAAAAAGCATTGAGGTTGATTGAGCAAAAGTCGAAGTAATTGAAAATTTTCCCCCACCCATCTCTGTAAAAGGTGTGAGAAGATTTATAGGGCATGCAGGTTTCTATCGGAGTTTCATTAAAGACTTTTCAAAAATTGCACACCCTTTGTGCAAGCTGCTCGAAAAGGAGACAAAGTTCGTGTTTGATGATGATTGCCTGAAAGCCTTTGAGGAGTTGAAAAAGAAGCTAATGTCTGCACCCAACATTATCTCATCGGATTGGGGACAACCGTTTGAAGTCATGTGTGATGCAAGTGGGGTGGCGCTCGGCGTAGTATTGGGGCAAAGGCGAGAGAAAATTCTTCATCCTATATACTATGCGAGTAAGGCTTTAATTGCTGCTCAAAAGAATTACACCGTTACTGAACAAGAATTGCTAGCAGTTGTCTTCGCATTTGAGAAGTTCCAATCCTATTTGCTGGGCACAAAAGTTATAGTGCATACAGATCATTCTGTGCTGAGGTATCTCATGGTGAAGAAGGATGAAAAACTAGGGTTAATTCGATGGGTACTACTGTTACAAGAGTTCGATTTCGAGGTGCGAGATAGAAAGGGAACTGAAAATCAAGTGGCTGATCACTTTTCAAGATTAGAGGAAGAAGCTATGTTGAAGCTAGAAGATGGACTCGAAATTGATGATACATTCCCAGACAAACTGGTATTAGCTGCTTCTTTTGATCTTATCCCTTGGTTTGCAGATTTTGTCAATTACGTCGCAAGCAATGTGGTGCCTTCGAACTTATCATTCCACCAAAGGAGGAAGTTCATGTTTGATGTGAAGAAATATTTCTAGGAAGAGCCCTATTTGTTTCGTACCTGTGCTGATGGCATTATTCGTCTCTGTGTACCTGAGGTGGAGATGATGAGTATATTGGAAGCTTGCCATTTGTCTCTTGTTGGTGGTCATCATAGTGGGATCCGGACTGCTCATAAGATCCAGCAATGTGGGTATTATTGGCCTACAATTCACCAAGATGCCCATGACTTCGCCAAGGCATGTGATTGATGCCAAAGAGAAGGAGGTATTTCAAGAAAGCAAGAAGTTTCCTTAAACCCAATATTAGTGATTGAGCTTTTTGATGTGTGGGGCCTTGATTTTATGAGTCCGTTAGTGAGCTCGAATGGGATGAAGTATAAACTTGTAGCGGTTGACTATGTGTCCAAATGGGTGGAAGTTGTTGCGCTTTCAAACAATGAAGGTAAAAGCGTCACCACGTTTATGAAAAAGAATATATTCTCCAGGTTTGGTACACCAAAGGCAATAATTAGCGATGGAGGTTCCCATTTTTGTAATAAATTGTTAAAGGCGTTGCTAGAGAAGTATGGTGTTCGTCACAGCGTAGCAACTCCTTATCATCCTCAGTCTAGTGGACAAGGTGAAGTGTCCAATAGGGAAATCAAGCAAATCTTGGCAAAGACTGTGAACGCGAACAAAACTGATTGGTCAAGAAAGCTCGATGATGCTTTATGGGCTTACTGCACAGCATTCAAAACTCCCATAGGTATGTCCCCTTACCAACTTGTATTTGGGAAATCATGTCACTTACCTGTAGAGTTAGAGCATAAGGTGATGTGGGCACTCAAGAAGCTGAATCTGGATTGGGATGCTGCATCAAGCCAAAGGTTGATGGAACTAAACGAGATGGATGAGTTTCGCTTAAGAGCATATGAAAGTTTAGCTTTGTACAAGGAAAAGATGAAGAAGTATCATGATTAAAAGATCGAAAAGTGATTTTTGCTCCCAATGATATGGTACTTCTATTCAACTCAAGGTTGCACTTATTTCCTGGAAAAACTCAGGTCAAAGTGGACTGGACCATTTAGAGTCATCCAAGTATTCTCACATAGAGCAGTTGAACTCGAGAACAAGGAAGGAACCAAATTCAAAGTTAATGGCCAGAGGATCAAACTCTATATAGGCCATTTGGAGGAGGTCAATGAGTTGATTGAGCAATGGAGTTTTGACGAAGTCTGAGTAGTCAAGTGATATGTGTTGTGCCGCGACGTTAAATCAAGCACTTCATGGGAGGCAACCCAAGCTGTAACATTTAGCCAACTTTGGATTCTTTAGTGATTTTTTGTATTTTTAGACTTTTTCTCTAGTTTTATGCTATAGTGAGTCTTAGTATTGGGTAGGTTAGGGTCGTATAGGGTCCGTGTCAAAAAAGAGTCAAGAAAAGTTAACAGAAAGTCCTAGTGTTTGATAAATGTGTAGGAAAGAAATAAAAATCAAGAAAACTTTGAAGTGCAGAAGGGTCTACGGGTCCCATCTACGAGTCGTCAGTGAATCGACGGACCGTAAATGGCGTCCGTAGACTTTGATGTCCTAAAGCAGCTGCAGCTTTAAGTCTACGGCTTCACAGTACGAACCGTACGTCAATTGACGGACTGTAGTTTGCAACCGTAGACCCCAGGTATGTTTTGAAATTTCATCAAGTGTTGGGAGTAGTGACGGATAGAAACTACGGCCCGTGCAACTATCTACGACCCATAGATGGGAAACCGTAGATGGCAGTCAGTCTTTAAATTTGACCCGAGCTGCGTAATAAATAACTAAAAAAAACCCTCATTTTCAAATCATCCCCCATTTCCCTTCTCCCCCAACAGTTAGAAATATTCCCCCTTTCCCATATTTAGTTAGTTCATCCCACCCCACTCGCCAAAGCACCCTTTCATTCTTCCCCTCACGCCCTATATATTCTTCTTCTTCCTTTGTTGTCCCTTGCACCCCCCTTTTCTTTTATTTCTGTACTTTCTCTGTTTCTCTTCCATCAATTCCTCTAAATTCTTCAATTGCGGGTCTGGAATCTTACGAGTAGTGTGTGCGGCACCCACCACAGTCACACTCTTTAACTTTGCATACTCCATTACAGGTACTAATTTTCTTCTTGCTTGCACTTGCTTTTGAAGTTGAAATTGATAGTTGCTACTTGACCTCGGGTAGTTTTTGTATGAGAAATGGTTGTTATTGACTTTCACACTACCTGGGGATGATGGTGTGGGTGTTCTTTAATTCACCGTGAATTATGTATGTATTGCTCCAGACTTAGCGTTCCGATATAAAAACTATGATCGTGTACTAAATTACGTAATTGAAACCTTAAGGATGAAGGACTCCCCTGAATATGTGTTGGTATGCTTAGTTTAGGTGTGCTTTCAAAGTTCAAGTTTTGCTTTTGGGTGATGTTTTGATTGTAACTGACACTGTTATGGTCGACGACCATGACCTATGGATCGTAGGCAACCTACGGACCGTGGTCACATCCCATCAGTCTATAGTACCCAACTGTGGTCTTAGTTGTTTTGACGGTTTGATCAACGGGCCGTAGATCCAGTGATGAACCGTCCTGGCAGACCTTCATTTAAACTTCAGAAACTTGAAATTGAACTTCCTCATCTACGGTCAGGACCAACGATTCGTAGACCTTTACACAACCAGTCAGTTCTTCCCGTAGGTACCCAACAACAGTATCAGTTGTAGACTAGCTTTTTCTTTTCTTTTCTTTTCTTTTTCGTGTTTTCCTTTAATGCATTGTCTTTGCATGTTCAGGTACTAACATGGCTTCACAGGTACCATGCCACCCAAGGTCACTCGGCATTACGGGCTCAGAGCAAATCCACAGCACCTTCGGCCCGGCGTAGACTTATTATTGATGAGGCATCCAAAGATGAGCGAAGCGGGTCCGAATATGACCCACCTTTGGGGGATAGCTCTCCCAAGTCACCTCGGATGACTCAACAGCAGGCCAGACAGTTGGCTATAGCTTCGGTGACTGAGGGATCGACCTTCGATAGTGAGTGTGCCGTTTCCCAGTCTGAAGAAGAAGTGCAGAGTTCAAGTAGGGGTGGGGGCAACACTCCACATAGAGCTACCCCTAGCTCCCAGCCTACAACCCAGTCCGAGACGGGCGTTATATCAGAGTCAGGTCTGGTTCCGACTCTGCTTCTAGTTCTGATTCGGGTGATACGGCACTTGGAGAGGAACACCTTATTAGGGTTGCAGGCGAGCCTAACTTATGGTGTGTACCAAGCATGTTTCAAATTTACAGCGAGGCCATCTGCCAGAATGCCCAGCAGAAATACACCCGATAGATTGAGGAGGAACGACGCGTACTTACGGGCAGCCCCCACACCATTCCTCATATACATGAATTATTTAAATGACACCGATGCGAGTGGATGGCTGAGAAGCTGATTGGTAAAGTCCTACCATGCTGCGTGAGTTCTACGCATCCTATGCAACCACGGTACAATAGAATCTTCCCCGAAGGGCAAAGGCATTGGAGCAGCCTCTGCTTCTTTCTACTCATGTCTGGGATATTCCCGTCGACATATTAGAGGCCACCCTTCGCCATTTTATTTACGGCCCCTCTCATGCTCAGCCCATTAACACGGCAGAGTTTGATTACAGAATGCAGATGGTCTGAAATTGAGTGGCGATACGTGATAGGGAGCAGTGGGAATCACGGCTTAAGTGGGTGGCAGGTTATATCGCGGATCAGGGGGTCCATACTGAGTGAGTCAGAGACATGACCCTTCTAATCAAGAAGGCCACGCTGAATTTCACCGTGAAGTTTTGGTGGTCCATAGTTCGTACACGGTTGTCCCCTACGATGGCAGACAACCAATTGACATGGGACCGTGCAGTGATGGTGGCGTGCTTAATAGCTGGGCAAGAGATCAATTTTGCCAGAGTGATTATCTCGGAGATTCATGAGAGGGCTTTTCGGAAGACGACGACTTTGCCCTTTCCTTGTCTTATTTTCAGATTATATCGTGCGGCGACAATATCGGTATATTTTGGTGATTCTTATGTAGAGGTGACTAAGACCGTGGATATTGGTCTTATCCAAGATGACACCAACCCCGCCGCACCATGCAAGGGTATTCAAGTTGAGCTACCGCCCATGGGCGAGGCATTAGCCCCCGAACAGGCTGATGCAGACACTGTTTTGGCTCCTACGATGGAGCCCCAGGGGTCTATTCCCCCTTCCACAGCTTCAAGTTCCACCGCGGGTACACCCCGTGCTCCCACTACTACAGGGGTAGCCTTACTTCCTATTGCCAGAGTCAGCAAGCTAGAGGCTCAAATGGCGGCTCTGTTACAGCACATACGACCTTGGATGTAGAAATCGATGGAAGAGTCTGAGGCACAGATAGAACGGATGGTGGATGGGAAGATACAGGTGGTACACCGGCGTATCGACGCCTTTGAGTCCCGGATGATAGAGAGGTCCCAGCTTGGGCCTACGATCGATCTTTCTACTTTCCAGATGGAGTTAGCCAGTCTCCGTACTAATCTTACTGCGTTGTCTGCCATCGATTCTACTGCTTCAACACCTACCCCAGAGGTTGATGCTGATGACATAGTGCGCACCGCACTATTTGGTGCTGAGCAGCAGGCTACTGAGTCCTCCCATGCAGCAGGGAAGCGCGTCCGGATTGGTGAGGATGCCGATATAGACCCAGAGGAGGCACAACGAGCCCGCAAGAGAGAGAGACGGGCGCAAGAGACGGCCCAGCAGTAGTCCAGGTTAGAAGAGCAGTTGAGACAGGAGCGACTGCAGGAGTTGGCTGTAGGAGCTTCTGGTTCGGGGCATGCTACTGATGGCGCTCTCCACATTACTACTGAGGGCACTATTGATGGTGCCGAGCATGATGATCCAGTGGGTTCCGAGCAACCAGACCCACCAGTTTCTTGATCGATCCCCGGCGCTTATGCGCCATAGGTTTGTCTCACCCGATGTTATTACTTTTACCTATGCACTGGGGACATTGCAAGACCTTTTATGTGGGGGCGGGATGAATGGATTGTGAGTTAATGTGACGTCTGAGTAACTTAGCTTACAAATCCTTTCTTGGGGTTTTCTTGCCTGCGTTCTTTTTCCCTAAGGAACAGTTTAATTTCTGTTGAACCGGCATGTTTAGGATTGTAAATGTGTACAAGTAATATGGAAATAAAGCATGTTGGCATTAGAGCATGAAATTGATATCCCTCCAAATTTTTGATTTGTTCTATGACTGTGAATGTAATAAGTTGAATGTGTAGGATATTTGTATGACATGATAACTATTGATATGACACTATGACTTAAGCTATAACATTAACCGGATTCATTGATGATTCGATAATTACAACAAGGTGCCATGTGAGTGTGAGGCTATTTGAATATTCGTACTGTGTGTGCCAATCTAGAACTTGCCCCGTTGGTCTTGCTAAGGTGATTTGAACTGGAAACTAGAAGATGATCATAGGCCATCGTTGATACTAAGTCCACTTAAGCCTAAAATGAACCAATCAAAAATATATACAATCTTTCCCTTCGATCCAAATGTTTGAGCCTAATGAATACCATTCTTTCTATACACCTAATTCACCTTTCCTGAAAGTATTGTTAAGCTTTGTTTTGGCCCTGGTCCCTTCGTGGACATTGTGCACATCGACGTAGGCCAAAAGCCTAAGTTGAGGGTGGCTACTGCTAAGTTACCCAAATTCTGGCCCTGGTCCTTCCTAAGACATTGTGTACCTTAGCTCATTCTAAACGTGTAAGTTGAGGGTGGCTATTATGAAGGAAAGCAAGAAAGAAAGGATATAAAAAGAGTTGTGTGTAGAACAAAGGAAGCAGACGAACTAGGAAAGATTGAAAATAGTGTGAGTGCTCAAAAGCTTATATAAAGAATCAAGTAATTTGATCAAAAACCCACACTCGAGCTTATATAACTCCTAGGGAGAAGGGTATAAAGCATGAAGATATGAAAAAGTGGTTGAAAAAGAGGGTAACGAGCCAAATGAGATGTCAAGGAGGGGCAGAAAAGTCACTTAATATCCAAATATACCACACCTGACCCCGAGCCTACGTTACAAGCTAAGAAAGTTCTATAGTGATTCTAGCCGAAAGGTTTGAAAAGCCAAAGTGGAGAAAATAAGGGCAAGCCTATGGTATTGTGCACAAACTATATTGAATTCATTCTGAGTGTGAGTGAATACCGAGTCCCTAACTAAAAAGTAAAATTTTGTGTGAAGAGGGATTTTTTTTTGTGGTGAGAGCACAAGTTGTATTATTGAAGAGTTGGTATCTTGGTGAATTGTTGTGTGTGTATGTAAATATGTCTATTGGTATGTCGATGTCATGTATTGATCTACATGAGTTAGCTTGTTGAGCTTATAACGAAATTGCACTATGCTGAGAATAAATAAGGAGGAGGATGATTGAGAAAATGTTGCGTGATTGCTTGAAGTCTGGGTTGCTTATGCATATGTGTCGTTTAGAGTTTGTTGTATCGCTTGAGGACAAGCAACGATTTTAAGTTGAGGGTGTTGATGTACCGTGAATTTATGATACTTTTGATGCATTAAACTTAGAGTTTTGCATGTTTCTTAAGCTTTTTGTTATTAGATGGGATGGTATTTTTGTTTGATTTTTTACAGGAAATAGGCCTTTGGAGCAGTTGGGGAGAAAAATGTTGCAGTAATGGATTTTTAGTGATGGACGAGATAATCTACGAGCCATCAGTGAATGGACCAGCTGTAGGTTGAAGTCGTTGGTTCAGGTGCCTGAAGCTTTGGCTAAGTATGGAACGACAGACTAGGATGACGAGCCATAGTTCCTGCTACGAACCGTAGATGAAGAACTATAGAAAACTTCAGAAAGGGTCATCTACAGTACTTTGTTGAAGGAACAATAGGACGGGACGTACAAAGGTCTACGAGTCGTAGATCATGGCCGTAGGTATGAACCTACGAGGGTTTTTAAAGTGAGATTTTGGGGGGGTTTTGCATGAACTCCAAAGTTTTGATAAAATGGTGATTGTGGGCTGGTTTGATTTCCGTTTTCAAAATGGTTTTCGCTAATGATTTCCTAAGGCTTTGATGATTATTTCCATGTGAGAATTTCCGGATTCAAACCTTGTTTTCGAAACCTGATTTTTGAGCCATTTGGACTCCTTTGCCCGATTTTCGTGTTCTTAGTGTTGTTGGTTCCTAAATTTGATTGTGATGCATAATTTGACTAGATTGTGTTGCTTTGGATTTCTCTCGGAAGGGAAAAGCTCCGGTCGTTGGTTGATTTCGATTTCTGTTAAGGCAAGTGGACTTCTAACACTTTGCAAATCTTGTGATATTCTGGATTTCTCCTTCTTGATTGTGTTGGGGAGTAATGGGATTGAGGTATCGGTTGAGTTCTTGTATTAATCAATCTAATCTAAATGGCGGGTTCAATAAAAATGGCTTCGTATGCTAAAATGATAGGCCAATATGTGATGGGTCGTGATTTTGACATTGATGTGTAATTGATGAAATGTTATAATAGCTTCGATGTGATTATGAAATTGATGAATATGTCTTTTGCTCATTGTGGATTATGGGACTAGACTTGAGATTCTTGCTTAGCGATTGATCCTACTTGTGATGAAAGAAGTAGTGAATTGGAGACTAGGCAAATGATCTTGTTGTAAATGATGTAATTATTGATGTTGATATATTGTTGAGAGTGTGACGTGATTGACATTGATATGAATTGTGTTGTGATTGTGAACACTATCATTTTCTCATTATTTGTGCGATCATGCTAATGTGCATTGGTTCTGAGACACTTTGATGATTATGCCGATGGGAAATGGTTCCGGCGAGTGATGATTATGCCGATGGGAAATGGTTCCGGTGAGTGATGATTATGCCGATGGAAAATGGTTCTGGCAATTGATGATTATGCCGAATTGAAATGGTTCCGGCGGATACATGGTCCATGTGTGGCCCCCATGGGTTCCGATCGAAGATTCAGCAGATGTGTATCGTAGGACAGACATGCATCATCCTACTTGACATTGCATTGCATTGCATTATCTCATTCTTGTTATTGTGGAGTCGTGTTTATGTCTTGTGACCCAAGATTGATATACTTGATACTAATGTGAGATATTTCAATTTTGTTGCTGAGCTGTTATTGACCTATGTGTAATATGAGCTGTGAATTGGAATCTGTTAGGTTGGACTGATTTTCTGTGCAGGTTGTAGTTATTGGAGGTTCGGTTGGAGGTCAGGGATTCATGAATTTTATTAGATTTTCCTTGTTTTATTAGTTGATTTGCTGGGTACCGTGTTGTTTGGTACTCACCCTTGCTTCTACACTTGTGTAGGTTCCGAGCCTGGACCGTGATCTTGTTCTCTCTTATTCTCCGAGGCTTTTGAGGAAACTTGAGAGGTAGTTGTTCGATGTTGGCGATCTCTCTTGACCCTTATCTTATGTCTTGTTCTATTTTGAGACACAAAGACATTGAAACTTGTAATTTCATTTCATCTCAGTATTAGTGGCTTGTACATGTGACAACCAGTCTTGGGAAGGATTGTTTAGTTTGAAGTCTTTCGCTTATTGTTATTCTCCTTGAATTGTTTATATCAGCTTTTGTTTCGGTCTTGTTGGGTTTAGGCTGACTTGTCCTGATGGGATAGGACAAGTGTCATCACACCCGATTTTTGGTCGTGACAAATGGTATCAGAGCCCAAGTTTCATAGGTCTCACGTGTACAAGCCAAGTCTAAGTAGAGTCTCGCAGATCAGTATGAAACGTCTGTACTTATCTTCGAGAAGCTACGAGGACGGTTAGGAAACTTCTTTCATTTCATTCTCTCTTGTCGTGCGTGGTTCTTATCGCTTGTGCTGAGTGTCGCATGTTGTTTTGACAGATGCCAGGGATCAAAGCTTCTGTTTCGAGCTATGGAGGGGAGGCAATCCCCAAGGTAGTAGTTGAGGCCCCAGTCAGAGGTCGGGGTAGAGCCCGAGTTAGAGGCCGTGCTCATGGAGCAGCATGTGGGAAAGGTTGTGCCCGAGGAGCGGCACCTGCTAGAGGCCGTGGTAGAGAGGCTTCCCCAGAGCCACAGGTTGAGGTTGGTGAGGACCAGGTTCCTCTAGGGTTCTCAGCACCATTCTTTTAGTAAACTTTATTGAGGATGTTGTGAGTTATGGAGAGCTTTACTCAGGGTACTGTAGGCCCGCCATAGGGTTCACAGACTAGGGCAGGGGTGCAGACCCAAAGCAGCATCAAGACTCGGTTGTTCAGGATCTGGTGGGTCAGCCACCATTGGTTCCCGCGCTAGTTGTCAATGCACAGGTTGCTTCAGATGTGGTTCTGACAGTGGAGGACCAACAGTGTTATGAGAGCTTTCAGAAGATGAAACCACCCCAGTTTCAGGGTGGTAAGAACGAGGATGCTCATGAGTTTCTGACCTTGTGCCATTAGATGCTTGAGGCGGTGAGGATGGTGGATGCGAGGGGTGTTTGTTTTGTTGCTCTCCAGCTCCGTGGACCAGCCAGGGAGTGGTGGAGTCTTTTGTGGAGTCCATGCCAGTGGGATCTCCTCCGGTTGAGTGGGATGCTTTCTCTAGTGCTTTTCGGGATCGTTTCATTCCTTGGAGTGTGCGTGAGGAGAGCAGGTTGAGGTTTGAGGGTTTGACTCAGGGTGGCATGTATGTTGCGGAGTATGAGGCACGTTTCTGTCAGCTATATCGCCATGCCACGTCTTTGGTTCCAAATGAGGCGGAGAGGGTCCACAGATTTGTGAGAGGGTTGACTTTCTCCATCAAATCTTATGTGTTCAGATCATCCCGTGAGGGTGCTTCCTTCCAGTCCATTGTGAGTATCGCCAGGGAGGCGGAGTTATTGGTTCAAGAGGAGTTTGGGGATTCCAAGAGGGCCTATTCTAGTGGCCAGTTTTCTGGTGCCTCGTCTGGAGGCAGAGGTTCTCAGAGAGGTGGTACTTCATTTCAGTGTCAGAGGCCTATTCATGCTTCCATGCCAGCAGCTGAGGGTGGGCAGTCATCCCGAGGGTCTTGCGGGTCTGGCCAAGGTGGCCATAGTGTCTCACCAGCTTCGTTGTAGCAGCTCTCTTTTCTTAGGTCTTGTTATAGTTGTGGGGATCCGGGTCATTTGATGCGACAGTGCCCTCTGAAGACTCATTCAAGTCCCCATCATACTTACTCAGCAGCTCCAGAGAGAGATCCAGCACCCCCGACTAGAGGTCGAGGTAGGGGTCAGACAGCAAGTAGAGGTGGAAGAGCTTCGGGTAGTGGTGATGTGGCTCAGTGTGGAGGTAGAGGTGTGGCTCAGACATGAGGTGGTAGAGGAGCCCAGTATTATGCTTTTCTGGGGAGACCTGAGGCTAAGTTTTCTGATGTCGTCATCACAGGTATCGTCCCAGTCTGCCATCGAGATGCATCTGTATTATTTGATCCAGGATCTACTTTCTCCTTTGTGTCTACCTACTTTGCATCTGAGTTTGATTTGGTATGTGATCATATGCATGTGCATGTGCATGTTTCTACACCCATGGGTGAGCCCTTAGTGGTGGATCGAGTGTATCGATCCTGTCCTTTTTCTTTGGTTAGGTACGACACTTGGGTAGACTTGATTATTCTGAGGATGGTAGATTTTAATGTGATATTGGGTATGGATTAGCTTTCTCCCTATCATGCGATCCTTGATTTTCATGCTAAGACTGTCACTTTAGCGATGCCTGGTGTTCCGAGGGTAGAGTGGAAGGGTACTAGTGGTTCTTACCCTAGTAAGGTTATCTCTTACATCCGAGCCCAGAGGTTGATTGATAGAGGGTGTTCGTCCTATTTGGCTTTTATTTGGGATACCAATATTGAGTCACCTTCCATGGAGTCCATTCTTGTGGTTCAGGAGTTTGCTAATGTGTTTCCTACTGATCTTCTTGGTGTTCCTCCTAATAGGGACATTGATTTTGCTATTGACTTGGAGCCGGCACCAAGCCCATCTCTGTTGCCCCGTATCGTATGGCTCCAGCTGAGTTGAGGGAGTTGAAGGATCAGTTGCAGGACTTGTTGAGTAAAGGGTTTATTCGCCCTAGTTTATCGCCTTGGGGTGCACCGGTCCTCTTTGTAAAGAAGAAAGATGGCTCTATGAGGATGTGTATTGATTATAGGCAGTTGAACAAGCTGACTGTTAAGAACAAGTATCCTCTTCCTCGCGTTGATGATTTGTTTGATCAGCTTCAGGGTGCGGCATTGTTTTCTAAGATTGACTTGAGGTCCGGTTATCATCAGTTGAAGATTAGGCCATCGAATATTCCTAAGACAGCTTTCCGGACTCGTTATGGCCACTACGAGTTCTTGGTGATGTTTTTTGGGATGACTAACGCTCCTGCGACGTTTATGGAGTTGATGAACGGAGTGTTCCATCCGTACTTGGATTCCTTTGTGATTGTGTTCATTGATGACATTTTGATATATTCCAGAACCGAGGAGGACCATGTCCATCACTTGAGGTTGGTGCTTCGGACTTTGAGGGAGCAGAAGTTGTATGTCAAGTTCTCCAAGTGTGAGTTTTGGCTTGATTATGTGGCATTCTTGGGACATGTGGTGTCCACGGAGGGTATTAGGGTTGATCCAGCCAAGATTGAGGTAGTTAAGGGCTAGACGAGACCTACTTCTCCTACAGAGATTCAGAGTTTTGTGGGGTTGGTAGGCTACTACAGGCGGTTTGTGTAGAGTTTCTCTACTATTGCATCCCCTTTGACTAGATTGACTCAGAAGACTATGAATTTTCATTGGTCCGATGAGTGTGAGGCGAGCTTTCCAAAGCTCAAGACTTTGTTGACTTCAGCTCCTGTGTTGACTTTGCCCGAGGAGGGCGTGGGTCTTACTGTATATTGTGATGCCTTCGGAGTTGATATGGGAGGTGTGTTGATGCAAAAAGGGAAGGTTATTGCCTATGCTTCTAGACAGTTGAAGGCTCATGAGAAGAACTATCATACCCACGACCTAGAGCTTGCGGCGGTGGTATTTGTGCTTAAGTTGTGGCAGCACTACTTGTATGGGGTTCACTGTGAGGTGTTTACCGATCATCGGAGTCTCCAGTACATCTTTAGTCAGAGGGATATGAATATGAGACAGCGTAGATGGCTTGAGTTCTTGAAGGACTACGATATGACTATCTTGTACCATCTTAAGAAGGCCAATGTGGTGGCCGATACGCTGAGTAGGAAGGCTCATAGTATGGGGAGTCTCGCCGCGATCAGTGTTGATATGAGGCCCTTGGCTAGGAATGTTCAGAGGTTAGCCAACAGCTTTGTTAGGTTGCGGGTTTCTGAGGAGAGCGGTGGTTTGATTGCATTCATTGAGGCCCATTCTTCCTTAGTTAAGTAGATTCGTGAGCGCCAGTTCGAGGATGAGAAGTTGTGTCTCATTCGAGACAAGGTGATGAGAGGTGAAGTCAAAGAGGTTGCACTTGACTCTGATGGAGTTTTGAGAATTAGAGGTCGGATTTGTGTACCCAAGGTGGGCGAGCTTGTTAGACTGATTGTAGAGGAGGCCTATTGCTCTAAATATTCTATTCAACCAGGGACAACAAAGATGTATCATGATCTGAGTCAGCATCACTGGTCGTGTGGTATGAAGAGGGATATTGCGGACTTTGTATCTAGATGTTTGACCTGTCAACAGGTCAAGTGTGAGCCCGGAGGTGTGTCTCAGAGGATGCCCATTCCTACTTGGAAGTGGGAGCGGATCACTATGGACTTTGTTGTGGGTTTACGTACCACCGTGGGTGGTTATGATTCTATTTGGGTGGTTTTTGATAGGTTGACTAAGTCCGCTCATTTCATTCCAGTTCGGGTGAAGTATACAGCAGAGAAGTTAGCCCAGCTCTACATCAGTCAGATTGTTAGGCTTCATGGGATGCCAATATCTATACTCTCGGATAGGGTTTCCTTGTTCACTTCGCACTTCTGGAGGGCCTTACAGCATGGTTTGGGTACTCAGTTGGATATGAGTACAGCATTTCACCCTCAGACAAATGGTCAGTCCGAGCGGACAATTCAGGTGCTTGAGGACATGCTTCATGCTTGTGTGATTGACTTTGGTGCTAGGTGGGACCAGCATTTGCCCTTAGCGGAGTTTGCCTACAACAACAGCTATCATTCCAGCATTCAGATGGCCCTATTTGAGGCGTTGTATGGCTGACGGTGTAGATCGCCGATTGGATGATTTGATTCGGCGAAGATGGATTTCTTAAACACTGACTTGCTTAGAGATGCCATGGATCAGGTTCATTTGATTCAGAGTAGGTTGTTGACTGCTCAGAGTCGGCAGAAGAGTTATGTCGATCAGAGAATTCGAGACTTTGTATTCATGGAGGGTGATCATGTTTGGCTTCGAATATTACCCATGAAGGGTGTTATGCGGTTTGAAAAGAAGGGCAAGCTTAGCCCTAGATTCATTGGTCCTTTTGAGATTTTGGACCGAGTGGGAGAGGTGGCCTATAAGTTGGCCTTGCCACCTAACTTGTTAGTTGTGCATCCTGTGTTTCATGTTTCTATGCTTCAAAGGTACATCCCGGATGAGTCTCATGTGATTACACTCGATTTGGTGGAGTTGAGTCCTGATTTGACTTATGAGGAGGAGCCTACAGCCATTCTTGATAGGCAAGTCTGTAAGCTTAAGACCAAGGAGATTGCTTCAGTGAAGGTGCAGTGGGGTCACCACTCAGTTGGAGAGGCTACTTGGGAGTCCGAGTCTAGCATGCGTGCCAAATATCCCCATCTTTTCGAGGCTCCAGGTACTTTCTTTTACTTTATGTTCAGGACGAACATGGTTTTTAGTGGTAGATGATGTCATGTCCCTGAAGGTCATTTTTGGTAATTTTTGTAAAATGACCGTTTTACCCCTCCCAAGAGTTGCCTTGAGTCATGTTTGACTGATATCTGAAGTTAGTTTTGTGAAGTTCTTGTTAATATTTGGTTTTTTGGAAAGTTTTGAATTTTAAAGACTTAAGTTGTCAAAATATGATTTTGAGGTCATTCGAATTTTCGGGTCTGGGATGGGGATTCTGTCGATTCCATCAGCTCCAGAATGTGGAATTTGGTCTAAGAGAGTTGACGGAATCAGTTTTGGGGCTGTATCGTGAATTTGAGGCCTTGAGTTGGAAAATTGTGAAATTTTGATCATAAAGTTGACTTTGGTCAACATTCGGAGATCAGTTGCTCGGATTGGATTTTCGACAACTCCGTTGGATTCGGGGGATGATTTTAGGATTACGAGTGGCCTTGGTTGAATTTTTAGAGGTCCCGAACTAGTTTTGAGTTGTTGTGGCTTAAGTTAGTTTTGTTGTGCTTTGTCGGGTTGCGGGTCAAGGAGACCTCGAATTCGAATTCCAATGATTCCATTGAGTCCGAAACATCGAATTTAGTCCGAACGAAACCCGAGGGTCCATTCGGAGACTTGTTGGATTGCTGATTTTGCTGAAGTCTGGTGCATGATTTTATTGGCCTCCGCATTCGCGGAGCTCATGGTGAGTTGGCCTCCGCATTCGCGAAGTCGGGCGCGTTCAAGGAGCTCATGGTGAGCTGGCCTCCGCGTTCGCGGAGTAGGGCCTGCTTTCCCAGAGGGTCCCTGTGTTGTTCTCCGCATTCGCAGAGGTAATGACCACGTTCGCGGAGTTCATTTTATGCCTAAAGCAGTGTAAATTCGAAAAATGTCCTAGTTTCATCTTTTTGAAGCTTTGGGAGGCGATTTGAAAGAGGGTTTTTCGTGGAAACTTTGTGGGTAACTAATTTTTACTCTAAACCTTGATTACCCATTGATTCTTTCATGATTTCAATTTGAAAATTAGGTTTTTAAAGTGAGATTTTGGGGGGGTTTTGCATGAACTCTAAAGTTTTGATAAAATCGTGATTGTGGGCTGGTTTGATTTCCGTTTTCAAAATGGTTTTCGCTGATGATTTCCTAAAGCTTTGAAGATTATTTCCATGTGAGAATTTTCGGATTCAAACCTTGTTTTCGAAACCCGATTTTTGAGCCATTTGGGCCCCTTTGCCCGATTTTCGTGTTCTTAGTGTTGTTGGTTCTGAAATTTGATTGTGATTCATATTTTGACTAGATTTTGTTGCTTTGGATTGCTCTCGGAAGGAAAAAGTCCCGGTCGTTGGTTGATTTCGACTTCGATTAAGGCAAGTGGACTTCTAACACTTTGCGAATCTTGTGATATTCCAGATTTCTCCTTGATTGTGTTGGGGAGTAATGGGATTGAGGTATGGGTTGAGTTCTTGTATGAATCAATCTAATCTAATCGGCGGGTTCAATAAAAATGGCTTTGTGTGCTAAAGTGATAGGCCAAAATGTGATGGGTCATGATTTTGACATTGATGTGTAATTGAGGAAATGTTATAATAGCTTCGATGTGATTATGAAATTGATGAATATGTCTTTTGCTCATTGTGGATTATGGGACTAGACTTGAGATTCTTGCTTAGCGATTGATCCTACTTGCGATGAAAGAAGTAGTGAATTGGAGACTAGGCAAATGATCTTGTTATAAATGATGTAATTGTTGAAGTTGATATATTGCTGATAGTGTGACGTGATTGACATTGATATGAATTGCGTTGTGATTGTGAACACTATCATTTTCTCATTATTTGTGTGAACATGCTAATGTGCATTGGTTCTGAGACACTATGATGAGACATTTTGATGATTATGCCGATGGGGAATGGTTCCGGCGAGTGATGATTATGCCGATGGGAAATTGTTCCAGCAATTGATGATTAAACCGATGGGAAATGGTTCCGGCGGATTCATGGTCTATGTGTGGCCCCCATGGGTTCCGGTCTGAGATTCAACGGATGTGTATCGTAGGACAGACATGCATCATCCTACTTGACATTGCATTGCATTATCTCATTCTTGTCATTGTGGAGTTGTGTTTATGTCTTGTGACCCTGGATTGATATACGTAATACTTATGTGAGTTATTTTGATTTTGTTGCTGAGCTGTTATTGACCTATGTGTTATATGAGCTGTGAATTGGAATCTATTAGACTTGGCTGATTTTCTGTGCAAGTTGTAGTTATTGGAGGTTCGGTTGTAAGTCAGGGATTCGTGAATTTTATTAGATTTGTCTTGTTTTATTAGTCGATTTGCTAGGTACCGTGTTGTTTGGTACTCACCCTTGCTTTTACACTTGTGTAGGTTCCGAGCCCGGACCGTGATCTAGTTCTCTCTTCTTCTTCTCCGAGGCTTTTGAGGAAACTTGAGAGGTAATTGTTCGATGTTGGCGATCTCCCTTGACCCTTTTCTTATGTCTTGTTCTATTTTGAAGCACAAAGACATTAAGACTTGTAATTTCATTTCATCTCAATATTAGTGACTTGTACATGTGACAACCAATATTGGGAAGGATTGTTTAGTTTGAAGTCTTCCGCTTATTGTTATTCTCCTTGAATTGCTTATTTCCGCTTTTGTTTCGGTCTTGTTGGGTTTAGGCTGACTTGTCCTGGTGGGATAGGACAAGTGCCATCACACCCGGTTGTGGGTCATGACAAAAAGTAATCCAAAATATACTCATGAACCTTTATATCCAAACTAAACACTTGAATATAAATGAACTCATGGACCAAAAAGGGATCTAAAATCACTCAGCCCTCAGAAGAAACATAAGCTACATGAACTCTTCCATGTCTGGTCTTGTTCTTTCCGAACTTTGTTCCGTACAATTCTCAGAAAAGCTTATGAGCTTACAAAAATAATCAGAGTAGCATTTTGAGAACTTTATTGCAGACCAAACCTTAGAATGCACTTATTATTTTACACTATATACTAGATAGCAAGATTATCCTTGAGCAAACGAAGAAGTGAAATGCTGCCCTGACTTCTGTTTTCACCACAAGCTCCTTTCTTTTCTGCCTTAACTCCCTGCAGTAAATTTATGTCAAACATTATACGCTTGCTTGTTAAAAAAAAAAACGAGCTAGACGTAGAAAATATAGTATCTCAAACCCAGGGAAAGGACAAATTGGCACACTAATTCAAATAATGGTTAATAAAAGGAAAAAGAAAAGAAATTGCAACCACCAGAAATTCACCTTTGGTTTCTCATTCTCGTCCTTGAAGTTTATGCTGCCTATATCTTTTAATAAAATGGACGAAACTGGTAGAAGTCTCCTAGTCCTGGATAAAAATATTACAGAATCACGAGGAATAAACAAGCTGCAGGCTAGGAGCTGGCATAAGAAAACAAAACACGATGCACACCTTTTTGGTTTATCTGCATTCTGAAATTTAGTGCCGGAACCATGTTTAGTAACCGCTTCGACTACATTGTTTTCACCATGGCCTACAACTTCCCCAGGCATTAACGTTGTTGATGGACCTAATGGTCTCTGAATTACATAAGAAAATAATCTATATTATCTATTTCTCTAGATATAAACAGTCAGAGGGATAAAACAGTCATCAACTACAGAATTGAGTTTTCTTCTTCTACTAAATAATGATACATACTTGCATTCTTAGAGAATTAAACAGAATTGTTTTTTTGTAGCAATAAAACAGAATTACATCTAACAACAATCAGCATTCAGAATATATACATTTTTAATGGCTTAATACATAGTCAGTCCTTTAAACTTGTTAGAATATTCCATTTAGATACCCGAACTAAGTCATGTTCCAATAATCCAATTGAACACCTCAACTCTTAATTAAGTGTTCCAATTACACATTTTTAGTTTAAATTTTGATTACTTTTTTGGTGTGTGTTCTCATTCATTTATTAGGTAGTTAAGTTAACCACATAAAATATGTCATCTCCTTTCATTAGGCACATTCGCCTCAATAAATTGTAAAACCCAGGTGTTTTCTACTTGAGGTTGATGCTTAGATGACATATTTTATGTGGTTAACTTAATTACCTAATAGACGAATGGAAACACATGTAAAAGTTTTTCTTTTCCGAAATTTGAACTGAAAGTGTCTAATTGAAATACTTTATTAGGAGTTGAGGTGTGCAAATGGGAACATGACTTAGTTTGAGTGTCTAAATAGAATATCTTTCCCCGGAAAGTTTAAGGAGTTGGCTATGTATTAAGCCCTTTTTTAATACGAGCATGGGAAAGATGAGCTACATCTTTATGGAAGTTCACAATAAATACTGTAACAAACAAGGCCATACTTAACCTACTAATAGCAACATCATTAGTTTCACATGAACTTAACGTAGGATGTCTGTAACCTATCCCAGCGATTTAGCTGAAATTTGAGTAATACTAGTAAGAAAGAACATGCTGCAAAATAGAAATGAAGGGTGCCAAATATCAATAAGATGCAAATTCCATTTAAATAACTAACCCCTAAAGTAATGTGGAACTAACTTGACGAGGATAATTAGATATAACAGCAAAACTATTGCACCTTTCCACTGAAAAATGGAGCAGAAGAAAAATCTCAAAAATATCTCCCTTGCCCAGCAAATTAGTGGTTGTTACACAGCAAAAAGACATCAAACCAAGAACATTAATCTTAATGTACTGTTATTCTTGAAGACCATAAATAATAGCTTGAGACATTGCATTGCTAGCACTAATGCATTTTAGGTTATACCTAAGCAGGAGTGATAAGAAGCATAAAGGATACAACATGTGAATTACTTGTGATATAGGAATTTATAATTTAGGTGACTAATAGCATAACTAAACTAACCTTGTCCTCTCTGTTTCGTGTTTGGTTCTTCCCCACCGGGGAAGAGCTCTTATTTTCAATGGAGAGAGATGAATTAGAAGAGCTGACTGTACATTCTGGAAATACTGAAATAGAAAGCATGTGGACCTCTTCCAATAGGCAGTTCTCATCTCTGTGTATGGAAGTTGCTTGGGAAGTGCTAACTACAGAATCTCCACACAGAGAACAGAGATTGGTAATTAGTGCACTTAAGACAAACATAAAGGAGGATGAGACAGAAACAGAAGAATGTTAAGAGGTATGATACAGCTCAAAGAGAGCAGAAATAGCATCAGAAAGATTTTTATACAAGGACTCTATTGAAGATGAATAGAATTCAGAATTTTACTCTTACCAGAACTTCCCTTTTCTTGCTCATACTCTTGATCAATGCAAGAGCATGACCCACTTAATACAGCAGCTGTTCTGCCCTTCCAATCTGCACTCCCTGCTTTCATTCCATTTGGATTCTTCAGATCTTCAACGCCAGTAGCATCTCTAGTAGATCTTTCAAGCAGCTGAGCAGTCTAAAACAGATTATGCTCAAAGTTATAACTTCTAAAGAATATCATTCTGGGTTTTACATACCCAAATTTTTATTAAACAACTGATGGAAATATTTTTTGAGGTACTCAACTTCATTCCATGAATGACAACAAATACCTAATTATTTAGGATAACTGGCAGTCAAAAGTTTTCCATACAGAAACGACCACAAGAAAGGAAAACATATGCCTTACAGTGGAGTCAAGCCACTTCTCATTTCTTGTATGTGCAGACCCTTCCAAATGGCGAGAATAAACTTCTGATTTCACCTGAAACATTGATATAACCACAAAATAAGTAGCCTCCTTCCGACAAAAAGAAAGGGCATACCAGTCCTCAAGTGGAAAGAGATCTGAAAGTTGTAAAAGGATATAAAAGAGAGTAATGCATTTTAGCAGTGTATAATGTATATGGAAACATGCTTCAGTGTCAAGCAGCTTTTCTACCTAACTTTCCAACAAAGATTTGAGGACTAATTATGCAGATTTATTATAGAATTAGAAAGAAGTAATTCAAATTTTATTTTTTTTTAAATTGCTAACTGCATATATTATCAAAGAACCAAAATAGTACTTAGGTAGTACTAGTATTGAAACCATATTTATATGAGAGCTAAAATTTCTACTGTCCTCTATCTATAATGAATCTAAAACATCAAGGATAAAGACAGTATCACTAGAGTAATTTTATTTTTTTTGAGGAAGTTAACATTTTATAGACAACAATACACCAATGGTGTATTTCAGTAGAAATTACATCAGGAGTAAATAGTAAGCAAAACCAAAAGATCTATCATTTATACCCCTCCTAAGCTATCTAAAAAGTGAGTAATAGCCTTCAACTCTTTGGGGAGGGCATGGTTACACCAAAAATAAAGGGTTATGAGGCCGTTCAACTTCAAACTCTGGAAAGGGATGCTCTTGTTTTCGAAGCATCTCTGGTTCCTTTCCTTCCAAATTGTCCACCAGTCTCTCTTCCAGCATGCTAGAAAATCTAAGGTGTGTCTTGGCATGGACCACCAGAGCATAATTGTCTTCCCCTTTTCATTAGATTTTCCTGAGTTAGTACTGCTTCCCTAGCTACCAACAAAAGTGAAACAAGCCACCTTGTGAGGTACATTAATTTTCCATACCATCTTCCAAGGCCATGGTAACAACATTTTAGCTGGCCTGTCAAGATGTCTATAAGTTGATTTTATTGTGAACTTCCCATTGTTGGCCCTCAACCATTGTAAACTATCCTCCTTTGTGTCAAGATTGTTTGCCTGCTCCAAAGACTTGTAGAAATCTGCTAATTTGTCTATTTCCCTGCCATTCTACCTTTTCCTAAAAGATAGATTCCATCCTTGGTTGTCTTTGACTTTTGCTACTGTTGCTTCTTACTGTTGGTTCAGATTATAAATCTCAGGACGCAACTGTTTCAGAGAGTGTTGTCATGAATTCTAACTTCTTTAAAACACTTCCTGGCATAGGGGAAAAAGACGTCATGTAGGTTGGCATAGCATCGAGTACACTATTAATTAGTGTCAATCTTCCACCCAAAGATAGGTAATGGCTTCTCCAATTTATCAGCTTTTTTTCACACTTCTCCACCACTGCATTTCATATGTTCTTTAATTTAGTGTTTGCTCCTAGAGGCATCCCTAGGTAAGTGGTAGGCAATTCTCCCACTTTACCTCCTAAGATGCCAACCTTGATTTCTGGGATTTCATTCACGGGGTATACAAAACTTTTGCTAAACAGTATAAATATGATCCTTAGATGCTTTAGTTGATCTTCCTCTGCACCACAAAACAAAACACTAGGGTATCATCAACATATAAACCCCTGGTGCCACTATCATTCATCCAGAAACAGAACAGCCCTTAGATATGATTCATCTTCAGACAAAGGTGACTCTATGCATAAGAGTTTGTTTGATTTTCTTGAAAGATATCTCCCATTCTTCTGAAAATAGGAACCTATCCAATCTTGTTGCTGTAACATGCCTATCTCCTTTTCTCCAAGTAAAGCTGCCACCTGTGAGTGGTGGGTCTACTAATTCCATGTCCTCGATGAAATCTTGAAAATCCTCCATTGCTTTGGTGATTCTATTGCAATTCTTCTTCTCAGAAGGGAACCTCACAAACATTAAAATCTCCAGCAATAACCCAGGGCCAGTAAATAGACTCATTACTGCTCCTAGTTCCCACCAAACCTCTTCCCTTTCCTCTCTGTTGTTTGGAGCATAGACACCTAAGAAGTGCCAGCTGAAATCCTGTGTTTTCCCCCTAAATCTTACAGTAATACAGTAAGCCCCTACCTCACAAACTTCTCCCTCCCATATGTTGTTGTCCCATAGAATAATGATCCCCCCTTTGGTACCTCTGGCTTCCAACTATGTGTGATCTACCCCTCTATTCGACCATAGTTCTTTAATTGTCTCCCTTATATCACCCCTTAATTTAGATTCCTAAAAATAGTAGACATCAGCCTTTTCCCAGGGTCATTGAGGCCTCTCACATTCCATGACACTATGTTAACCTTCATTAAGATTGTTCACAAAAAACCCCCCTCTGCTTCTTGTTCCAAAGCTAATAAAATTGCTGCTTGGTTCTAGGTTTTTAAGCTCCTTTGAAATCTTTTCTTTTGGAGTCACTGGCACTATTGCACCTGATACCTGATCTATTACTTGTCTTTTGCCATCGATTATCATGAACAAATTCAAAGCCGCCTCCTCACAGCCTTGAAAGTGGACTCCAAATTCCTTACTCGGTTCAATTATATTTTGTTGAACCCACATGGGAATCGTTTTCTCAGATTCTGTTGTGCCTTCACCCATTGTTGAATTTAGAGGTAAAATATCCTCTACTGTGTCATCCCTCTCTTTCTCTTCCAATTGTAAATTCTCCCCCGCTTGTGTAGTGAAGTTCTCCTTATCATCCATCTGAATTATAGACATTGCATCATCATCAATTTGCTTTTTGGCCAAGTCGAGACCATTGTAAGCCCCATCGATGGTTCCTGGGCTGCTTACTAACTCATCTTCCAAAACCATTGACGATAGTTTATTAGCATCTATCTCAATTTGGACTAGGTCTGAGGTCTTTGTTACATTAGGCCCAACTCTGTTGTTGTAATTTCTACTGAACTCGGCCAACAGGTCCACTGTTTGATTTTTAAGTGGAAAGTCACGTGTTAGGGTTAGTGTTTCAAAAACTTTTGAACAACCCACGTGTTCCTCTGTTTGTACAGCTGTTTCCAGTACGGATAAAGATGTTTCAGAGCCTAGTATTGTCCATTGTGAAGACTTGCCCACTGGATCAGTTCCGACGATCTCCTTCTCTTCTCCGGCATAAAATCTCACCGGCGCCTCATTCCATATTTGGATGATGTACCCAGTTCCTTCAAATTCGATTCTCACTTCCTTCGGGATGCTATTTCCCCAACCCTTCAATAGAATTCTCGCCCTTTTTAAATGATTCAAAAGTTGTCTCCTCCTCCGTACTTATCCACCCTCCGCAAATATCCCCTACCGCCTTAAAAACCTTATCTGACCACAAGTGGAGAGGCAAACCTACCAATCTGATCCATGTCTGCTTGATGGCTGCTTTATCTTTAACAGCACCTATAGTTGGAGTCCACCATTGGAGTTGCAAGCCTTGTTTCTTCCAAAACCAGCTACCTCTGAAAGCATGTTCTGCCTCTTTTATAGAGGCGAACTCAAAGAGGAAACAATTTTTACCCATGTCGTAAATGTTCAGACCATAGGCTTGATTCCAGTTCGAGTTAGTCCATCTGTGAATCTTCGAGAGAGTCGGGATTTCAGACCGATTGGTTAAAACCTGACCATAGAGGCTCCTGCTCAAAGGTTTCATTGAGAGATAGCTTGGATTCAGCCTCAATGCAGATTACATCTCCCTCTTGCTTTGTGGTCGCAGCATCTATCCCTCCCTGACTGTTTCAGCATAAGGAATCTCCTTGTCAATCAGTGTGGAAATTATATTAGTTGTATTTGTAGCTTTGTCATAAATGAACCTCTCTATTTTATTAGCCACATCCGACCAACCTACATTGAATGTTGTTTCTGGGACAATTAATACTGCACTGTTTCTTCCTTGTACACTGATTATACTTATATATCTCCCCCCATTGTTGAAATTTCTTGCATAAAATAGTTGCGTAGATAGTTTCTGTCGTTTCCATCTGCATACAATATTGCCTTTGACCTTTGAAGCTTCTTTGAGAGTTCTACACAGCCATTCCATTGTTTTCTGGCTAAAACTTACCCTGCTCATCCTCTTTCTTCCACGTTCAGTCCATTCGTACCAGCTTTCTCCTCGAGAGGAACTTCTCGAGATGTCAAAAGATTTGAATCCCATCATAAAATAGATTGTCACTTTCCATGGTAGAGATCGAAGAGAGAGAAAGAAAAGGGTGTTAGTTAACACGTACGGTGGTAACTAGGGTGAAGAAAGAAATCTTTTCCGATGTCGAGGCCACCGGAAGGGGTGGTTCTACCCTCCTAGTAGGTAGGAGAGAGAACTATCTCGGTCTACGTGCCTAGGAGCATAGTTCTTTTTCCTCTTTGTATTTAAGGTTTTGTTCATCTCTCCATTAGAGTAATTTGATTACACCAAAAACACAGAATTAAGATGAAATTCAACTTGATCTTCTGCACATCATTCTCTATATTCTCAAAACATCTAGAACCTCTCTACTTACAAATTGTCCACAAAATGCAAGCAAGCACAATTCAGCAGTTATCTAGCTCTACAAATAAACTTAGTCCTCGTGCTAGTTTTAATTCAAGAAAATTATCTCGTTTGTCTTTAGCGTCTGTTGAACATGCTAGCACAGCTCCCATGGGGTCCGGCCCCAGTTCTTTCTTCTACAGGCCATCGTCATTTTGTTCTATTTGTGGATGATATTGCTCAATTCACATGGGTTTATCTTCTTAAAAATAAAAGTGATGTTCATTCCATTTTCCATAATTTCGAAAAACTGATTGAAAGGCAATTTCAAAAAAAAATCAAAGCTTTTCATTCTAATTGGGGAGGTGAATACCAAAAATTGAACAAATACTTTGATCAAACTGGTATCACACACCGCCTTGCATGTCCTTACACACGAGAACAAAATGACATTTCTGAAAGAAAAATTCGGCACTTGTAGATACTTGTCTTACTTTATTGGTCATGCAAACATCTATATCTATCTATCTATATCTATATTCTATATCTATATTACCTTAAAAGCATGAACTCCAAAATTGTTAATGTTAAATTACTATTTTATCCTTTCATCAAATTTTAATGCGCTGAAACTTGCCTAACCCTACATCATCGCACTCCTTATCAAGAATCGTTGCTTCCTCCTTCACAAGCATTGCCACTTCCACCGCCTCCACTTTGAACAGACACCAATGTCCACCTATTCCAAACAGACGCAACCCCTGCTTTTCATAGACACAACCCCTGCTTTCCTCCCTATATAACAAGTGCAGACGTAGTTTCCCAACTAACATCCAACAACTGCAATTACCAACAGGTATGCACCGTTACACCTGACTAATTAAATGTACTGCCTTAGCAACTCTAACCTTCTATTTCACCATTTTAATCTTTTTTCCAGTACATGCAGATTATTTGACAAAACATCTTCACTTAACTCACGAATCACATTTACATTTTGGCTAAAGCTTCAGAGCAATTACTCAGCCCATTTACGAGTTGTAAGTTTTCACCTAATTACTTAATGCTTCATCACTCCCATTTTACACCTGCTCCCTACCCTGTTTCACACAATAACATCTCTATCTCTGCATTTTTACGCACTATCAGTTGAGGCCAAAAATATACGGCCTAATATCTGTTCGCCAGACTCCAAACTGTTCCCTGCCATTTGTACTTACATAATTTTCATATATATTTTACTGCTAACCTTTTTTTGCAGCACACTATATGTTACTACTAACCTACATATGCACTACTATTTGCTCGACGGATTACATACATTCCCCTGCCATTTGTAATTACAGCCTTTCCATATTTATGTTGCTGCTATCTTTATGTTTGTCGCAAAGTTTATGCCACTGCTGACCTTATGTTTGCATAGGATCTTGCTTAGATATGTCACTGCTAACTTTATGTTTGCATCTAATCTAGCTTATAGCCTTTTCCTATATATGTTACAGTAATCCTTATGTTTGCCGCAAATTTCATGTCGCTGCTAACCTTGTGTTTGCACCATATCTTCCTTATATATGTCACTGCTAACCTAATGTTTACATCAAAATTAAGCTTAAACTCTACTTTCTGATTCCTATGACCTTTACACATACACATGAACACCTTGAATTAACATAGTCACTCTCATTTCCCCATTCACCTGTAATCAACCAGATTCTTCCCACATGGCGACTGAAATGGAACTATCAAAACAGAGTGTACCGATAAACCAGATACCAAAACAACTCTGTTGATTCGGTGATGAAAGTTTTAGTTATACGAAGGGGTTCAATAATACCTTACAAGAATTCAAGGCATGAAGGGACTTTCAGAACAATAATATTAGTTGACGCAGAGGTAATAACATTGACACTTTTACTTGCCTTTTAATTCTAATGTCACTCATGTTTACTATACTAATGCCACCACCCGTTGCTCAATACCGGACTACAACCAAAGAAGACGTTACTTTTGTGTATAATAATATATCCAAAATTAGGCTACAATGATTTGGAACAATTTAAGGGGGACATGTATTTCATGGCACAGCAAAACTAAGAGGCCGAAGTGTTCATTATTGCACAGTTAGTTACTAAAATGAGGAATTACTTACAAACCCATATGTCATAAGCCTGAATTATAGATTACGGATACAATTTCATGGGTATATAGAACTCAAGACGAGGCATACACGTGTAGTGCACGTGCGGTGAATCTAGTACCTCTTAAATATTGGAATTTTGCTATTGAACATAGTGTCATTTGAATAAATGTTCTTCCATCAAATGTCCTTAAGCAAAAGTCCCTGTATCAAATTTTATTCAATAAAAACCCAAACTACGTTTCTTTTAAACCTTTTGGGTGTTTGGTTTTTTCATTGCTTTGGACTTACAATCATCATAAATTTTCATTTCAAACATCACCTTGTGTCTATCTTGGTCAAAATCCGAGTCATAGTGCATATAAGTGTCTTGATAAATCCATAGGTCAGGTATAACTAGATAGACAAGTCAAATCTCATCCACAAGAATTCTTGTACAAAGAAAATTCAGCCAATTCATCTAGCAAGGAAACTGATAACTCATGGTTGCACATCCAAGTTCATTCCAACCTCATTAGGACTCCGCATCACTATCTGGTAAGAATTTTTCTCCATCTCAACCTCCTAATTTTTTTCTTCCTAATATTTCTCATCCACCTAATTGTGTGTCCTTATCTTCTCCAAATAGAAGCCCATCTCTATCTAATCCCTTACATTTCTCTCCTTTATCTAACTAACCTCCTGAATCCTTATGCCCACTTAATTCCCTAGTACACAATTTTGAACCATCTCACACCCACTCCCATGCAACTTCACCCCACCACCATGCAAAAACACCAAAACCATATAGCCTTAACCAAATTATCTATTGGAGGAACTTAAAAATATTTTTCAAGCTAAGAAATTTCAAGAATGGTGTGACGCTATGCAACAGGAATTGGATGCACTACATCAAACTAAAACATGGAGTAGTGTCTCGCCCTAGCAACAAAATGTAAGTGGCAACAAGTGGATTTTTTGTATCAAGTAAAATGTAGATGGATCAATAGAACACTACAAGGCGCGTCTTGTAGCCAAGGGTTACACACAACAGTCCGGTATTGACTATCACAAAACATTCTCTCCAGTAGTCAAATTTGCCACTGTTAGGACAGTTCTTATGCTTGCCACAGTTCATAATTGGCCTATTCATCAACTTGACATTTCTAATGCATTCTTAGATACCTGATAGACTTTACTGCTGAAATAGTAAATAAAGGAACAAATACTGCTGTTTCACACTTGATACACTGATATTACAACAAGAAGTCAAAAAAAACAATCACTAGGACATTGCCAACACCATAAATTACATCCTAAGACATGAATGAAATTTAGTATATTATACATAACCTACGATTAAACAGATTACAACCTTTCTAGACATTTGAGAGGCTAGAACTCTCCCAGAATTCCCTTTTCCTTTTTCTGAGCACCCTCTTTTAACTGCCTTGCCCCTTTTTCTACGGAAAAAACCATCCCGTAACTGTCTCATGACAGTTACTAAGTCTTTCAATTGTTTATTTGACCTCCTGGAATAAGCTTTTATAACTTGAGGCACATCATTACCCACCCCTATAAGGGTCACCTTGTCCTCAAGGTGAAAGTTTGGAAATTGCAGATTCTACAACATCGTAGTACCCTTAGTCCCCCCTTAAACTACATCTTCTCCGGTAGACTCAAAGAACT
The DNA here is from genome assembly GCA_018342035.1 of Solanum appendiculatum. Classification (NCBI taxonomy): domain Eukaryota; kingdom Viridiplantae; phylum Streptophyta; class Magnoliopsida; order Solanales; family Solanaceae; genus Solanum; species Solanum appendiculatum. The sequence goes on from JAGDQO010001671.1 coordinate 461,594, forward strand.
CTTCCGTACCATCTTCATTTGTATTGGGTGCCTCTAAAATAATCAACAGGTTAAGCTGCCTATTTACAATGATGATTGGGGCCAAATCTTTCGTCACAATTGAAATATAACCCTTGTTGTCTTTTTCGAGTAAATTTTGAATCAGACAGCCTTCTAAATTGTCCCTCTGATTTTTCTACCAAAGTAGTCGACTTTGCGGCAGTATGTACTGGTGAATCAGTGTTACGACCTGCTGATCCGGTTATTGAGTCACGTGTTTCAAGTATGTTTGTGACTCTAGGATAATTGGGTCTAAACCCAACTAGTTTATTGCATGAACTTCCTGTATTTGGGTCATATTTAAAACCTTGAACTTTCTGCAAAACAGAATTTCGATCCTCCACCTTTTGAGCCATCTCCATTATCTCTGTCAATGTTTGAGCCCATAAAAGCATTACTTCTGCTTGGATTTCCTCTTCCAGCTTATTCAAAAATACGCCAGATAACAGTCCATCAGACACCTCCTTCATAGACGCTGACACCTTTTGAAATTCTTCACGAAACGCGGTTACTGTGGTAACCTGCTTCAGCCTCATTAAGAAAGCATACTGATTGATCTTTTGAGAATGATGAAATCAGTTCAACAACTCCCTTTTGAAGTCTTCCCAGGTTAACATTGGTTGCCGAGATTCTATCCAATAACACCAATTTAAGGCTTTTCCTTCCAAACAAACACATGTTGCCTATAATCATTCCGCTTCAGAAATTTCATTTAGTGCAAAATACCATTCCACTCTGAAAATCCATCCTAAAGGATCCTCTCCTTCTAAAATTGGTAGTTGTAGCTTCCAAAATTTCTTCCCATCTTTTTCTCCAACCAAGTTGACATTGCTTCCCTTTTCTTGGTTTCCGATGGATCTGGTTTGAGAAAAGGATACTTCTGCCATCATGGTTCTCCCCTGTGCTTCAATTCTCACAAGAGACTCTCATTTCTTGAAACCACTCAACCATCCTTCCAGAAAATGTTAAACTAGACTCCACTTGTTCAACTTGTCCCTCAATTCTACTCACCATCCCCGAATGTCTGCTCTGATACCAAATTGATAGACTTTACTGCAGAAATAGTAAATAAAGGAACAAATATTGTTGTTTCACACTAGATACACTGATATTACAACAAGAAGTCCAAAAAGAACAATCACTAGGACACTGCCAACACCATAAATTACATCCTAAGACATGAATGAACTTTAGTTATATAATATATAACCTACGATTAAGCGTATCACAACCTTTCTAGACATCCAGGAGGCTAGAACTCTCCCAGAATTCCCTTTTCCTTTATCTGAACACCCTCTTCTAACTGCCTTGCCCCTTTTTCTACATAAACCACCCCGTAACTGTCTAATGACAATTACTAAGTCTTTTAATTGTTTATTTTGGCCTCCTGGAATAAGCTTTTATAACTCGAGGCACATCAATGCCCAATTAGACATTAAATTTTATATGGAACAGCCGCAAGGGTATGTTGATCCTTCCAAGCCTGATCATGTCTGTCAGCTTCATCGCGCTCTCTGACTTGAAACAAGCTCCTCGAGCTTGGTTTCAACGCTTAACAAATTTTTTGAGGGTCATGGTTTTCACTCCTCCAAGGCCAACATATCATTGTTTGTTTTTGTTCTAGGTACATTAAAAATCTATATATTGATTTATGTCGATGACATAGTGATTACATGTTCAGATTCCTCTAAGTTGCCATGGTTTCTCACCAAAATTAAGCAAACCTTTCCTGCGACTTGGGTGCCTTGAATTATTTCCTTGGGATTGAGGTGAAAAGGGTCTCAGACAGCCTATTGTTGACGAAAAATAAATATGTGGCTGATCTAATGAAAGAGACAAACATGAAAGAATCTAGGTCGTGTATCACACCAATAGCAGTGGATCCGAATTTGAGCAAGACAATGGGTGAGGTGTTGTCAAATTCTGAACAATATCGTCAAATTGTAGGTTCCCTGCAATACATGACCTTGACTCGTCTAGTGTTATCAAATGCAAAAAATACGAAAAATCTTCAAGGTTATTAGGGCTTTAAGTCCAATTATATTGTGGGCTTTAATGAAAAAGGCACAAAGGAAGAAAAAAAAATACAAATATATATGTCTAGTCCAGGCTAATAATTATAAGCAAAAATGACAAATATGTGAACAAAGATATTGAAAAAAACTTACGACAATGTGAAATATCAATTGTTTAGTGTCACCTCTTCAGAAGATGCTCATTCGCAAGGTAAAGTATGCCTTAGAACCTTGATGACGACACAAATCACACAATAAGTGAGGCGCTCAACATGTTTTGAGCCTCACTTCAGGGCTTAAACACACTTTAAGCACGCCTTTGACAACACTAGACTCGCCCAGACTTTGTATTTAGTGTCAACAAACTAGCTCAATTTATGGATTGTGCAACTACGGTTCTTTGGCAAGTCGTGAAGCATCTACTTCGCTATATTCATGCCACGACCAACATTGGTTTTTTTATTTTCCAACAATTCTACCATGAAACTTCAATGTTTTTCAGATAGTGATTGGGCTGGCTGCCCAGATGACCAGCGTTCTACAAATGGATATCTTGTGTACCTTGGCAGCAATCTGATATCTTGGTCATCAAAGAAACAACCCACTGCTGCCCCAGCCTCATGCGGGTAAGCTCTCTTCTTTGTGAACTTGGTTTTCCACATGTTGTCCCTGCTATCATGTGGTGTGATAACTGATAACATCGGTGCAATTTATTTGAGTGTGAATCCTACATTACATGCCCGAACCAAACAAATTGAATTAGACTATCACTTTGTGTGAGAGCAAATCAAGTTAGGTAGGCTTTCAATTCGCTTCATTTCCATAGCTGACCAAATCGTAGATATCATTACCAAACTGCTTGGAAAACAGCTCGTCTCTATGTATTTTAGCAAGCTTCGTCTCTGTTTTATATTGGTATCAGCTTGAAGGGGGTGTTAGAGTATAACTCTATCATTATCTACAGCTCATTAATTATATTTGTATTCTTTGTAATTATCTCTTGTACTTGTAATTATCCTCTGCCCTCTTAATTGTTATCCCCCTGTATCTATCCCTTTTACTTTGTAAACTTATATAAACTCATTAGTGAATACGTCAGTAGAAGAAAGGAGTTATTGGCTTCTTAAGTCTTCTTATCATTCTCATTATTTTACAGATGTGCCCGAGTTGGGTTCCACCTGTCGAGTTATGGAAACCTCCCTCGGCAATTTCCTACCATCGGTTTTCACCAGAATTGTAGCCCATTTTAAATGGTTTTTGAGCTCTGATTATTCTTCAGTAGCCACCACAGAACTCCCTAATTCTTGGAAAATTTTCTGCGACCACAAATGGAGAGGAACTCCAACTGCTTTAGTCCATGTTCTTTCAACTGTAATGGAGTTCACTCCATTCTGGTCTTTTTCCAGAACCATTGCCCTTGAATGATCTTCTCAGCCATGTATCTATTCGGAAATTCAAACAAGAACATCCCTCCATACATCTCATAGATGTTCCCCCCAAATACATTTTTTCAAGTTGCAGGTGACCATCTCCTTATATCAGCAAGGGTGGATCTAACCTTAGTTTCTTCACCAAAGAGCCCCACTAAACATCCTCCATGCACATAATGGTAAGGGGAAGCAAACTATGTGCTATTACAGAGAAGACATCAAAAATATCGAAAGTAATTTTAATGTGTTGTTATTCTTAAAGAACATACACAATAGTAGCTTGAGAACATTCTGTTGTTAGAAATTTAGGATTAATGCATTTTAGATTAAACATAAGCAGGAGAGATAATTACCATAAGTATCCTTGTGAAATAGAGATTAAACATGTGAATTACTTGTGAAATAGAAATTTATAACTAGGTGTGACTAATAGCATAACTGAACTGACCTTGTCCTCTTTATTTTGTGTTTGGTCCTCACCCACTATAAAAGAGCTGTTATTGTCAAAGGAGAGAGATGACTTAGAAGAGCTGACTGTACAACGTTCTGGAAGTACTGAATCAAAAGGCGAATGGTCCTCTTCCAACAGGGTATTCGTGTCTCTCTCTGTGAAAGTAGCTTGAGAAGTGCTAACTATAGAATCTCCACACATAGAACAGATATCAGTAATTAGTGCACTTGAGTCAAACATCAAAGACGATATGACAAAAAAAAATGAAGTTAAAAGGTATGGTACAGATCATAGGGAGAAGTTGCGTCACAGAGATTTTTATACAACTACTATAGAAGATGAATAGAAGATTCAGAATTTTATTATTACCAAAACTTTCCTCTTTTTGCTCGTACTCCTGATCAGTGAAAGAGCATGACCCACTTAACACAGCAGTCGCTTTGCCATTCCAATGTGTACTCTCTGCTTTCAGTTCATTTGTGTTCTTCAGATCTTCAGCAGCAGTAGCATCTCCAATTGAACTTTCGAGCTGTTGAGCAGTCCATAACAAATTATACTTGTCAGATTTGCTGAATGAATGCTCTCAAATGGAGAGTTCTTCCATTAAATAGAAAGAATTCTGATTTACATGCCCAAAAAATTGTTGTTTACAACATTAATATCTGTTATTCCACATTGTTATATCTCTAAAAATATGTTACATTAATCTCTGATATCTCCTACATATGGAAAGCAATTGATATCATATCACACAAATATTTAGAACTATTATACAAATATGTACAACTATTAGAATCTGTCCAACATGCTAACATTCCCCTCAAATTGATATTGGGGGATCAGAAGGCATCAATTTGCCTACCTCTAATGACATTATTGTTAGAATAGGAATAGGAATATACAATCCTACTTAAATAGGAATAGGATTAGTATATAGTATCCTATTTGGTAAAGGATTGTATGTGTCTATAAATAGGGTCTCTATATAATAATGTAGATAAACAATTCAATAATATTTTCTCCAATATTTCTCACATGGTATCAGAGCATTGGTGAGAAACTTACACAAAGAAAATGGGTCAGCGTGAGTCAATTTCCACTGACTGTCAAAGGCTGGTTTGCATCCTTTTTTTGTTTTATATGTGTCGTGCGAAAACCACCACCACCACCACAATGTGCGGAACACTCGGGCGAGCAAACCCCAGAGACAGGCTGCCAAAAGACTCAGATCTGTGTCACCATGCGCTTCACACGCCAGCGCATGGCAGCATTTTCCAGCCAGTTTTCAGCAAAAAAAGAATCCGGTGAGGTCGCCTCTCCCTTCTGAGGCTGACCATATATTTATTTTTTTATTCCAACCAGTTCCCGGCAGTCAAATCTTATTTCTGACGGCTGAACCTTTTTTTTCAGATTCCGGCACCATTTTTCCAAAAATAAAATTGTGAGAAAATTCTAAGGGCTCATTTGGTAGCTGGATAAGCCCAAAGCTAATACATGAATAACTTAGTTATTCATGTATTAATTTTATACCATGTTTGGTTTGCAAATATGATAAAAATTATTCATGTATTAATTTTATAGAATGTTTGGTTGGTAGGTTTTCAAATGTTGTATAAAAGTTATTCATGTATTTTTTTTATATGGTGTTTGGTTGTGTTTTTTGTAATCCTACATAATTAATACTTACATAACTTATGATGGAATCTATGTATAATTTATGTGGGATAGAAGGTAGAATAAGTTATGTGGGTATTAGTTATACATGTATTAAAATAGTAAATTACACATTCACCCCTATTAATTTACTTTTAAATGTATATTAATTTATACCAAATCAAATAATTACTTTTTTTTCTTTGAGTTTTTTTGTAATCAAATAATTACTTTTTTACCTGTTAAATAAATCACTACCAAATTTTTTTTCTTTGAGTTTTTTTGTCTTAGTAATCGCTTAATTACTTTTAATTTATTTGCTTAAACTCTTATTAATTATTTTTGGAATTAAGAAATAAAAATTAGCTCACTAATGTATTGTAATCTCTATAATAACTAAACCCTGCATAACTAATACCTACATAACTAATACATGTATAACTAAACTCTACATAACTTATACATGTATAACTAATACCTACATAACTAATACCCACGTAATTAATACTCACATTACTAATACCTACATAATACTATCCAGCTACCAAATATCCCCTAATTTCACAATGTCTTTCGGGATTGATATTTTTTACTCCAAAAATATAGGAATCTCAAGCCCTATGATCACTTCAGAACTATAAATAAGAAGCTCACACTATTTAGTGCATGATCAGAGATTAGCTAGTCCTGCAGTTCCTTACAATTGATGAATTTTTCTCTCGTCTACAATCACAGCGTAGTTTCATCACCCACCATTGACTCCTCTGTTCTCGCATCTTACACCATAGAAAAACGAACATATCAGTCTATGGAGAATCAGCAATGATGAGGTCGTTTTGGAAAACCTCGATCCAAGTGTGGTCATTGTCATAAGCTTGGACACACTCGTGACATATATTATATTTTGCATGTCCCACCACCGAGCTATGATACTATTGCTCTAAAGGAATATAATGAGTTCCTTCGGAATCGCGCAAGTAAGTAGACATCTCCACAAGTAGCAACTGTTGATCATCCTAATCAACCATCAATAATGCTCATATTGCTCAGACAGAATATGATGAGTTCCTTCATTATCGACCAAGTAAGCAAACGTCTCCACAAATAGCTTAAGTTGCTCAACCTGATGCTTCTATTGCGAGTAATTCTTTTGCTTGTGTTTCCCAGTCTAGCACTCTTGGATCATGAGTTATGGAATCAAGCACTCCTAATCATATTTCTTGTAACAAATCACTTTTGTTTGATATTGTTTATTTACAATCTCTTCCTGCTATTACTTTAGCCAATGGGATCCAAATAGTTGTTTGACGTGTGCCCTACATTGTGGCATAAAATTTGTTTATATTTTTTTCTCATGCAAGACGCAGTACGAGATAGATGATTTGCACAAGACATGAATCACAAGGCCTTTACTATCCTACCTCTTCAAATTTCTTCACAGCATGCTCTATTACAAATCCTCGAGACCTAATTCACAAACGTTTGGGACATCCGAGTCTATCCAAGCTGCGGAAGATGGTGCCTAACTTGTCTAGTTTATCCACATTAGATTGTGAGTCGTGTCAACTTTGGAAACACACTCGTGTTACATTTTAACGTAGTATTGAGGGTCGTTCAAAGTCTATTTTTTTCATTAGTTCATTCTGATATTTAGGGTCCTAGTACAATCAATTCAACCTTAGGATTTTGTTAGTTTCATTTATGATTATTCAAGATGCACTTGGGTTTTTTTAATGAAAGATTGGTTCTAGGTTATTTTCTATATTCAAAAGTTTATTTGCTGAAATACAAAATCAGTTTGGTGTTTCTATTCATACTTTTCGTAGTGTTTATGCCTTAGAATACTTATCCTCTCGATTTCAGGAGTTTGACTCACCAAGGAATTATTCACCAAACATCTTGTCTACTAGCACTCTTCTTATTGAATCCCATGTTCCACTGCGTTTTTAGGCAATGCAGTCCTTAAATCTTGTTATTTAATTCATAGGATGCCCTCATCTTCTATGAGAATGTTCTACAAAGTAGGGTTGGCCTTCAAAGAAAGTAACATTAGCGGGCATAAAGTATCACTGGAGGTCAGGCGAGAAGCATCGATATCCCCTCTATACCTTTGAATAAAGAAAGATACATTTTTTTATTAGGTGAGGAAGACACATTTGAGAGCACGAGGAGCCAATTTGTCATTTCCTAGAGTGATGATATAGACAAAAAATGTGCTCCCAAAGACACGTGGTGGAAGAGAAAATAGGGTTGACTTAGGAAACAAAAAAAGAGTGTAGAACCTAATTTTGAATGGCAAAGGAAGCTCTTTGATTCTCTACTAGGATCGTAGAAGCTCTAATGCCATGTGAGAAATATAACAGAAAATATTATTGAATTTTTAGACATTGTAGTACAATCTTTTTCCAAGTAGGATTCTATTTACTAATTCTTTTTCAATTAGGATTCTATTATGTAATTCTTGTTCCTATTCCTATTCTAACAAAAGGTAAATATTAAAGGATCTAAAACTTGTTCTCCAAGATGAATCTTGCTTATTTACCTTATTGTAGTCATTGGACTGATGATCCTCCAAATCTGAATAACTTTTTCTTTCGAAGTAATCCACTTCTCTGGAGGAAACCTCACTTAAAATCCCTTTCCTACTGCTGCAGTTACTTTGCCAATCTCTCAATTCATTCTCTAGTTTAGAGCATCTTGTTTTCTCGTTGGTTATACGATCTCTAGGAGTGCAAGCTTCATTTTCAGCCACCTGTTACATGAAAATTACTATTCTGTATAAACAAATATAGTTCCTAAATGGTAAAGCCCAAGAATGAACACATAAAGCTATTGGTTTGGAAAACCTTGAACAAAGAGTATATAGTTAAGAAAATCACTACCTATCTACTTCAGAATCTTATCACAACGTGAAATGGAAGAGAAGAACCAAACTAAAATATATATGGTGGACAAGAAAAGGAAAATATTAGCAATATAAAAATGATTCCGGCACGTGTACCTCATTGCATTCAGCGTTCCGATGCTCCTCACAATCTAACGATTTTTTTCCTTCCCTACAGCAGCAATTATTTTGCCAATCCCTCAGTTGATTCTCTAGTTCAGCAGATCTAGATTTCTCACTAGTTAAGCAATTCCTGAGGGTGCAAATTTCATTTTCCGCCACCTGTTACATGAACACAACTACTCAGTACAACCAAATGTATGTAGTTCCTAATTGGTAAAGCCCAATAATGGAACCTAAAGTATATTAAAATCCAACAGTAGCAAGTTATACAAAAGTAATTGTAAGCACAATATACCTCCAGTTTTTTCTTGTATTCTTTCAAGACTTTCCACAAAGCTTTACCAAAATTTTGCAAAATGTGATGATTTCTCTCTTTCCTTTCCAATTCAACCTGATCAACTCTGAGAATATTCCCCACATATGCTTCTATAGTGGTTATTTCCTCAGATTGAACACGAACGTCTGTCAAGCTGACATCCTTCATTTCTTTCGCAGCCGCTTCTATCCAACAGAAGCAATCAATTTTAAACACAATCCTCTGCTGGAGATATTTTACAGTCCATTCTACAAAAAATGGAAAAAAGGAAAAAAAGAGATGGAAGAATTGAACATTTTGTTAACCTTTATTCAAAAGTTGAGGACATTCATCACTTCCTTGATTGATCTGCATGAAAACAACAGTTGACATGAATAAATAATAGCTATGAATTTTTTGAAGGCCGAAGTTGCTGGGTGAGGAAAACCTACACCTACAATGAGCAGAAGATTAGTTACCCCAAAGCTGTAGCTTGAATTTATATGAACAGTTCATGATATTTTTGGCACATCTTCTGTAGGATTCCCAGCTATAATAACTTTGGATACAGAACACAAACATAGCCCAATACATCACAGATTAATATATAAAACTTTCTTGAGTCAATGTGTAGTTGACAATGTGGACAAGTTTGCATTCTCCTATAATGATATTATGTTATTTAATTTGTTTCCTAGTCTGTAATTAACAGAATTAATTTTGTCTCCTCATTTTAGTTGATAGTATCCATCATTCATGTATATAAAAAATAATCATTTTCTTTTCTCATTTGTACAATGAGATCAATATAATTAACAGATCTATTTCCATGTAATTTTAGGGGTCGTTTGGTTTGAAAACAAGTTATGTTGGGATTAGTTATGAAGGGATTAGCTATGCTAAAATTAAGTTTTATTGGTTGTTTGGTTTGTCATTGTAAAATAATATGCATGGCATAATTTCTAAGAATAAGTTATTTGTTTACAAAAATACCCTCTAAGAATAAGTTATTTGTTTATAAAAGAGGGTTTAAGGGGGTACTTTTGTTATTTTACATTTTTATCCCCGGGATATGTTATCCCAAGATTAGTACTCCACCCACAGGTAGGGATAACTTATCCCAGTCATAATTACTAATCCTGGGATAAGTTATCCCACACTTTGCAACCAAACAAAGAATTGAGGGGTACTAAAAATTTATCCCATGATTATTTTTCCTTATCCATCACACCAAACAACCCCTTAGTCTTTTATTTAACTTTTCAGTTTTCAGCATATTCACAGATAGTTTTGATTTTAGTTCACTACACCTCCTGCTGTTGTGATTGTATTGTTCCTATTTTTTAAATAATATTTTCTGTTTAACCATAATAGGTGAATGAACAATAAATAGACAATTTTGAAAGAGAATTACAAAAGGAAACATATGAACATCATCTTAATGAAAGAGCGCACGATCAAAATATTGACTATTTTTCATAACAAAGAAATCCTGGAGGGCCAATACCACAAAATTATGAATTCAGTGTATTATAGGCCAATCCCTCTAACCCTTCTCCACTTAAATACTAAGCTTTTATCTCTAGAAAGGTTTGAACCTGTGACAGCCTAACCCACACATCACGCGTTGCACTCCTCCCACTTGACCAAACCCTGGAGGTAGAACAAGATATTATTTCAAAGCAATATGAATGTTTAGTTAACTTGGTTATTTAAAGTTGAGACCCAAGACATTGTCAAAAGATGTTGTCTTACAAGAGTCGCTTTAAAGCACAAAAAGACCAGAATGGTTTTTCTTTCTGTGTTGAAGGTTCAAGGATAATCTTAAGAGACTAACTGAAACTGATAATTCAGTAAGCAATCACCTCACACGAAATACTGAATTAGACAATCACCTCGCGCCAAGCCTCTGGTGAAACATGTACTTAAGCATAATGCCTAGGGTGCAGGATGTAAAATAGAAAAATGGGACAAATAAGACATACCTCAGAATCTTCACTTTTGCTCAACTTCATTCTTTTAAGCTGCACCAAGCTAGGTATTCTTTGCACAGGCCTCTTATTGTGGTTTAAAATTCCATGTTGTTCAATGACATCAAACCTGCATCAACAGTTCCTTGTTCAAAAATTACTTCTAAATAACAGAAAGGTCAACGCTAAACCAATTGTTACAACAGCCGTCATACTTGATTTTTGTATATGGTGAAGCCTGCCTTAGCAGAAAAGAAGTATCAAGGTAGTCTTCTTCCCCAGGTCTTACAGTTAGAAGCTGCAGCATGGACATAGAAAGCCACGAAGGACAATGTTAATAAAATTGTGGAACAGAAAAAATTGATGGACTTCCAATATTTTTAGAAGTTCATGACAGTTTTAAAATATCTAAACTGATTTCTGCAGGAGTAAATGCATACCAATGCCATCCGCTTCTTGCCTTCCAAATAATCTCGTAAGTATCTGGTCAACTATGCAAAAGAAGAACCCAGAAAATTACTAAGGAAAGTCAGATGAAGGATATTCTATCTGAGAGAAAAATAGCTATCCAGAGCTGGGTATACAATATCACCTATCCAACGAATAAAACCATTTTACAAACAGCCTCAACATTGACTTGGGGGCTGGGAATCAAAGACTCGGAGGAAGAAAATATAGCAGTACAGAACATATCTACCTTGAATATTAATCTCTAATTAACTGTGCAGTGATCTCGACACCAAATCTAGCACTACAATCACATTTTTGTTCAAGCTATTTCTTGACATAAATTTGTCTGAAATATGACTTGACACAAGATATTACTCTAATAGCTCTACTGTGTGAAACATTTATTACACCTTCCTATGCATTTTATAGGGAACTGTGTAAGATAACATAGGATAGAAGCAAAATGATTTATTTTGACAAGTAGAACCAAATATAGAAGTAACAAGCAGTGACTAGAGACCAATAAAATTTCCTGGAAAGTGATGGAGAAGGATAAGAAAGTAAGACATTACCAAAGAGTTTTGAAAGTGCTTCTGCATAGGTATCCTGGGGTTCTTCTGATGCTCCAGTAATGACTGCACAGAACTTCCAGTAGATAAGGAATAAAAAAGAAGAGTTCCATACCTTGATATTCATGAAACGAAAGTCAGAAAACCAGATTGATGCTACATACCCTTAAGCACAGGCCAAACACCATTGATGTGTTGTTGATAAAATTACTTTCGAGCAGTCTAATCCCCTAGACATGAGTAATATAATACATTAACCGCCAAACTTGCAACATAAAATCTAAGGTCTAAAAAAGATTGAAGAGTCACAATCTTCTTCAGGTGGTCCAAAGATCGAGGTCTAACCTAGTCTTGACAATAAAATCAAAGATACTAACGGAAATGGATCTTTTGAAATTCAATAGAACAGCTTTCATGTAATGTTATGATTCCAGATGCCAAAGACAATCTGTACCTGATTTCCAGTCTTCTTTTCCCTCTCAGCTCCAGCAAGGTCAACTATGGTCAGGACAGCACTGTTTGAGTTATCACCAACTTTTCCATTTACCTTCTTATATTCACAGCGGATGTTTATGATGCACTGTGAACGACTGCAATGATGTTAAAACTTTCATCATGATAAATACAATTGCAACATGACTATGTAAACCTAACCTGTCCATCATGTACATAAACTAGAGAATGATTCAAAACAAGATTTCGGTTTTCCGTCTTCTATTAATTCTTTATTCAAATTCAATTCCTACTATTTTAATTCTTGAGTTGTCCACTTCCCTTTGAATGATAATATCAAAGGGAGTCTCAGTAATTCTTTTATTGTGGATATGAATATGTAATTTGCCTCCGAAGATTGGCAGCGAAAGGTTGGTTTCCGCAATTGAAAAGATCGTTATTGTGAATGGTTCCATCAATCATTTCAAGTTTAAGAAGTACAAGAAGCACTATTACAGCTTTGTATCAAAGAAAAATTACTTAAGCAAGAAATCCAACCTTTGAAGAAAATAGAACAAATGTTTCGGGATATAATTAGGGAGAGACACTAGAAATATCACAAACCAGAGCATAAAGCAAAAGAACAGCCATAGACCAACATAAGTATTTATATCCAAAACTTACCTAGATTGATTGTTTGAATTTGTCATAGCTGTAGCACGCTTCAAAAGTCCAGATGCGATTAGAGATTCAGCTTGCTGACGATCATAAAGTACAGCCTGTTCAGAAGCACCAGAGTGCACACAATAATTTGATCTCTTTGAACCGCAGGGGTTATAGACTGGAAAAAAAATACAACAAAGAGAAGCTATACAGCAATTCAAAGGACAACCTCTTGCATGCCTTTAATAGATGATTGTTGGATAAACAAATCAGCCCCATCTTGAAGTAAATCAAATATCTTTTCAGATTTTCCTTTCTCAGAACAGATCTCAAACATGGATAGATAAAATATCCTGCAAGTGATAAATCATGGGAGAAAAAAAAAAGCAGTTATTGAATGCAAGCATTTGAAGGACATACATAGAATTGCAACTGTTTATCTCACAATTAAGAATGCAATGACAGTTTTAAGAAAGTTCAAACCTCACGAACTAGGAAACTGCTAAACAAATATATTGAAAATCCTTTAAAACATATATTAGAAATGAAAGCACCTCTGTGACTGCATCTTGTTATCTTCTTCTTGTGATAAAATTCGACCAAGAGCCAAAGGCACCATACCAGGGTCCCTTCCACACCCAAAGATGGTATGAGTCTTCCCAGAACCACTTGGTCCCAATGCAGCCAACATGCCACTCCTACCCTTCAGAAAATCCTCAACTAAAGGATTCACCATTTTTTCATACACTTCCCTCTGCAACACAAATCGCAATATCTCAACCTCAAACTAGAGAATCCTAGATATATTTCAATTTAATTCAAAAAGTAATTTAACATAAATGTAATTTCTAGTTTTCTGAAAATATAAACAACTAACCTGAGATGCTTCTGATGAAAAGACTTGTGAAAAACCTTGATAAACTTCTGATTTAATACGTTTGCCATCTTGTAAGCTCTGCGGAGGCGATACAGTTACGGAATGTGCATCGTTCACTGTCACACACACTTCATTGCTCTTTTTGAGCTTCTTCGGCAACGCATTGGTGGACTTAGGGTTTTTTGGCCAAGCAATTTTTGTCTTCTTCATTTCCGCGACCGATTTTTCTTTTTTCAGTGTTTCTCGTTGAATGTGTAATGTTCGGATTCTCATAAATACCTTGAGATTCTCCGACGATGCCTCTGTAAGTTTTTTTTCAGGGACTTCCATGGACAGAATGTCTTCAATGGGGAATGAAGAGATGTTTCGCCGCGGTGATGATGAAAGTTGGAGAAGCGGAGCAGGCGCGGTGGAGGACGGAGTTGCTCTTGCTTTCCGGTGAGGGTTCCGTCGAACGGTCGCCGAGCACGGACATGGTGAAGACCCTTTCGTCTCCATTTCTTCTTCGGTATAGTAGTAACACTTCACTACTGGAGTATCCGTACTAATACATCAAAAAGGGCGGAGATATTTGAATTAGATGAGCGGGTATCACTTGAGTTTGGACCCTGAAGTCAAAAGAGGCATTGGTCTAGAATTGGCTTTTGATTTTTAACTTGTAAGCGAAAAGTAAAGTTCGACATAAATATCAAAAAATTGGATCAAATCAAATTAATTTGATTCTTCGATTTTTTAATTTGGTTTTGGTGTTTTTTTGGAACTCCAATTCTTTGGTTCGGTGTTCGGTTTGTAGTTCTTCAGTACACCAAACTTTTATAATAAGGCATAAGTACCTCCTAAACTATAACCGAAATCTTAGTGACACATCTAAACTTAATTAGGGTTCTATTACCCTTCTAAACTATTTTAAAATGAAATAAATACACCTTAATATTGGCGTGGCATAGAGAATGTGCACACACTTGAAGGCAAGTGAACAACGAAAAAATCAGACACATGTCCTTTTTTAATTGATATATTTATATCTAGTTAGTACACATAATTATTGACATTAAAACTTATATATATATATATATATATTTCTTTGTAAATATTTATTTCCTTCCTCACTTTAAACTTTTTTGTTTTTTTTCTTTTATTAATTTTTTATCTTTTCAGTTTTAATTATTTTTACGGAAAAGGGTGCCCCTGAACAATGCGAAGTAGACCACTTATACCCTCCGTTACATTTTGGGATCAAAAATGCCTCTATCGTTATCCCAAGAGATCACAAATACCCTCAAGAATTAACAGCACAATTTTTTTATGATGTGGCAAGCTATGTATGACTAATCCCTCCACCTAAGTGTTGCCAACTAGGATTCCCACTAATACTAAATCTTGAAAATCATATTCAACATAGAACCCATCAACGAGTTACAAGTTTTCATTCCATTCCACCCTAAAAGAAGCCATTTTTAGAGACACCCAAAACCATAAACAGAAGGTTTATTCACAAGATGCAATAGTAGGCATACACACAGTCCACAATTATCTCCTTGATGCAATTGAGCTATGGAAATGTTCCCAAAAGAAAAATGAAAGAAAAATATGAATGCACGAATCAGCACCAACACAGTCCTTGGAAAACTTTGCAAGTAAGAGGTCTGAATGCACGAATCAACACATGAGCAAAAAAAGCCTCAAAAGAAACTACAATTTAGTGGGAATCCTAGTTGGCAACACTTAGGTGGAGGGATTAGTCCCACGTGGCTTGCCATGTGACTAAAAATTTGGGTTGTTAATTGTTAAGGGTATTTGTGGTCTCTTAGGATAACAGCGGGGGTATTTTTGATCCCAAAATGTAATGGAGGGTATAAGTGGTCTATTTCAAATAGTTCAGGGCAATTTTGATCCTTTTTCGTTATTCTTAAAAAGTTATGTGTATTTTATTAAAAAAAATTAAAAAGTTTTCTTTATTTTTAACGTTTTATTTGATTTTCTTCACTTGTTTTGAATTAACTTATTTTAATTATAAGACATTTGAAATTAAACTTGAAATCAAATCAAAAGGAAAGGCAAAGAAAAAATAAAAAGAATGAATAAAATCAATAGGAGAGAGAGAGAGAGAATCATGAATGAAGATAAAAAAAAAAGTTTAAATATAAGGTTAAAATTTTTTTAAAAATTACGTGCATTAACTTAGTTTAAATACAAGGCACAAGTATCCCCTAGACTATGATCGAAATCTCAGCGACGCACCTTAACTTAACTAAGGTCCTATTATCCCCCCCCCCCCCCGAACTTATTATTTTTTTTGTAATTTTGTGCACCTTTTTGGCTTACGTGGCACACTGTGTAACTCTACTTATGAGGCGCATGGGAGATGTTTGGAGGCGGCACTAACCAATAGAAATTGGCCACGTGTTATTAAAACGTTGAAAAAGAAAATTCTTTAATTCAAAATTTGAATAATCAAACATTCACTTTGGGTATTTTATATTGTTATTCCATGCTTGTCAACATGAGTATGGATTTCATGCAAAGGGTTTCTGAAATTTTGTTTCTTTCACTTTTTTTTTTCTATTTTTGTGTTTAGTATATTGTTATTTCATGCTTGTCAACATGAGTATGCATTTCATGCAAAGGGTTTATGAAATTTTGTTTCTTTCTCTTTGTTTAGCATTGCCTTATTAGGTTTTTCTGGGGTTTTATTGAAGGAACCATTTTTCTCTTCACTTTCGCATTTTGTATTTTATACTGCTATTTCATGCTTGTCAGCATGAGTATGGGTTTTATGCAAAATGAGATTTTTACTATTTTGATTAGTGATTCATTTATAAGATTATAACATTATTTCCTATTATTCTTTATAAATTGTTGTATTTTTTTTGTATATTGGAAGATGTGACATGAGATTTTTGTGTAATCTTAAAAGCATATTCACTTATATAAAGAAACATATGTATGAGTGTTGTGCATTTCACCCTTTTGTGGATCTAATTTTGACTAGTGGCAAATCCTTTTATTATAATCATCATTTCTTGTTATTGTTCTTTGAATCTTTTTTATTTTCATGTATAATTTATTGAGTTGGTAATGGGAGTTTGTGAAATGAGATTTTTTGAATGCAGAAAATGAGAAAAATGGACGACACCTGTCTCATAAATGTGGTTGGCCTTTCCAAACGCACATCCTAATGCTAAATGCAGAAGGGCACTCAAGAAGGTATGTGGAAACATTGAAGGACATAAGCTTGGAGAATTTGAAGCAGATAAAGACAAGTGGTTGGCCTTTTCAAACGTACATCCTAGTGCTACTCATTCAGATATTTATGATGACGAGCATCACTGAGATGAACATCAAAGAACTCTTAGTTAGAAATCTTGAGCCTTTTGCACAAATGTAGTTTAGTTTCTCTTTTCTGGTGTATTTTTTTAATATGATCATGTTTTTTGGCTTTAGATCCAAATGGTAAAAAGACAAGGGTTGAACACATTGGTCTTGTTGTTAGTGGGGCTATCCCTGACATGGAAGAGCATATGGAGGGTATCTAAAATTTGAATGTAAACATAGATATCAATCCTAATGAATTATTGAACGCCGATACAATTGGAGGTAAGCATCAAGGCTAATGATTATTCATATCTAGTTATGTTAAAGACTAAATTGTTTCTAGAATGTGTTGTATGGTTGTTAGGGGTTTACAATTTTTTTCTAATCTCTGTTGGATTTTGTTTTGTCGTGTACTTATGTTTTACTAAAAAGAGAAGAGACAATTTCATGTTTTGTGAAAGTTGATTATTGCTATCTTGTCTTTTTTTTTATATCTTACTTGGGGATTCAGGCGGGATTGAGGCAAGTAATGCATGGAACGTGTGACGCTTTGAAGATATTCATTGTAGCTGTTAAAACATGTAAGACATGCCATACTCTAGAAACTCTCGGTAAACAAGGGCAGGGAAAAGCTCCCCTG
The DNA here is from genome assembly GCA_018342035.1 of Solanum appendiculatum. Taxonomy (NCBI): domain Eukaryota; kingdom Viridiplantae; phylum Streptophyta; class Magnoliopsida; order Solanales; family Solanaceae; genus Solanum; species Solanum appendiculatum. Next base: position 479,400 of record JAGDQO010001671.1, read on the forward strand.
AAAACAACCTTTGTAAATTGTCATAGCTTTATGTGGGCATTTCTAGGAGTAGTTGCCCCTTGAACAGTTGGATTGACCAAAATTTTGTGATCATGAAACTATCAAGACAATAATAAAATAGGAGTTTAAAGAAATTTAGGGAGTATTGAAATCAACGTTTTATCATATGTTTTTTTCTTTAGTTTCTATTTGACTACTTTTTTAGAATTGGAAGAAATGACGTTCGGGAATGAGAAAATGGCAAAATGAAAATCGAGATTAAGAAATGGAAGAATGCTAAAATGAAGTTATCTTAATAGTTTCGTTGTTTTTTCCCTTTTTGTTTTCTACATAATTTGTCTCATTTCCTTTTTTTTGCGTGGGCACTTGGCCTAGTAGTTAATAGGGGCTATCTGGTATCATTTGAACTGCACAACATCCTTGAATTTTCTTTCTTATAATGCGATGAAACTTTTTAGAAGACAAATTGTTCGTTAATTTTTTCGTTCTACTCCTTAGATTTAGCAATCCGCCTTAACATTTAGAAGTTGCATTTTGTTCGTTAATTACATTTATTGGAAGTTAGCTTTTATGTGATCATATTTTCTGGATTTAGGTGTCAATGGTATGGAAGAGCTTTCGAAAGGCGTCTAAAATTTGAATGTGAACGTGAATATCAATCATGATGAATTATTGAATGTCGATGCAATTAGAGGTAAGCATCAAGGTTAATGGTCATTCACGTCTAGTTATGTTAAAGACGAAATTATTTCTGAAATATGTTGTATGGTTGTTAGGGGTTTACAACTTTTCCCTAATCTCTTTTGCATTTTGTGTTGTTGTGCACTAACGTTTTACTAAAAAGAGAAGAGACGATTTCTCATTTTGGGAAAGTTAATTATTACTATCTTGTCTTTTCCTTCTTTTTTTGTATCTTACTTGGGGATTCAGGTGGGATTGAGGCAAGTAGTGCACGAAACTTGTGACACTTTGAAGATATTCTTTGTTGAATTTAAAACATGTAAAACATACCATACTTTAGAAACTCTCGGTAAACAAGGGTGATGAGTGGTAAATTTGCACTCATTTAAGGCCTATTTAGCTCAATAATAAGTGTCCTTAATGCCTAATATCGTTCTTTTCTAATGGAATATTGATGATTTACAACTATGAAGGAAATTGGATAAGGCAAAGACTGATGTTTGAAAGAAGGGCCAAAAACACAAGAAGAAGTGCAAAGTGAACATTGTTGATCGCCTAACAAGAAAGGCGAGTCACCAAAGCAATCTGAGATCGCCTAAATTGACAGTACAATGAGTTAACCCTCAAGGTCAATTGGCGAAGTGAGGAAACAAGGGCGATACGCCGAAAGACACAAAGTGGAGTGCATAAAGATCGTCGACTCTGACAGTGTTGACAGATAAAACAATGGCTAAAAGGGCGATACAAGACACGGTTCGGCGATTTACCAAAGAGGCAAAAGCAAACTCCGACGGGATCGCTCAATAAGACTCAAACACCTGAAGCTTGGAGTATGGAAAAGGCGAACAAAAGGAAGAAGGGCGATTCGCCGAATGCAAACTTTTTGAAATTTTTTTTGGAAAACTATAAATAGCCCAGAGGAGAGAGAAAGAGGTATGGAAAAACTGAGAAAAATATTTTGAACATTCTAGAGAGAGAAATATTATCCTTTGAGGAAGAATACATTTGATAGTTGAATCTTTCAATTGTATAAACTTAATTTCGATAAATTGAGGTTGGATTCAAAGTGGGGTTTTTGTTAAATACTCAAATTCGTGCTACCCATGACTAATTTCATGCAAGGTATAATCCATTTACACTTTGCAATGTGTGTCTAAAACCCCAAGCTCTTGGGGTGTGATTATGGGATTGGGTATTGATTTAATTTAATGGGTTTGTTGAATTACTCTGTTTTATGGCTATTAATTACAAATTTGACTAATTGTCGGGTGATTAATTCATGAATTGAGGTGTCCATCTTAATTCTAGTTCTGATCTTGAATTGGTGCTCGAAAGAGACCAAGAAAAGTGGATAATTTGCTCAATAGTTGTAGTTAAGTTATTTAATTATAGTTCTAAGGTTTTGGGTTGCTTTGATTGGCATATAGATGAGACCGAAAGGAGATTATATGCAAGGATGTTTTGAGATCGAAAGAAGATTAGCGTCAATGATGATAATCTAGCTTATTTGTGATTAATTAGTTGTACATAGCAATTCTACTTCACCCCAAGTGAAATCACATTCCATCCCCCACACCCCAAGGATCCTTTAATTTTGTGATTCGTCGCTTGTTCCATTGCAATAATTTGATTTCGGAATTAATTCTATTAAAGTTGGTGGAGTGCTCCACCCATTTACTTTCATTTCAACTTCAATTGAATTAATTTCTTGTTAATTCTATAATTAAATTCTCAACCGCTTGGAATTCTTGTGGTGATCTCTTTACAGGCGATGAAACGAGTGTTCAATATGGCAATGATTCTAGTTGTCATAGGCAAGACAATGAAGATAGAAGGGATATGAGGTGGCTTCTCATACCACCTATGAAGTGGGAGCTATTTGTCTTCTGTCGGTGCATAAGGAGACTACTTTTATTATAACAACAATAAAGTTGCAGCTGATCAATGCAAAAGGTTTATTTGAGGGTTTAGAACATGAAGATCCTAATGAGCACCTCTAAAAATTTGCAAGTGTGTGCAACCCTTTTTCAGCCAAGGGTATCTATCAAGAGTCAATAAGGCTAAGGTTATTCCCTTTCTCCCTAAAGGGGGAGGCAACTAGATGGTTAATTGAACTGCCAAGGCTATTTATTACCTCGTGGGAAGGGTTGATTGGAATTTTCCTTGAGAGGTTCTTTCCTCCATCTAGGGTCATGAAATTAAGAAGGAACATCCAAAATTTTGAAAAAGTGCATGGAGAACCTGCACATAAAGCGTGGATGCGGTACAAGCGGGTCTTGTCACAATGTCCTAAGCATGGTTTCCCAGATGAGCTGTTATTGCAATACTTTTACCATAGTATTGACGTTATAAATAAGGGATTGATTGATCATCTTGTGCAAGGACGTATCATCAGACAATCATTCACTGAAGCGGCAAAGTTGCTTGATGAAATGACCAAGATAAAGATAGTTTGGTACACTAGTGATGACTATGTGTTACTCCCTCTATTGGAAGCATTTAAGGAACAAGAGGAAAAAGACCAAGAGCATGATAAAAGCATTGCTTGGTTGACCGCCCAAATTGGATTGTTATCTAAGCATATTCATAGAAAGGAAGCAAACTCAATAAATTCAATATCCCAGGGTGGATATGATGAAGAGAGGTACATGAGGGGTGGATAATCAGAGGGTTTTCGGTCAAGTTATCTTAAGCTTGTCGGAAATTAAGGTTGGACCAATGGGATTGATGAGAGAAGTTACAGAAGTCAAATATGAATGTCATCGTGAACCAACGAAGAACTACACTAATGATTTGTTGGCTAGAATTTTAGACAAGGTGGAGGGTTCTAACATGATGTTGCAAGGGATGAAGCGTGATGTTGCAGCTTTATCTACTACTGTTGTCTCACATGCATCGTCCATCAAGACACTTGAAGAAAAGATTAGCCAACTAACCACTCTTGTGTATACACCCTCCTATGAGTATGAAACGTCTCACACAAAGGAAAATTTAGAAGATGCACACCAACTTTTAGCTATCGTTACTAGAAGTGGTAAGACATTGCAAGAGGTAACGAAGTCCAACAACTCAAATGAGCAAGAGGTGGTTGCCGATAATGAATCACCTAGAGATGTGGATGAAGTTAAGGAAAATGAGGCAGAAGTTGAACCTAAAACTAATGTGATGAAAAGTAATGTTAAGGTTTCTCCTACATAACCTCAAATCAAGATCACACCCTCATTCCCTCAAAGGTTAAGAAAGAAGAACGACAATGCAAAGTTTCAAAAGTTTGTGGATATAGTGAAAGATTTGAAGGTGAATATTCCTTTGGAGGATGCCCTAACCAAAATGCCTGGTTATGATAAATACATGAAGGAGTTGGTGACCAAGAAGCAGGTAATAGATTGTGAAACCATCGAACTACCTCAAACATGTGGTGCGGTAATGACAAAGAACGATGTCCTCAAGAGAGATGACCCGGGAGCCTTCACGATTCCATGCACTATTGGTAAGTGTACTTTCACAAAACCTCTATGAGATCTTGGTGCGAGCATAAATTTAATGCCACCGATGGTGTTTGATCAACTTGGGCTTGGGAAACCGGAGTCCACAAGCATGAGACTTTTAATGGCCGATGGTTCCATAAAGAAACCAGTGGGTGTAGTCTATGATGTGTCGGTGAAGGTTGACAAATTTGTGTTTCCCACTGATTTTGTAATACTTGATTGTGAAATTGATGTTGACATGCCGATCATTCTTGGTAGACCATTTTTGGCTACAGACAAAGCATTGGCAGATGTAGAAGGTGGTGAGTTGAAATTTTGAGTTAATGAGGAGGTGGTGAGCTTCAATATTCACAAATCCATGAAATATCCAAGTGACATGGTGTCTCACTTAGATCAAATCAAAGAAGTTGTCGCAAGTATTGGAAGTGCAGCCTATTGTAGGGAGTCTTTGACTCAAGTGCTACTTAATTATGATCAAGATGAGATCATCGATTATAATGAAATCGTGGCTGCTCTTGTAGGTGTGGGTTCACATCACTCTTTCCAAGCTATACTTGACCTTGACTTGTCTAGTCGAGAAGCACCACCGACAAAACCATCCATCATTGAACCACCGAAATTAGAGTTGAAACAGCTCCCGCCTCATCTTAAATATGTTTTCTTGAGAGCCAATAGCACACTTCTGGTAATTATTGCAAGCAATCTTAAACAATGGTAAGTGGAGTTATTAGTCATTGTGTTGAAGAAGCGTATTAAAGCATTGGGATGGTCAATTGCCGATATTGTAGGTATTTCACTGGATATATGCACTTACAAAATAAATTTGGTGGAAGATTGCAAACCAACCATTGAACACCAACGAAGGTTGAATCCTCCAATGTAAGAAGTGGTGAAGAAGTAAATTATTAAATGGTTAGATGCGGGAGTTATCTTTCCAATTGCCGACAATCAATGGGTAAGCCCGGTGCAATGTGTGCCAAAAAAGGGTGGTATCACAGTTGTTCCTAATGAAAAAGTTGAATTAGCTGCCACTAGACCCTTCACCGGGTGGCGTGTGCACATGGACTATCAGAAGCTAAATTCTTGGACTGAAAAAGACCATTTTCCCATTCCCTTCATTGACCAAATGCTTGATAGGCTTGCCGGAAAGGGGTGGTATTGCTTTCTCGATGGATATTTCGGGTATAACAAAATATCTATTGCATTGGAGGATCAAGAAAAAACTACGTTTACATGTCCTTATGGCACATTCACATTCAAGCAAATGCCCTTTGGGCTATGTGATGCTCCAGCCACCTTTCAACGATGTATGCTCTCAATCTTCGCCGATATGGTAGAGGATTCCATAGAAGTGTTCATGGATAATTTCTCAGTTGTTGGGGATTCTTTTGAAGAATGTTTAAAGCATTTGGAGATGGTTTTGAAAAGGTGTGTGGATTCAAATTTTGTCCTTAATTGGGAAAAGTGCCACTTTATGGTGAAAGAGGGAATTGTGATTGGGCATAAAATATCCGGTGAGGGTATTGAGGTTGATCGAGCTAAAATCCAAGTAATTGAGAAGTTGCCTCCTCCAATGTCAGTCAAAGGTGTGAGGAGTTTTCTTGGTCATACTGGGTTCTATAGAAGGTTCATCAAGGATTTTCCCAAGATTCTTATTCCATTGTGTAAACTCCTTGAAAAATAAAGTACACTTGTCTTCGATGATGCTTGCATGGTGGCTTTCAAAACACTAAAGGAGAAGCTTATATCAGCCTCAATAATTATTGCCCCCGATTGGAATCTCCCTTTTGAAATGATGTGCGATGCTAGTGGCTTGGCTCTAGGAGTTGTTCGTGGACAACATAAGAACAAGTTCTTTTATCCTATATATTATGCCAGCAAGACACTAAATTGTGCTTAGAAAAATTACACCATAACAGAAAAAGAATTGTTGGCGGTAGTATACGGGTTTGAGAAGTTTCACGCATATTTATTAGGAACCAAAGTGGTCGTTCACACTGACCATGCAGCCCTAAGGTATCTAATGGCTAAGAAAGAGGCCAAACCAAGACTAATTCGATGGGTTTTACTCCTTCAAGAGTTCGACTTTGAGGTGAAAGATAGAAAGGGGTGTGAAAACCAAGTGGCTGACCATCTTTCAAGATTGGAGGCAGATGTTAGAGTGCCTGCAGAGAAAGACATTGATGATTCTTTCCCGGATGAATCGATAATGGTAATTTCCACACCCTCTATTCCTTGGTATGCTGATTTTGCAAATTATATTGCATGTGGGTTGTTGCCAGATGATTTAAATAGCTATAAAAAAGGAAATTCCTATTTGATGTAAAGAAGTATGTATGGTATGCACCTATCATTTTTAGAGAATGTGCTGATAATGTCATTCGGCGTTGTGTGCCAAAAGTTGAAGTGAATGAGATCCTTGAAGCATGTCATGCCTCGCCAACAGGTGGTCATTATGGGGGCATTTGTACAGCCGCGAATGTTTTGCAATATGGATACTATTGGCCAAGACTATTTAGGAATGCTCACGCATTTTGCAAATGTTGTGTCCAATGTCAATTGCAAGGGAGTATATCTAGAAGACATGAATTGCCACTCTTACAAATTCTTGAAATTGAATTGCTCGATGTTTAGGGGATTGACTTCATGGGCCCTTTTCCTAGCTCTTTTGGGAATAAGTACGTCTTTGTAGCAGTTGATTATGTCTCCAAGTGGGTGGAAGCAATATCTTTACCAAACAATGAAGCGCGAAGTGTTACAAAGTACCTTAGGAAGAACATCATCACAAGATTTGGCACACCAAGGGCTGTTATAAGTGATGGCGGATCACATTTTTGCAATCGTCAATTAGAAGCCCTCCTCTTTTAATATGGGGTCAAGCATAAAGTGGCAACACCATACCATCCACAATCCAACGGATAAGTGGAAGTGTCTAATCGAGAAATAAAGAGCACCTTTGCCAAAATAGTGAATGTTCATCATACTGACTGGTCTAGCAAGCTTGATGATGTACTTTGGGCCTACCGTACAACATTCAAGTCTCCCATTGGGATGTCTCCCTACAAGTTGGTGTTTGGGAAGGCTTGCCACCTTCCGATTAAGCTGGAACACAAAGCATTGTGGGCGTTAAGAAAAATAAACATGAATTGGGAGGCAGCATCTAGAGATCATGTCCACCAACTCCTGAAGCTAGATGAATTTCATTTAAAGAGCACCTTGGCCAAAATAGTGAATGTTCATCATACTGACTGGTCTAGCAAGCTTGATGATGTACTTTGGGCCTACCGTACAATATTCAAGTCTCCCATTGGGATGTCTCCCTACAAGTTGGTGTTTTGGAAGGCTTGCCACCTTCCGATTAAGCTGGAACACAAAGCATTGTGGGCGTTAAGAAAAATAAACATGAATTGGGAGGCAACATCTAGAGATCATGTCCACCAACTCCTGAAGCTAGATGAATTTCATTTACAAGCCTATAAAAGCTCGCACTATATAAGGAGAAAGTTAAAAGATGGAATGATGCAAAGATATTACCCCGCGAGCTTCGGGTGGGAGATTTAGTCCTATTGTTCAATTCAAGGCTGAAACTCTTCCCAGGTAAACTCAAATCCAAATGGATTGGTCTACACACGTTCAGGGTGTATAGTAATGGGGCAATTGAAATTGAAGATGCAAAAGGAGTGCGGTTCACAATTAATGGTCAAAGATTGAAGGCATATTTTGGGAAAGATCATGAAGTGAGGATGATTGAAGTGGTGTATTTGGATGATGTCTGAAGGACATATCCAAGTCGTGCCACGGCGTTAAACTAGGCGCTTCTTGGGAGGCAACCCAAGTGTTAGTGGATTGTAATAACGTGGATGTTCACATGTGTAGGTATGAAGCACTAGGTGATGGTAGAACAATTTGGTGATTCACCGAGTGCAATAGGCGAAGCTCGCATAAGCCCGCCCTTTGGGAAGCTCAACTTTAGGTGCCTACTTTCTATTAAGGCGATGACCATACATCATTCGGTGATGCGCCGAAGTCTTTAGGAGAACCTGATACAGTCCGCCTAGTTGGGCATAAAAACGAGAGGAACACTGGTCATTTCGGCGATGTTAATCACCAAAACAATGACTCGCCCATGCAACTTGGGCGATTACTAGGTAGATCGCTTAAGTGGAGTATGTATTGTCCAACTGATAGGTGATCTGAGTCTACTTAGCGATTCACTGATTGAAGACGACGATGATCAATACTAGTGATCCTTTAGGGAGTGCTTCTACCTTCATCTCTTGATCTCAAATATGTGCATTGAGGATACTGCTCTTTTCTTTTTGGTGGGGTGAGGGCCTTCGTGCCAATATTCCCCTTTTTGTTTGTTATTTTGTCATTTGAACAATTATTGTAGTTGCTTGCTTATGTTAGAGTGCTCTTCTTTTGGGAATTGTATCCCCATACTTCATTTTCTTTTCATTCTCTCTTGATGAATGCAACCCCCCATGAGTGTTAAATCGTGAAATGCTTGAAGTTTTCATTGATACAAATTTGAGAATTGATTTTGTTCAATATCTGTATTACCCCGGATTCAAAGGGTGGAAAGTTTTTACTTTTCTGGGTTCTTGTGCCAGACGGAGGCCACCTACGAACCGTAGATGGACTGACGGACCGTAGGTGGGAATCGTAGTTGGCCCACTGAAAATCTGTAAGATGCCAAGTTTCAGAACCTTAACGACGGTCTGCCAGGACGGCCCGTCGATTGACCCACGAGCCGTACATTGGACTCGTCGTTGTAGGGTCTAAATTGATAGTCTCTGAACCTACCTACGGAAGGACAAGACGGGTCGTAGGTCTGACCTACAGACCGTAAGTAGGGGCCCGATAGTTATTTTAAAAGGGTTTTTTCACTCAAAGACTTATTTACTAACTTAAGTCGGTTTCCTTCATTCCCTAACACTATATAAGTCTATTCAATCCTAAAATGTACCCTTTTCCAACCACTTTGCTAAATTCCCCAAACCCTCCTCTCTCAAATATTCTCTCTCTAGAAGATAGAAGATAGAAGATAGAAGAAGAAGAAGAAGAAGAGGGCAAGCTAGAGATCAAGAAATCAAGCTTTTTTCATCAAATTGCTTAAGGAATTGAGACCCTAAGGTATGATAGTGTTCATCCATGGAGCCCTTTCCTCCATGGAATCCCTAAAATCTCTAATTTTCAAGTTAGAAGTCTTCAATTAAATTAGGGGTTTTCTTCCATGTCATGGGTTCCTTGCAATGATGATTGAATTGATTGATTTATGAACTTTGGAGTATAAATTGAGTTGAATTTCATGAATTTAGATGAATCCCCATGAACCCATGCCAATTCCCCTAATTTTGAAATTATGCTTTTGTTGGTGGGTTGAATTATGAAGTGATGAATGTTATGAAATCTCTATGAATCCATATTGAATTATGATTCCTAAGCTAAGACTTTTATGATGAGATTATGAATGAACTAAGGATGATTTTATGAAAGTAAGCATGATCAATCAAAACTATGATTTTCCTCTATTATATGGGTTCCTTCAAGTATGGTCAAATTGCCTTGTTTATGGTTTTCTAAGCATGAGTTTGCATTGAATTGCATGATTTAAGAAGAATTCTCATGAACTCATATGAACTCTATGATTTGTAAGTTATGAGCATGATGAACATGGTAAAGATGAAGCTTATGAAATCATGCATGTCTCTTATGAAGCTAATGATGAATTAAGGGTGGATCCACATAAGCTATATGTTAAGTAAAGGGTCCTACCTTGGCAAGTAGGATGGCCCTATCGGTGTGTAGTTATACACTGGATTCCGTGTTGATAACTTACATGGTCTTATATGTCGGTTAAGTCTACTTCCCACAAACAATGAACTAAAAGTGTTGTTAAGATAATTTCTCAAGTAAAGTAAAGATGCTTAGCTTGCTTTGACCATGGTTTATGCTTTATGCTTCCTATACCTTATCATGTTTAGCTTGGTCATTGCATCTCATGAAAATGTCCCGTTTTAGCATGTTTTAAATGTTTTGTGCATTGCTATCATACTTGGTACTTGATTGTACTAACGCATACTCTTGCCTACATTGACTTGTTGATGTAGGGCTTGGTGATTCACCATCCACTCGTGGCTTGAGCTTAGTAGAAGAATTGTGAAGACTTGGTGAGTCCTCATCCATCCGAGGACGTAGCCTTGTTGTTTCTTACTTTCATGTTCTTTCATTTTGGCATTGTATTGGGCTACGCCCCAAACCTTATTTTCCATTCCTATCTTAGATTGGCTTTGAGACATGAGATGTAGACTTCCGCTATTTTCCTAAAAGATTTGATATGAAATTGTCTTTTGAACTCTTAAACTCTATGATCTTGTATGTATGTATGCTAAGTGGCTTGTATGAGGCCTTTCGGGGTCTCGTACGCCATGTCGCGTCTAGGGGGTACCTTGGGTCGTGACAATATCAATGTCTTAAATGATACTCATGATGAGCATGATGCGTAGTGTTGGTGTTGCGAGAACGAAATTGATGTGGTTACACCTTTGAATGATCTTTATGAATATTTTGTTGACTAACTGCGTTTTGATGTGAGCCTTGCAATGAACATCGCACGTACGCTTTTGATCTTTTTGGGATGTGCTAAATGAGTGTATTTTGAAGTGCCATGTGTGGTGAGTTTTTACCGGAAAACATGCATACGGAGTCTTAGAATTTGCCTTGTTAGTCCAATTGTATGAATCTTGGTGAATATGAGGCATGATCTTAGGTAAAAATTCAATGAGGGAACCATATCATTCATAACCCTATTGTGACTACCTTGTGAGGGTGTGAAACAATTTTGGCACCAATTGAGCCTAATTCATTTGTTGTCAACCAAAGGAAACCTCTTGAACCAAATTATCCCTACCTTCTCACGAAAACCCCCTTTTGAAGCATTGTAATGTTTGACTAGCCAACTTGGGCCAAAAGCCTAAGTTGGGGGTATGGAATAGAAGGATGAATGAAAGCCAAGTGAAGGACAAAGAAAGATGAAATGAGGCTCAACTTCGAGAATGTTACTAAAAAGAAGGAACCCCTCCTTATAAAAAAAAAGAGAAAATGTGTTGAATGAGAAAAAAATGGAAATGAAAAAGAGGAGTGAATGAAATAAAAAGGGGATTTCAAATAAAGTGAATGACAAGCCAAGAGTTGAGTTCTCAATTGAAAAAGAAAGAAAAAGGACTTGAGAAGAGGTGATGATAATTGCAACAATGCTTTGAAAGGGTAAAGTCACTAATCCAAAATTGACCATACCTTAACCCTCAGCCCCATTACAAGCCTAAAAGACCCTTGATATCTTATATGAACTGGATTTTGTGATGATTGGAAAATATGGGCAAACCTATGGGACAAAGCTTATATGTATTTCTCTTTTGAAAGAGCGAGAGTTGCATTGATTCCTTACAGCTTTGTTGTAATTGCTTTGTGAGAGCATGGAATTGTTCTTGATGTGAGGGCACTTGAATGCATTTGTTGAAACATGTTCTTGCATTAGACAAGAAGCCATAGTGAGCTTGAATTTGTGTTGTGACTAGCTAATCATCATTTGAAGCTTTTTGATCCTGACTTAGGGTGACATGCTATTGAAAGTAGTCTTGCCATGGCATTTGCATGTTAGCTCTCATTGAGTACTGCTATAGACACCCTTATTGAGCTTATTGTGTTTTCAATTTTCTTGAGGACAAGCAAAAGTGTAAGTTGGGGGTGTTGATGAGTGATAAATTTGCACTCATTTAAGGCCTATTTAGCTTAATAATAAGTGTCCTCAATGCCTAATCTTGTTCTTTTCTAATGGAATGTTGATGATTTATAACTATGAAGGAAATTGGATAATAGAATGACTGATATTTGAAAGAAGGGCCAAAAACACAAGAAGAAGTGCAAAGTGAACACTGTTGATCACCTTACAACAAAGGCGAGTTGCCAAAGCAATCTGAGATCGCCTAAATTGATAGTACAATGAGTCAACCCTCAAGATCAATTGGCGAAGTGAGGAAAGAAGGGCGATACACCAAAAGACACAAAGTGGAGTGCATGAAGATCGCTGAATCTGATAGTGTTGACAAATAAAACAATGACTAAATGGCAATACAAGACAAGGTTCGGCGATTCGCCAAAGAGGAAAAAGCGAACTCCGACGAGATCGCTCAATAAGACTCAAACACCTGAAGCTTGGAGTATGGAAAAGGCAAACAAAAGGAAGAAGGGTGATTCACCGAATGCAAAAGGTGGACTAAGTGAACGTCACCGAAAAGGACACGAAACTACTTTTTGAGCAAAATTTTGGGAAACTATAAATAGCCCAGAGGATAGTGAAAGAGGTGTGGAAAAACTGAGAGAAATATTCTGAACATTTTAGAGAGAGAAACATTATCCTTTGAGAAAGAATACATTTGATAGTTGTTTCAATTGTGTAAACTTAATTTCGGTAAATTGTGGCTGGATTCAAAGTGGGTTTGTTATTAAATACTCTAATTCATGCTACCCATGACTAATTTCATGCCAGGTATAATCTATTTACACTTTGCAATGTGTGGCTAAAACCCCAAGCTCTTGGGGTTGGGTGTTGATTTAATTTAGTGGGTTTATTGAATTGATCTTTTTATGACTGTAAATTATAAATTTGACTAATTACGTGATTAATTTATGAATTGAGGTGTCCATCTTAATTCTAGTTCCGATCTTGAATTGGTGCTCGAAAGAGACCAAGACAAGTGGGTAATTTGCTCAATAGTTGTAGTTAAGTTATTTAATTGATATTCTAAGGTTTTGGGTTGCTTTGATTGGCATATAGATGAGACCGAAAGGAGATTCTATGCAATGATGCTTTGGGATCGAAAGAATATTAGTGTCAATGATAATAACCTAGCTTATTTGTGATTAACTATTTGTAAATAGCAATTCTACTTCACCTCAAGTGAAATCACTTTCCATCCCCCCCACACCCCAAGGGTCCTTTAATTTTGTGATTCGTCGTTTGTTCCATTGCGATAATTTTATTTCTAAATTACTTCTATTAAAGTTGGTGGAGTGCTCCACCCATTTGCTTTCATTTCAACTTCTATTGAATTATTTGCTTGTTAATTCTATAATTATATTTTCAACCGCATATCATTCCTTGTGGGATTCGATCCCGACTCTTTGTTGGATTTTTATTGACGATGACCGCTCACTCTTTTGACTATTTTTAGTGGGTGATTTGAGTGTTATCAAAGGGTAGAAGAAAGCTCCTGTCACGATCCAAAGTAAACCTTAGACGTGACATGACGAATAAGACCCTGAGAGATCTTAAACAAGCCACTTGACATAAGCATGATCTAATGAAATACAATATATGAGAAATATAGGGAATATAAATCTCAAATCATAAGATGACATAAACGATACCAACAGAGTACACAAGAGAATACGTGGAATATAACTAAGTCTAACATAAGCCTTCCCTTCATAGATGTGACTAGGACAAACCCCTAAGTCACAAACATAATTTGAAAATTGAAAAGACAATAAAGCAATAAAACATCAATGGCCTTATCCTCGAACCATGGGGACTCACTAATCTAACTAATAGATAACAGAGCAATCTACCTAAGTGCATCCGGGTGGAGGAGCGTCGGATCCTATATTATGAGACAATATAGGCAAAAATATGCATTAATACGATGAATGTACTAAGTACAGGAAAATATGCATAAGCGTAAATACGAGATCATAATGAGTTAGAAACGTGAATATGCAAAACCAAGTAAGGACATAAAGAAGTTTAAAAGTCAAATTCATAAAGTGTATACAAGGTCAATGCATCTTCAAATCATAAGGAAAGATTTCATAAAACCTTTGAAGAAAACATAGTTCATTTGTGGGATATTTATCATTAACCGACAATAAGACCATGTGAGCTATAATATGGAATCTGGTGTAACCCTCACACCAAAAAAGAGAGAGACTACTTGCCAAGGTAGAACTCCATATCATTCATCTTGCTAAAGTGGATCCACTATCAAAGATATTTAAGACAATCCTAAGGGGCACATAGTTTGGGACAAGGAAATTGCTACCAAAGACCAAACCTCTATTAACATTAAGGCCTCCATTCCAAAATTCTCTCGGTGCTAAGTAAATTCCAACGAAAAAAGACATAATCATAATCATATCAAAATACTCTGACCATAGAAATTTCACCTTCTTTTGAGTCAACATCATCAAATGCGAAGCAATAGATGAAAATGCTTCCACAAACCTTCTATAGTAACTTGCCAAACCCAAGAAACTCCGTATATTTGAAGCAGACAACGGTCTAGGCCAATTTTTAACTGCCTCGGTCTTCTTAGGATCAACTTAAATACCATCACCAGAGACAATATGGCCAAGAAAAGCAACAGACCTCAGCCAAAACTCACACTTGCTAAACTTAGCAAACAATTGACGATCCTTGAGAATATGCAACATAATCCTTAAATGCTCAACATGTTCATCCTCACTCTGAGAGTAGATCAGAATATCATCAATAAATACAATTACGAATATTTCAAGATATTGCTTGAAAATCCTATTCATTAAGTCCATGAACACCATCGGGGTTTATTCAAACCAAACGACATCATCGAGAACTCATAGTGATCATACCGAGTTTGAAAAGTCATCTTTGGAATGTAACTTTCCCTTACCCTCAATTGGTGATAACTCGACTATAGGTCAATCTTTGAAAACAAACTCGCACCTTGGAGTTGATCAAACAAGTCATCAATCCTTGGAATATAATACTTTTTCTTTATGGTAACCTTATTCAATTGTGGAATGTCAATCCACACACGAATTGAACCATCTTTTTTTTGAACAAACAACACCGGAGCACCCCATGGTGAGATACTCAGTCTAATGAAACCCTTATCCAATAAGTCTTTCAATCGATCCTTTAATTCCTTAAGTTTTGTCGGAGCCATATGGTAAGGAGGAATATAGATAGGCTGTATATCTGGGAGAAGGTCAATACTGAAGTCTATTTCCCTTTCGGAAGGAATACTGAGAAGATCATTAGGAAACACTTCAAAAAACTCATTTACAATCGGGACTGACTCAAGAGTAGGGGTTTCAAAATCTATATCCCTAACCCTAAAAAGATGATAAATGCAACTTTTATAAATCATTTTCCTAGCCTTAGGCAATATATGAACTGACCCTTAAGCACGAAAGTTTTCCTTTTTCATTCTAAGATAGGTTTGTTTAGAATCTGGAATGTGACCAATTGGGTCCTACAATCTATAGAAGCATAGAAAGAGTAAAGCCAATCCATCCCAAGAATGACATCAAAGTCTAACATATCAAGCTCTACCATATCAATATGAGTGACTCTATGAGAAATCGAAACATGCAATTTCTATAGACTCATTTAAAAACAATAGAATCACCAACATGTGTATACTGATAAAGGTTCTAAAAGAATATCGAGACAGCCACCAAATATCATAGCCACATAAAGAGTCAAAAAAGATAATGTAGTACCCGGATCAAGCAAAGCATATACATCAAGATGAAAGACTTTCAACATATCGATTACAACATTCGGAGAACCCTCATGATCTTGTCGATTCTGAAGAGCATATAATCTATTATGATGAGGAGCACCAGAACCATAACCACTAGGCTGAGCTTGCCTACCATTCTTTCCCTTAGTGGCTTGCAATGGACACTCTCTCACCTTGTGACCACTCTATCCACAGCCATAGCAAATATTCATACCGGCTAAACACTTTCCCGGATGACTCTTGCCACACTTTTGGCAAGTGGGAATAGAAGATCTATTTCCACCACCTCCATGAGGCTTAGGGTTAGACACCCTATCCTTGTTGAACTTTAGAGCCAAAAAATTTGAAGAACCTTGATCGGAGAACTTTTTTTGGAATTGAGAATGACCATGTCCACCAAACTTAGAATGAGAAAAGTCACCATCATCGGTCCTTGCCCTTTTTGACTCTCTAGACTTCTCCTTTAGCTTCTCCTCTTTGATTTGTTTGGCATGTGTCATCAAACGAGAGATATCCATCTCCTTAATCAATATGGTGGTGCGGCACTCTTTGACCACCATTTTGGACACACCTGACACAGACTTACTCATTCATGCCCTTGAGTTGGCAACCATAGTAGGGGCATACTTAGACAATCTAGTGAACTTCAATGCATACTACTTCACACTCATATTCCCTTGACGAAGATTAATGAACTCAAGCACCTTCGCCTCTCTCATCTCAAGAGGAAATAAGCGATAAAGAAAAGCCCCTTTGAATTTTTCCCAATTAAGGGGACCCACATCAATTGTCCTCTCTTCCTTCCATTGGTTGAACCACACTTGAGAAACACCCTTAAGTAGATAAGCGGCCAAGTCCACCTTTTCCACCAGTGTAACTCTCATAATCTCCATGATCTTGTAGATTTCCTCAACAAACTGGGATCTTCATCAACTTTGGAACTAAAGAACTCCGGGGGATTCATTCTAGTAAAGTCCCTCACCTTTGTCACCGTCGTACCCACATTTGGGTTCACGGGATCAATGGCCTCTATATTATCTTGAGTCGTCATAGCTTGAGCCAACACTTGAAAAGAGGCTCAAAATTTAGCATGAGACATTTACTTGGCTAAAGGATCGACCGGCACTTGAAAAACCTCGAGATCCATATCATTACCCGTATTCCTTCTTGCATTAGCTCTTCGAGAAGGCATATCCTAAAAAGCACTCTATGGCTCGACTTTAGAGTAGTGAAAGAAGTAAAGTTTCCTAAACGTCTTGTAGCCTTCTATACATAAATATGATGCGGTTCACACTTATGAATAAGACTCTACTCGACACAGCTTGTCAGATATCCTAGGACCTTTCTAAACTTTGATGCTTTGAATACCACGTTTGTCATGACCCAAAGTACACCCTAGATGTGACATGTCAAATAAGACTCCGAGAGATTCTTAAAAAGCCACTTGACATAAGCATGACATAATAAAATACAATTAATGAGAAATATAGGCAATATAAGTCTCAAATCATAAGATGACATAAACGATACCAATAGAGTACATAAGAGAATGCGTGGAATACAACTAAGTCTGACATAAGCCTTCTATTCATATATGTGACTAGGACAACCCCTAAGTCACGAACATAATTTGAAAATTGAAAAGACAATAAAGCAGTAAAACATCAATAGTCATGTCCTTGAAACATGCAGACTCGCCTATCTAACTAGTCGATAGCAGAGCAATCCACCTAAGTGCATCCGAGTAGAGGAGCATCGGATCCTATATTATGAGACAATATAGGCACAAATATGCATTAGTACGATGAAAGTACTAAGTATAGGTAACTATGCATAACATAAATATGATATCATAATGAGTTAGAAGCGTGAATATGAAATAACAAGTAAGGACATAAGGAAGTTTAAAAGTCAAATTCATAAAGCATATACAAGGTCAATGCATCTTAAAATCATAAGGAAAGCTTTCATAAAACCTTTGAAGAAAACATAGTTCATTTGTGGGATATTTACCATTAACCGACAATAAGACCATGTGAGCTAGAACATAGAATCCGGTGTAACCTTCACACCGAAAAGAGAGAGACTACTTACCAAGGTAGAACTCCGTATCATTTGTATTGCTAAAGTAGATCCACTAGCTAGGTCATTGAATACAATCCTACAGGGGCACGTAGTTTTGGACAAGGGAATTGCTACCAAAGACCAAACATCTACTAACAGTAAGGCCTCCATTCCAAAGTCCTCGTGGCGCTAAGTAAATCCCAACGGAAAAAGGCATAATCATAATCATATCAAAATACTTGGAAAGACAACAATGAAAGACTACCAATCCTATGATAAGTTCATATTAGAATAGCTCCTTTCAAAACCATGATTTCATAAAATGCTCATAGTAGACACTTACCTTTCTAAGTATCTAAATCATGATTCCTTTCAAGTGTGAGAAAACCTTTCACAAATCTTTAATACTTATCTTAAAAGAACTCTTTAGTCATAAATCATTCTTTTCATAAACATGCATGAATCCATAATCAATTCATGTAATTGAAGTTCATAACTTCATACTCATAATCAAGTATAAAGCATGGGTCCATATGAAATCAATTAGAACACATGTAATTGAGTCAAATCATGCATAATAAGAGCAAAAAATAACAACTGAATCATAATAAATTGGATCCATGAAGAATAGCATGAAACCCTAGATAATTGGGTGAAATTGAATTAGAGATTTGAGTTTCTTTTGGAACCCAATGGATGAAAGGGATCCATTGGTGAATTTTCACATACCTTGATGATCAAAACCCTAAAAGTGGAGAGGAAACCTTGAACTTTGAAGAACCCTAGAAATCTCCCTTGAAGCTCCTTGGAGAGAATTTAGAGAAGAACCCTTAAGAGGATTTGTGAGTTTTAGTAAATGGGTATTGTTTTGAAGGGTAAAAACAGTTATAGGGGTAGTTATAGGATCAAAATTATATAGTTTTAGGGGTAAATTGGCTAGGAAAAAACCAAAACACCGCTAATTAAAAATTACTGGATGAGTCCTATATATGGGTTGGACCTACGGATCGTAGGAATTCCTACGGTCTGTCCTGGCCAGTGGTAGGGTCAAGTACTGGAACTCGAAATCTTGAACAATTTCCACGGTTAGCTTTCACGAGTCATCAACCCTCCTACGGTCCGTAGACCTCTTCCATAGAAGCCAATCTACCAAAAATCCTTCAATTCCAAATCACCTTCCACATAACCTTTCTACGACCCATACATTCCTGCAACTCATAGGTCTACTTCGTAGAACTTTAGGTCTCAAAAATTATTAACACAGTTTCACTCCTATCGGCACTTCCTACGGCCCGTAGTGAGTTCTACGACTCATCCTGTTTATCTGTAGACCATCATGAGAGACTTGACATTTTCTAAAAATCTAAACCAATTCCTATGACAGCCTTCCTATGACCCGTAAGACTTTCTACGGTCTGTAGACGGCTTCCGTAGAACATGTACCAGTGCCTAAAAATACAATTATACCAATCCTTTTCAACCTGTCAATTTTGAGGTGTTACAGCTGCCTAGGAAACAGCCTATGTGGATTTTCATAGCTCTATGTGGGCCTCCCTAGGAGTAGTTGCCTTTTGAACTCTCAAATTTTTGTGATAAGAAAACTATCAAGACAATAACAAAATGGGATTTACAAAATTTAGGGAGTACTAAAATCACCATTTTTATTAGATGTTTTTTCCTTTAATTTCTATTTGACTACTTGTTTACAATTGGAAGAACTGACGATCAAGAATAGGGAGTGTTTTAGGTATAAGAAAACGTCGGTTTTCAAAAAAAAATCGATTCAACTTTAAGGGAAAAATCAACTTTTTAAAGGAGCCGCCACTTAATTTTTTAAAAGAAATTAAGAAAACTTAGAGTTAATTTCAAAAGTTTTAAACACAGGAAAATCAATTTAAATTCCAAAGAAGGGTACGTGATTCACATTTGCACTTCAAGAAGATTTTTAAGGCATTTGAAATATCCGCTAACGTGCGGTTATCTGACGATTTAAAATATTTAGCTAATTTTCAAAGAAAGAAATTAAAGATATGCAAAATTTATTTAAGGAAGTAATTGATTTCCACATTTGAAACAATTTTTAAAAGAATACATTTTGTCCAAAAGACTAAGCAAAGAAAGCTTTTGAATTCCATAGAAGGATTGACAATTTGGAAATAATTTTTTACAAGTAAGAAATTCAACCATACTTTAATAGAGAAAATGGAGAAAGATAAATATTTATTTTTTTTCAAAAAAATTGTGTTATAAATAAACCAATCACAGAATAATTCATCTTTTGGAGAATTTGAATTAAGTTAAAACCAGATTAATATCAAATAAAACAAATAAGAATTAAATATAGTAAATACAACAAAAATAAATAAATATTGGGCCCAAGTCTGGTTCTATCCGCCTGAGCCAGTACTTGGGCCTAATTTTGCTGATTTTGGGTTTTTGCCCCAAATCTTCACTATCCTAAATTCTAAAAATGGGCTTCAACCCATTTATTTCTCAGAAATCTGCTACTTTAGTCCGTTGGACTGCTGTACTTGGGCTTTTGGCCCATTTCGACAATATACATTATATATAATTGATGTATACTGATGTATATCCTTGTATATGTACTTCCATTTCATTACATTTTAGCTTTCAACCCTGTTCATCGGCTTCCAATTGACTTGGCTGACTCGATAAAAGGTAAAATTGGGCCTTTGGCCCAACGAGAATATGAAAGGAGAGGGAATAAGGGTCCAATGGACTTGGCAGCAAGAAGTGTGTAAAAAGAAAGAGAGATGTATTTAGTAAATGGAATTCTTCAAGCATGTTTAAAAAGGAACACGTATTTAATTTAAGGGTTGGACACAAGTGAAGAGCTTAAAAAGGGATAATTGAATAAAAAATGTGTCCCAAATATCCATGCAATGGATAAGCTTCAGGATTAGACCAATAATCACTTTGACAGACTCATATTTCACGCTAATAAACAAATATGACTACAACATGTTACTACATCAATGGACAATAGCTAAGAAAGTGACAAATAACCTTAACAAAGACTATAACAAAATAGTTACACCACATAAATATTTAAAGCATTTATTAAGTCCAAATCTTCTAATGAGAGAGAGAGATAAACCAAGTTCATTAAAATCTTCAAAAAATAGTTCTTATAAGCATTGAATTAGTATACAAGGAAATGAAAGGATAGATCTGTAGCTACCAAAATAAACAAAGAAACCATATGCTGCTCCGAATAGCCATTTAAGCATGTTGAAATGAGGAAGAATGCAAGATACATGTATAACTGTGTCACAATCCAAGGTACCCCTTAGACGTGACATGGCGTACAAGACCCCGAAAGGCCTCATACAAGCCACTTAGAATATATACATACAAGATCATAGAGAATTGAGAGTTCAAAAGATAATGTCATATCAAAACTTTTAAGAAAAATAGCGAAAGTCTACATCTCATGTCTCCAAGCCAATCTAACATAAGAAAGAGTAATAAAGTTTTGGAAGTAACCCAATACAATGCCAAACTAAAAGAACATAACAGAAATAACAACTAGGCTATGTCCTCGAATGGATGAGGACTCACCAAGTCTTCAACAATCTTCTACTAAGATCTAGCCACGAATAAATGGAGAATCGCTGGTCCCTACATTAACAAGTCAATGTAGGAAAGAGTATGCGTTAGTACAATCAAGTACCAAGTATGGTAGCAATGCATAAAATCCTTTAAAACATGCTAAAACGGGACATTTTCATGACATGCAATGACCAAGCTAAAACCTGATAAAGGTTAAGAAACATGAAACATAAACCATGGTCAAAGCAAGCTAAACATCTTTACTTTTCTCGAGGAACATCATAAAAACACTTTAGTTCATTGTTGTGGGAAGTAGCCTTAACCGACATATAAGACCATGTGAGCCATCAACATGGAATCCGGTGTATAACCCCACACCGATAGGGCCATCCTACTTGCCAACGTAGGACCCTTTACTTATCATATATCTTACGTGGATCCACTAGCTAGTGTCTATCATAGACCATTATCCTATGGTGGCACATCGTTATGGGACATAGGTAATCACCACTTGTCCACTCGGTGCTAAGCATAATTCCCTCGGATTAGACATAGTTCAATTATCATAAGTAGACATGGGTAGTCGCCTCTTGTCTACATTAGGGAACATGGGTGATCGCCTTTTGTCCCTTCATTAGAATAGCTCCTTAATCATTGATTCAATTTTCGTTGAGCAACCCTTTCAACAAGTTATGAATCATTACATGTGAGAAAACCTTTCACATTCATAGGTTGAGTGATATATGAGAATTCCTTTCACAGCTCAACAACAACATCAACATATCATAACTTTGGTACTTCAATCTCAAAGCACCCTTAATTCATCATTAACTTCATAAGAGACATGCATGATTTCATAAACTTCATCTTTACATAGTTCATCATGCTCATAACTTACAAATTATAGAGTTCATATGGGTTCATGAGAATTCCTCTCAAATCATGCAATTCAATGCAAGCTCATGCTTAGAAAACCATAAACAAGGCAATTTTTCCATAATTGAAGGAACCCACATAATAGAGGAAAATCATAGTTTTTGATTGAACATGCTTACTTTCATAAAACCATCCTTAGGTCATCCATAATATCATCATAAAAAGCCTTAGCTTAGAAATCAATCTCATGCATGGATTCATAGAGATTTCATATAGTTCATCACTTCATAATTCAACCCACCAACAAAAGCATAATTTTGAAATTGGGGGAATTGGCATGGGTTCATGGGGATTCATCTAAATTCATGAAATTCAACTCAATTCATGCTTCATAGTTCGTAAAACAATCAATTAAATCAACATTTCAAAGAACCCATGACATGGAAGAAAACTCCTAATTCAATTGAGAACTTCTAACTTGAAAATTGAAGAATTTAGGGATTCCATGGAGGAAAGGGCTCCATGGACGAATACTATTATACCTTGGGGTCTTAATTCCTTAAGCAATTGATGAAGCAAAGCTTGATTCCTTGAACCTTAGCTTGCCCTCCTCTTATTCTTCTAACTTCTAGAGAGAAATATTTGAGAGAGGAGAATTTGGGGAAATCTTGTAAAGTGATTGGAAAGGGTAGTTTTTAGGATTAGAAGGGCTTATATAGTGTTAGGAGTTGAGGGGAACTGACCTTGATTAGTAAATAGGCCATTAGGTGAAAAGACCAAAAAACCCCTTAAAATATAACTGACAGGCCCCATCGGTGGTTTGACCTACGGTCCGTAGGTCCAATGATGGACCGTCCTGGTCAACCGTCATTGGGTTCAGAGGCTGACCATTTGGATCCTGCAATGATGGGTCCCATGTACGGCTCGTGGGTCAATCGACGGACCGTACATGGCAACTGTACGTCTAAACTTAGGGTTTAAGAATTTTACTAAGTCTGGATGAGACCTACGAGACCCATCTACGATTCATACACTAGACAACGGGCCGTCTTGGCACGCCGTCGTTGGGGTTTTGAAACTTGTCATTTTGAAAACTTGGGCTTGCCACCTACGGTTCCCTCCTACGGCCGTAAGTCAACCTACGATCCATAGGTGGCTTCTGTCGTTATTGGCACCAACCTAGAAAATAAAAAATTTTCCACCCTTTCGAATCCGGAGTATTAGAAACTGTACACTCATATTTCTATGTGTTTATGAACAACTCCACATGAAGCAAAATAAGCAACATAGTGAATTGGTATGTTCTACTAGTAATGAATTAGAAGAAATCAAATTAGTCAAGACATGTTTCTTGGTTTAAAAGTAAAGGAAGAAAAAACTTTAAACACTCCTCTGTAGGCATTTGTTCAGAGTGGGAATCACCGATGTTAAGTAGACATTGACAGAGAACAATAAAAAGCACTTGAATAAACCAACATGCTGAGATTATTATAGGCAAAAAGACTAACAAACAATCCGATTTTTTCTTTATCAAACCACCTTCAATCCCAAGGAAAAATGAAACTGCAATGAGATGTCTTAATACACATATTAATACATGATTGAACTCACTTAAATAGCTAAGCCATACTACTAAAGAGACAGTAACAAGCTGGTTCATCAATATTCAAGTAAAAAGGATTCAAGACGAGAAGTAATAAATAAGCATGAGTGACCTCGTTATAGATAAAATGAGCTCAAATAAGGACGAACGAAGCAATAAAACTAGAAATTATGGAGGATTCATCGTATTTAGCCATATTTGAGTGCTAAAACGACAAATTTTGTATCAACATTAAAACTAGA
This sequence comes from Solanum appendiculatum, assembly GCA_018342035.1. NCBI lineage: Eukaryota > Viridiplantae > Streptophyta > Magnoliopsida > Solanales > Solanaceae > Solanum > Solanum appendiculatum. Next base: position 503,497 of record JAGDQO010001671.1, read on the forward strand.
CATTGAAATCGGTACAAACTTCATTAAGAAAACAACCATGCTAACAAAGAAACGAGACAGAGGGAGCAATTACATGACTAAGAAGTTCAACTAAAAAAATGAGAGAGATAATAAGGAAAACTTAGTAAAAAAACATACATAAACCAAAACATCTCAACAGTAACTCAGAAATTTAATAAGCTTAGAAGTATATCAAAAACATGATAGAATTCATGAAAAAGAAAAAATCCATGAAGGAGCCATATCGACAGACAGAAGAGGAGTTTTACCTTTCTCGGAGCAGTTATATAGGAACGCGAGACTCTAAAGACGATTCCATCACCACGTGAAAAGAACTCTGATGAAAGCTTTCAACGGAAAAGAACAGAAAGCTTAAGATGAGACCTTGAGATTCGAATTTTTTAACTTAACAACTATAGAAATCAAAATTCTTCTTATGAATCTATATCACTGTATTTTTGCCTCTCTGCCACAACCTCTGATATGGAAGGAATGAGGGGTATATATGGAAGGCAAATTAGGGCTAAACTTGAGGGGGGAAAATCGTATAAGGACAGGGGTCAAAATGGAATTCAAAATTTAAATTCCTTAAAGGATAAGGAATATCCTTTGCATTGATCCTAACCTCCAACAAATTGGAACGAATTGCTGAGGGGAGCCATCTGATCTTGAGGTGAGGATGGATGAGGCATGAGATTTCTCCACTTGGCGCTGTTAATGTACGAGGGATGTGACCACACTACTGGAGCTGTATGAGTTGTTGAGAGAAAACGAGATAGACAATGAAGGCCTGTGTATGGGTTGTTGCATTGTATGTATCAGCATGTATGTTCTGAGTATTTTGATGCCACATGAACGTTGTTGGGTCTCTTATGAATTGAGAATTGGGCTGGGTTGGGATTTGTTTTGAGAGAAGTGGACTGCTGAGAATTGAATTGGGTCGGATGGGTTCGGCCCAAATTTGGTCTCCAAGATGGGTTGAAGGTGAAGTAAGGAGGTGGCTAATTTTGTAATTGAGAAAAGGCCTAATGGGTTTCAATTATAACCAATTAAAATTTAAAACGTGGCCAAATTGCGTTAGTTTAGTGAATTCGGCTAGAATTTAAATAAGATGAATCAATATTGATTAATTAACAAGTATCTTAACTTGACGAAATAAAATAATTATCTTAAGTATAAACTAATTAGCTCAAAAACATAATTATTAATTAACTTAAACTAACTAACAAAATATTTTTAAAAAAATAAAAAAAATTTGAGATGATTTTCGAATATTCATAAATGTACCAATTATATAAAACATAGATATTATTTAAAAATTATAAAAAGTGACAAAACTATTTAAAATAACTTGAAATAAATTGTGAATTTATAAAATCAATCATTTCAAATCATTTGCAATTAAGGAAGCTCAATGATTAATCTACAATGTGGAGGGTCAAAATTGGATGTCAATAGACTGTGCCTTTCTTTGGGTAGGGTCGATGAAAGAGATCCTGGACAAAGAAAATTGACGAGTCCAATTTTGGCCGATCACATCTTTGTCCAGAAAATTGACGAGTCCAATTTTGGCCGATCACATCTTCATCCTTTAGGAAAGGGATTTTGGTATGAACTTTAGGAAGTTATTGTCGGAACCCCATATTGAGTTTCCTACATATCTCAGGCTATATGAGAATTCAGGCCACTTGTAGTTCGATATGCTTGATTTGATGCACGATTCCGAGAAGAGTTCAAAAGCTATCCCGATATCGAATTATGAAGACACTAGAATGCTCAGAAATAAGATTTGAGAAAGACTGTCAGAATACAACCGAATTTTCAACATTGAGCCCACCTATATATGCCCAAACTTGGGAATTAGGCTGTTTGTAGTTCGACTTAATCAGTTGAAAAAGAAATCTCTTATGCTAAGATATCCTTCAGTAGGGAAGAGTGACAAAAGAATCAAGTATGAAAAAGAGGCTTGAAAACTCTTAGACATAAATGTGGTGCTCTTCACACCCCTAATTAAGAACTTACACGAACATAATTTCCAAAGCTCTTGGTGCATTGTCACTCAAAATGGAAAGTTGCCCCCGATGAGAGTCGAAGTTTTCCAGATGCGAAACTGAAACTAACAAACCCAAAGAAATACCCACATTCCTTCTGATAGGGGTGTGGTTTGATTGTGGTAGAAGTCTCTCCTCAGCTTGCGTCCAAAGAGTTTGGCATTCCTCTTCGGACTATGTCCCAGTTCACTGCTAAGAAAAAAGTTTCACATTGTGCTGCATCCTTTTGATGTAGTTGGCACCTGTGGTTTGTTTGAGGATTCATCCTCTTGGATGCTCTTGACAAAGACTGAGTTAAAACTCATTAGTATGAAATATAATTCAAATTGAGAGGTAATGTCTTTTACTATGTCGACACTTAGTCACTCTCTTTGAAAATTTGATGTCCGCTTCCTTTAGTTTGACGTAGAGAAAATAAAGCATATATTTTATGTTTGTAATATCTTGAACGTTGTCCTCCTTTGGTTTTGACGTAATAAAAAATGAGTTGATGTAATATGTTGATGTCCCCTTTGGTGATGATATTATGGTGATGAATTTCTTGCAATGAATTGATGATGATGTCTCTCTCGGTAATGATATTATCTCATTCTATAATATGGTATGAATGACCCTCTAGGTGAAGATATTATATTATTTTATAGTAAATCATGAATGACCCTCTGGGTAAAGGCATTATCATTTGATAATAAAGCATGAATAACCATATGGGTAATGGTACTATCTCATTTGATAATACGATATGAATGACCCTCTGGTGATAAAGAGGTTTTCCCTCTGGGTGATAAAGATGATGTCTCTCTGGGTAATAAAGACGATGTCCCACTAGGTGATAAAGACGACCCCTCTGGGAAGTGATATTATCTCTTTTGATAAGATGGCATGAATGTCCTTCTGGAGATGGTATTATCTCCTTTGATAACATAAAATGAATGACCCTCTGGGTGAAGATATTATCTCATTCGATAATACGGTATGAATGACCCTCTGGTGAAGATATTATCTCACTTGATAATAAAGCATAAATGGCCCTCTGGGTAAAGATATTATCTCATTTGATAATACGATATGAGTGAATAACCTTCAAATGTTTCTAGATACTGGAAAATGTGATACGTCAATATTGCATTCTCTTGGTGCTTTCACTTGTTCCATCTTCGAACACTTGTATGTTCGTTATGGCTCTTGTCTTGTTGGGGATTTGAGAGAAACAATGTAACTCACATCCCAAATTGCTTCTTTGGTATCAAAAGCGTTAATGCCTTTCTTGCATCCACAGAAAATTTATTAGTTTTAAGTGAACTAATCTGTGTTGAATTGTTTGGTTGTTTGCTCTTTGTCTTGCTATCTCCGGTTGATTGCTCTGATCTTCTGCTTCTTCATAGGTACAAAACATAAAATGTTCTATGCAAAATATTTTGAAACATATAGAAAAACTCTATGGAAAATAGGTTTTCAAAAAGCATTATTTGAAAAAGATTACTGCCAAATATCATGTGACGCCAAGCTTAAATGAACGTCCTTGGTTCCACACTTAGAGCTTATCTGATAACTTGTTTTGAGAGATTCTGAAGATGTTTGAGGCTTAGGAAATTCAACATAGTTCTCTTGAAGTTATCTATGATTGAGGTTATGCACTTGATTTTGAATTCTGATGATGTGGGGGATCACTTGAAGTTAACCTCAAACTCCTACTCATGTGGGAGGTATTCGAAGTTTCCAAACTTTTAATAATGTTTGGTAAATTTTAAGGTCATCCTCAAAAGTTTCTGTCTCAGTTAGATGTCTTGGCGTATCTCAGACTATTGATAGATGACTTGTGAAATTTTTGAGATCCTCTCAAAAATTCTGTCCCAGTTTCTATTGTTAAGAGAAATAGAAACCTTTAGGGGGGGTATGACCAAACCGTTGTGGTGCCTACATATTCCGTTGAGGTAGAAATCAAGTCAAATGTAGTTCCCCTCTCGATGATTAAATGAAATAGGAAATTTTGATAAGGAAACGACCGAGGCCGACATAGGCCGCCTACTTATCTCATTCTTGAGAATTCAGGTCGAATGTAGTTCTAATACAAAGGGGAAATATTGAAAATATATAAAGGGGTGACCGAGGCCGACATATGCCACCTACGTATCTCATTCTTAAGGATTCAAGTCAGACGTAGTTCATATACATAGGGAAAATATTTTAAGCATGAACCATTACAAGCAAATAAAAATGATTACAAGGAAAATGACAAAAATACAGACTGAGTCTTCAAACATAATATCTCTTGACAACATTTGAATTGATCGGTTTCGGCCACTCTTGGCCACCCATCTCTGACAGGATTAGGGCACGTCCAGATAACACTTTGTGAATCATGTACGTTCCTTGCCAATTTAGTGCAAATTTTCCGTTGTACTCATCTTGATGGGGAAAAATGTGTTTGAGAACCAACTGACCCATTTCAAATATTATGGTTCTTACCCTTTTGTTGAAAGCACAGATCATTCTTTGTTGATATAGTTGACCATGACAAATGGCAACCATTCTTTTTTCATCAATTAATGCTAAATGATCAATCCGCTCACAAACCCAATTGACATTACTCAATTCAGCTTCTGGGATGATTCTCAACGAAGGTATTTTAACTTCGGTAGGTATAACCGTCTATGTTCCATATACTAGCAAGTATGGAGTTGCTCCAATTGACATTCTGACAGTCGTTCTGTAAGCCAACAAAGCATATGGTAACATCTCATGCCAACCTTTGTGATTGTTAATCATTTTCCTCAGAATCTTTTTGATGTTCTTGTTGGCAACTTCTATGGTTCCGTTCATTTGAGGATGATAATCGGTTGAGTTACGGTGGGTAGTCTTGGACTGCTCACATATCTCTTTCATCAAATGGCTATTGAGATTTGCTCCATTATCGGTAATGATGGAACCTGGCATCCCAAACCTGCATATTAAATTGTTACGAACAAAATCAGCCACTACCTTCTTGGTCACTGTTTTATAAGAGGTTGCTTCCACCCACTTGGTGAAGTAGTCAATGGCAACCAAAATGAATCTGTGTCCATTAGAGGCGGTTGGCTCTATTGGACCAATGACATCCATGCCTCAAGCTACAAATGGCCAAGGTGAACTCATAACATTGTGTTCATGAGTTGGTACCCAAATCAAATATCCATGTACTTGGCATTTATAACACTTTTGCACAAACTTGCAACAATTATACTCCATAGTCATCCAAAAATAACCGGCTTAGAGGATCTTCTTCACCAAGGTGAGCCCATTCATATGAGTACCACAAACTCTAGCGTGTATCTATTCAAGAGGTTTCACAGCTTCAATAGCTTCTATACATCTGAGAAGACCCAAATCTGGAGTCCTTCGATAAAGGATTTCCCAACTTGGAAAGAAATTGTTAGCCATCCGGTGTAACGCCTTTTTTGATTGAATGTTAATTTTTTTGTATAATTTCCATTTTCCAAGTACTTTTTATGTCAAAATACCAAGGCATTCCATCTGGTTCCGCTTCAACATGCGAACAATGAATAGGTTGTTCTTTCACATCTATCTGCAAAGAATCAATATTACTTGTATTCGAATGTTTGATCTTTGAGGTGATGGTGGAAAGAGCGTCGTACAATTCATTCTGCACCCTTAGAGTATGCCTAAATTTGATTTTACAGAATCTTTGGCACAACTTTTGCACCAACTGCGCATACAGTGTGATCTTTTGGTTCTTACTACCCAATTTCCTTAAACCAGATGAATCAGCAAATTTGAATCTCCAATCACTAACAACTCTTGAACATTCATATCGATAAAGCCAAGAATACAAGCTTCATATTCAGCCATGTGGTTTGTGCAATTAAATCAAAGTTTAGCCTCCATAGGGTAGTGTAAGCCTGGTTCTGACACTAAGACAACTCCAATCCCATTTCCTTGGTGATTTGCTGCTCCATCAAAGAATACCTTCTAACCAAGATATGCTTTGGAGATGTCTTCTTCCACAAATGCAACTTCTTCATTGGGGAAGTAAGTTTTGAGCGGTTCATACTCTTCATCGACTGGTTTTTCTGTGAGATGATCAGCTAAGGCTTGTGCTTTTATCTCTTTTTGAGTCAGTAACACAATATCAAATTCACTCAAAAGAATTTGCCATTTATCCAGCTTTCCGGTTGGCATTGCCTTTTTGAAAATATACTTCATTGGGTCCATCTTGGAAATGAGGTACGTAGTGTATGAAGACAAATAATGTCTCAACTTTTGAGCAATCCAAGTTAAAGCACAACATGATTTCTCCAAAATAGTATAGAGGGCCTCATAGACTTCTTGCTCAAGTAATGCTCCTTCTTCCCAATTTCATCATGTTGACCGAGCAAAGCATCCAAATGCGTTATTTGAGATAGACAAATATAGCAACAATGGATTTCCTTCCCGTGGAGGAACCAACACTGATGGATTGGATAAGTAATTTTTGATGGCATCGAAAGCAGTTTGACATTCTCTGGTCCATTTAGTCAGTTCATCTTTTAACTTAAAAATGGCCTCACAAATCTCAGTAGATTGAGCTATGAACCGACTAATGTAGTCCAATATTCCCAAGAAACTCATCACCTCTTTTTTGGTCTTTGGAGGAGGTAACTCTTGAATCACCTTGATCTTGGAGGGATCAAGCTCGATGCCCCTTCTACTAACTATAAATCCCAACAATGTGCCAGCTGGCACTCCAAAAGCTCATTTGGCGAGATTTAGTTTCAAGTTATACTGGTGCAGGCGATCAAAGAACTTCCTCAAATGAGTCAAGTGATCTGAATTCTCACGTGATTTGAAGATGAAATCATCCTCATATACCTCAATATTTTTGTGAATCATATCATTAAAAATGGTGGTCATAGCCCTCATGTAGGTAGCAATGGCATTCTTGAGGCCAAAGGGCATCACCCGATAATGATACACTCCCCAAGGTGTAATGAAAGCTGTTTTTTCTACATCCTCTTCATCCATCAAAATTTGGTGATAACCCGTAAAAAAATCTACGAATGACTGCATCTCATGCTTGGCACAATTATCAATGAGAATATGGATATTTGGCAGTGGAAAATTATCCTTAGGGTTAGCTTTGTTGAGATCTCTATAATCAACACAAATCCAGATCTTGCCGTCGTTCTTGGCCACCGAAACAATGTTAGCTAGCCAAGTTGGATATTGCATCACTTCCACAACTTTGGACTGAATTTGCTTGGTAATCTCCTCAATCCTTAAACTCAAATCTGGCTTGAACTTTCAAGTTTTTTGCTTTACTGGACTGAAATCTGGATTGATTGGCAATTTGTGAGAAACAATGTCAGTACTCAGCCCTGGCATGTCATTATAAGACCAAGCAAATATGTCGATGTATTCTCTGAGAAGTCTGTTAAGATCTCTTCATTGAGTTTCCGTCAAATAGACACAAATTCTCATTTCCTTTACAGATTCTTCATCTCTTAGATTCATGGTCTCAATTTCCTCCAAATTTGGCTTATATTAATTCTCAAACTGTCTCAATTTCTTGGCAAGGTGCTCGGGTATCGTGGTCTCCTCATCATAGTCCTCGCACTCATTATCTTCTACCTCATTTTATTCATTCAACTTGTGACATGACATGATGTTTGCAGATTTTAAATTATTTATACTAAAATTATAAACAAACATAGTTAGATAAATAAAAATATAAACAAATAAGTAAATAATGAGCAAACTTTACGATAAGGAATACCTTCATTTATATAAAAAGGAGTACAAACTTTGGCCATGACTATAGGTCAATTCGACTTTTTCAAACATCACAAGAAATTCAAAAACCTCTTTGGATAAAAATTGCATAAAGGGTGGGTCTCGGGCCTCTTTTGGACTACCACTGACTTTAAAACAAACATAAAAACATGTCTTTTCTACCAAGATGTGCAGAGAATCAGAAGGGGTGTAGAGGTCCAATTAGGCATTTGCTTCTCTGATTCAACATCACGAATGCCTGATGTCTCGGTTATCTCCTCAAAGATGGCATCAACATCTTCAAAACAATCCCAGATTCTTTCCTCGAGACCGCCATCATTGACATACTACCGCACCAAAAATGACTGATATAAGTGAGGTATTGGCATGGCCAGTTCTCGATCAACATTCTTATTCATCACTTCTGCATCATCTTCTTCCGTTAGAACATATCCTAAACTAAACTTTTACTCTTTGGTGGGAAATGAATAGGCTTGATGATACCTTGAAAATACTTTCCCAATCCAAAGCCTGGTTCAAAACCACCTCTAAGCATGAAAATGGCTATCATCTTGTAAACAGAAGGCATAAGAGGTTGCAGAGCTAAATCATTACCAGGAGCATTTACTATCTCCACCGTGTATAAGTCAGAACCTATAGTAACCTCATGGACAACCGGTGCATACCCATTTAACTGGTTTCCTTCACCAAAAGTGACTAATTCGTAGTCATTTCATATGAGCTTCATCAGTTGATGGAGGGTAGAGGGCACTTCCCCAGCCATATGGATCCATGGTCTTCCCAAAAATAAGTTGTAACTGGTAGTGATAACCATTACTTGAAACTCAATGCTAAACTATGAGGGACTTACCTAGATCTTGAAATTCACTACTCCTAGCGTGTCTCTTCGGCCTCCATTTAAAGCCCTTACATTAACTTGGTTTTGATGAACCTTTCCCAAGTCAAAGTTTAATTTCTTGAGGATTGACAATGGACAAATGTTCAGACCAGATCCATCAACAATCAAGACAGAATTCACAATCTTTTCTCGACATTTGATAGTGATGTGTAAAGCCTTGTTGTGCGTCGCACCTTCAAAAGGTAACTTTTCATCAAAAAAACTAATGCAGTGCCCCTGAATGACTTGGCTCATCAAAGCTGTAAGATTATCACTATTCATACCCACAGGTACGTAAGTGTTGTCCAAAGCTCTTATCAGGGCTTGCGTGTGATGTTGCGAGCTCATCAACAAGGCCCATATAGAGATTTGGGCTGGTGTTTTCTCTAGATGTTTCACAATAGAATACTCCTTTGGTTAAATTTTATGCCAAAATTCTTCAGCCTCGGCTTTGCTAATCGGCGTTTTTTATTGATCTTTTTATGCCCTCCTTGAGCCAACTCTTCTAGTGTGTAACATCTACTAGACCTAGTGATGCCATGAGTGGCAGCAGTTTCGATCACAAACCTCTCTTGATTAGGAATTTCCCTTGGTACCAAAGCAACAACTTCTTGGGGTGTCCTAATCTCAAATTCTTTCTTCTCATTTATACACAATGAGGCTACATCTTTCTCAAGGCCATCAGGATTGGTCGAGACTATCGCCATTGTCACACACCAATCTTTCTCTGTCTCAATCATATTGATAGTGATCCCTTCATGATTTGGCAAGGGGTTACTACAAATATTGGGAGCGACAGTCTGAAGAGTAAGACCTTTCTAATCAATCAGATCCTGGATCTTGTGTTTCAAATTGATACAATCCTCGGTATCATGCCCAACACTATTGGGATGGTATGCACATGTCCGATCGGCTCAAAAAAATCTAAAGCTCGTCTTGACAGGTTTATGCTCAATATGATAAATCGTGCCTGTAGCTGTCAATCGTTCAAACAACTTTGTTCGACTTTCGACAAGAGGAGTGAAATTTCTAGGGGGCTTCTTTTTGAAGTTTGGGCGAGGAGGGTCATAGTTGTTTTGTGAAGGTGGCAGTACTTGGTGAGAATTTGGAGGGTTTTGGCAGGGAGGTGTTTGTAATGACCCTCCAAGTCATTTCTATGTTAATGGCTTCTTTCTGTCGTTTAGAGCGTTCCTGTAGCGACCACAAGTCATTTATGACTTGCTGGCACTGACTGTTCGGTCACCTGGTCGTTCGTTTGGGTTTTATGCCTGTTTTTCTATTTTGGAGCTTATGAATCTTGAAAAGTTGATTTCGGTCATAACTTCAGGTAAATGACCTCAGATGAGAATTCTGACGGTTCCATCAGCTCCGGAGCGGCTAAATTAGGCTAGGAGCATGGTTTGCCCAAGTCCCGGGGTTTCCGATGTCATTTTGGGGCTAGTTAGCTCTTTAGTCTTTGAAATTTTGTTTAAGGTTAGTCAACCTTCTTGGAAAATGCACTCGGATGGAAATTTTGATAGCGCAGTTAGTTCCAAAATATCGAGTTTAGTCTAGAATGACCCTTCGAGAATTACCGGGATCTTCCGATCTGATTTTGAGGCCTCCGGTAGAAGTTGGCTAAAATGGCTCTTCGGGTATGGGACCCACTTTTTATCGAAATGATCTCGTATGGAAATTTCGACCACGTCATTGAGTCCAGAATGCCAAATTTGAGGGGGTAGCATATTTCGTTTGCGTGCACGAGGTTTCAAACGAATCCCGAGCACCCCATCGGAGTTTTGGAATTGTCCAAAGCTCAGCTAGTGTAGCTGCAAAACTTCAGACTCATTTACTCTCCGCGTTCGCAAGTTAGGCTTCGCATTCGCAGAGGTGTGGGAGAGTCTAGTCCGCGTTCGCGGGCCAGAGGCCACGTTCGCGGAGGTCTGTGAGGCTGGGTGGTTCCTAGTGCTTTACATTCGCGGAAGGCTCTCTGTGTTCGCGTAAGCCTGTTGGGTGAGAGGCTTCTTGTACTCCGCGTTCGCGGAGGTCAGCTGGGTGAGGGTGATCCTTGCTCTCCGCGTTTGCGGAGGTCTGTGCGATGGTGGAGCAGCTTGTGCTCCGCGTTCGCGGTTGGGGAGATTACTCTCCACGTTCGCGGAGAAGAAGGGCCTGGCATTGTCTATCTAATAAGGTCGAAGCTCACTCGATGGAGAGCTTCAAAACCTCATATCTCCCTCATCTTGAATCAGTTTTTGGCGATTCGAAGTCCCAGGCGCTTGGATTCTTGTTGGCTTCGTTGGTTTTAGGTTGGGGTTCATTGGGTGTTCCTCATTTTTCGTGAAATTGAGGGTAAGTTCTTTGTTGGCCTATTTTGTTTAGTTTTGTGATTTGTTGTCATGGGCTGTTAGGAGCGGATCCGACCCTTAATGGGCGATCCATTTTGGGATTCGTGTTTGGGGAAGAATTTTGGACCTTTTCATGAAGTTAATTCTAGAAAATCTGGAGCGGGTTCCACTTTGCCCGATTTGACTCCAAAATTGGTCTGTCTCCGAATTTGTCATTTTTAGTGTCTAAACGACCGTATTGACGTTGTGATTCTATTTTTGGTAGCGTGGCAGCAGTCTGAGGCTATTCGTAAAGGGAAATCTCTGATTGGGTGAGATGGAGCTCTTGTGATTGGCTTTTTGGTAAGTTACGGCTTCCCTTTCTTCTAGATTGAGCTTGAATTTGTAAATGCTGGTTGATATTTGTTCATATGGGGTGGCTAGCTAGTATTGTTTCCCTGCTTATCGGATTTCCTATTTTATAGTTGACTGTTGGGCTGGTTTGGGCTAGTATCATGTTGTAGATTGGGTTGTTGACTTGGATTGTTGGTATTTTTGTTGGGGACTATCTGTTGGGAGGTTATCTATTGATGCAATGGGTCTGGGTCTTTGGAGTATGTGCTGGGTTGATTATTGTGATTTCGGACTTAGAATAGGTTAAGGTAGTATTGCCTTAGTCCTATGCACCTGTTGACTTGAGTAAGTATCCGACGGCAATTCGGATGGACTAGATCCTTGTAGACTGGTATAACAGACTTGGGTCTAATAGTATGAGCCTTAGTTTAGGTGATTTCATGGCTTTCGGACCTTCCGATTCTTTCCCCTCTATTTATGCGATGGTGGGATGCTGTCAGAAGATGCTGTGTTTGCGTCGAATGACAACTGGGTTGTGCTAGGCTGGGAGCCTTCGGTTGATATTCTTGTGGGGCGGCGGCCCGTGATGTTTAGTCTTGCGTTGTATTGTTCGTGGTGGATTTATCTGGTTTGAGGTTGTTAGCTCCAGTACGAGACTGATGTTACGCGGTTCCCATCAGGTATTTCCAGCGCTAGGCTATCGGGGGTTGGCTACCAGTTTAGGTTCGTAGCTGACGTTATACGATTGCAGCCCATTATTCCCAGTGCGAGTCCGTGTAGCGTAGGCTACTAGTCCCAACCCGCAGTTGACGTTACTCGGGTTGAACCGGTATTTCCAGTGCTAGACTATTGAGCATAGAATGATTAGCTCCAGTCCAAGGATGACGTTTTCGGTTAGAGTCCGGTATTTCTAGCTCGTGACTGATGATTGGGTGGGGCCCAGATATTGCTCTAGCTTAAGACTGACGTTACCCGATTAGAGTCCGATATTTCTAGCTCGTGACTGATGATTGGACGGGGCCCAGATATTGTTCTAGCTTGAGGCTGACTTTACGGTTAGAGTCTGGTATTTCCAGCTCTTGATTGATGATTGGGCGGGTCCTAGATATTGTTCCAGCTCGAGGCTGACATTTCCGGTTAGAGTCCAATATTTCCAACTCGTGACTAATGATTGGGCGGGGCCCAGATATTTTTCCAGCTCGAGGCTGACGTTTCTGGTTAGAGTACGGTATTTCTGGCCCGTGACTGATGATTGGGTGAGGCCCAGATATTGTTCCAGGTCGAGACTGACGTTACCCGGTTAGAGTCCAGTATTTCCAGTTCGTGACTGATGATTGGGTAGGGCCCATGTATTATATTGTTGGGTTCGGGACCCATAGGTGTTACGGCTTCTGGGGATGGATCTCATTCGTTTTGTAGTATAACTCTTCTATGTACCTGTCGGGCTTATGGGAGTCCGTTCGGGTTTTATTTAAACTTGCGCATGTGTGTGCCCAGCGAGTCTTATGGGGGGCTCAACTGGGTTTAGTTAGCTATCCTCAGTTTACTTTCTGCTTGTTCTGTTTCCTCTCTGTTGACCTCTGTTGTTGTTGTTGATTCTATCTTGTCCGCCTGTTTTTACCGTTCTTGCTCAGTTGGCCTATGATGCCTACTAGGTACCTATTGTTTTGGTACTCATGCTACACACTGCATCTATTTTCGTGATGCAGGTCCGAGCACCAGTTATCAGCGTTGAGATCGGGCCTACAGCTGTCTGTTCAGAAGACTAGGGTGAGCACATGGCATTCTGGGATTACCTGTCTCCTTCTGTATTTATCTTTTGGCTTGTGTTTTGTTTTCGAGACAGTTGTTTCTATGGTCCACTTTTGGGACTTGTACTCTTGTTAGTGGTTGTGTACATGTGACTTCCAGGTTTGGGAGGTGTCTCGTATATATTTAGTTTGGTTTCGTTTCAGCCTTCGTTTATGTGTTCTTATGGTATGCTTCCACTTAGTTTGGACTAGTTTCCACTCTTAGTCCCATTACTGTTAAGTTCTAGGATAGAGTTTGGCTTGCCTACCGGTGGGTTGTAGGTACCATCATGACTTGAGAAATCGGGTCGTGATAGTGTTGGTGCTTATAATCTTGGATATGATTGGGCTTGGTAATTTAGCTTCGGAGGGGTATTTTGGTAATGTGGGGGTGGGGTTTGATACATGGAGGTGGTGTTTGGTAATTTAGTTAGATATTTGAATAATTAGGTGATGGGGCGTGATAATTTTGAGGGGTATTTTGGTAATTTAGAGGTGGGGTTTGATAAACAAGAGGTGTAATTTGGTTACTCGGTGGTGAAGTTTGGTAAATAGGAGGGGGTATTTTGATAATGTGGAGGTGGGGTTTGGTAACTTGATTGGGTATAACAAACTAGGTATGAATTTTGTGGGCTTTGTAAGTTGAGGATTTTCTGGAGTGTCTTTTTCCATCATATGCGTAGGAGACAGAAGACACATCCTCTCTTTTTTTCTTCAACAATCCTGAAGATCCGGCTACGGCGGCAATACGGGTGATTTTTTTGTTTTTAAGCCCATCTTCGATAGTTCACCCACCTTGACTATCTCGACAAATTTTTCTCCAATGAGCAACCTTAACCTATATGCATATTCACGGTAGCTTTCAGTGGATTTCTATTTGATTTTCTCCAAAGAATAGCGATTAGGAATGATCTCCACATTATAAGCAAATCGCTCAATAAAATCCTAGCTAATGCGTTCCAACTAGACCATTGTTTCATCTCTTGGGAGGTAAAGCATTCCAATGCCTGTCCTCTTAAGATTCGGCTAAAGAGCCGCATTAGTACAACCTTATTCGTTCCAACTCATATGACTTGATCACAATAAGCTCTTAGATGAGCCAATGGGTTTTTGGTTCCTCTAAAAGTTTCAAATTTTGGCACTTTGAACCCTTCTGGCAGGTCTAAATCTGGATGGATACACATATCTTCATAGTTTAGTCCCAAAATATTTGGAGTATAGTGAAACTCCTTCATGGCTTTCATGTTCTCTTCTTTTATACTCTATTTGACCATTTCCTTTTTGGCCCTCACTCTTTCTCTTGTTCCTCATAATGATCAAGCTTAGGACAATTAGTGTAGTGCATATGAGGTTAAGTGTGGACTATGATATGAAAAGTGGATTTTGGAGGTAAGGGTTGAGTGATAGATGGGTTTTGGGCATTTTGTGGGGTTTGGTATATAGGAGAGAATGTCTGGGATTTGTTGGCGTTAGGTTTTGAAGGGGGAGGGAAAGGTCTTAGAGGTATTTGCATTCAGGCTTTGAAGGGAAAGGAAGGTATGAGAGTTGTTTGCATTTAGGCTTTGAGGGAGAAGGAAGGTTTGAGAATTGGTATGTAGGTTTTGAAGAGGAGGCGGTGCTTGGTGTGAAGTGCCAACGTGAAGTGGGTTGGGGGGTGGTTAAGTCGATAGTGGAGGGATTCTGAACAGAGATGGTGGGTGGGTTATTTGGGGCATATTCGGGAGTTTGATTTGGAGGAGGAAAATGGAGTGGAGGCCTTCCGTCACCTGGAGTATTAGCAGTGATGGCCAGATTAGACAAGCCTCAATTTTTCTGTATCTCAACTCTCATGTTGGTGATCTGTTGCGCCAGCTGGGCAATTAGTTCATTTTGTTCAACAATAATGGGATTCACTACAATAATTTCGGTCAAACCAATATCTTCACTATTATCAGTTATTTTCTCTTTCCTTTCAACAAATTTTGGTTGGAGAAGGAATCTTTGGGAGCTTTGGATCGCGTGAAGTATGGATGTTTGGCCAGCTTATCAACACAGATCAGTTCTAAGTACCTGTCAAAGAAAAACAATTTAAAGATAAATCTATTAGTTTTAGTTCAAAACACATGATGCAAAATATCACATAGAGAGAAAATAAACACATAAGAGTTGCTTTGTTTGAGGACAAGTTAACCCACAATTATCGAGAAATGATTTAAATAGGAAGGAATTTGCCTATTTGTTTTTTAGACTAGTGAGTCAGGAAGGTTGACTTGCGTTGAGCCAAGGTCTTCTTGCATCTTTCCTAGTTGTATTCTAAGCATCTGTCGATGTGAACTCACCATTTCCTTATAAAAATGAAGGGGAAAAGAAGCTTTTAAAAGATAGGGGCCGGACCTTGAAAGGCTGCCTACGTATCTCACGAAGGAGAAATCAGGCCCTACGTAGTTCAAGTTTGTACAAGGATAATGATTCTTCATTCATTCATGACTTTATTACAAGAAAATTTAAAACATACAATAAGAAAAGCTCCTAGAAACACGTACGATGCCTTTCCTAAGGCTTCTTTTTCAAGAAACACGTACTATGCCATTAATAAGGTTTCTTTTTCAAACTCACTAATCACCTTCTTAGTTTGATTTTTGACTAGTATCGGAGGGGGTTATTAAGCTGGATCTTTCCCTTGTTGACCAAACACTCAAATCACGATGGAATGTGAGACACTTCTCAATGTCGTGACCCTAGGTGCATGGTAGGGACAAGTTTTGTCGTCTTACAGCCAAAGGGAAAAGGCTGTTTTTCCTTGTTTTATCAGGGGTTAGGATCCTACCTTGAACCAACTTGTAGTAGATGCTTAGGTACGACTTTGCAAAAGCTATGAAGTTGTGACGGTGAATCAAAATGTCTTTTGAGATTGGCGAACCAGGTTCCACTTGATCACAAACAAGAATATTGTGAGGGCCTCATATATGACTGATTCTACCAATATTGACCATACCATGAATTGTAGTCTTCAACTTCATGCATTCATCCGTAGTATGACCTTTCTAATTTTGATGGTAAGAACACTTCTTGTGTGCATCTTTGGGTTCAACCCTGGAGCTGGATCCTTTGAGGGGATGCAAGATGCCTATAGCACGAAGAGTTTGATAAATTGTTGCACATGTAATGACTTTGGGACCCAGGTCATAGTCTCAAAAGTAAACCTGAAGGGTGATCTTTTCGTCCCCTTCTCTATGTCATTCTAGCAAAAGGGTTGCATCATCAATTCCCTATTTGAATTTCTTCTTAGCAACTTCAGACTCATTTCTTTTAGCAGTAGTTATGTCAATCCCTTCTATAGTGGAGGGATATTTTTTGTGCAGCTTCCTAATCTCAAGGGCTTAGTCATCCTTTTTTCTTAAAGTTATGGCTATCAACTCGTCAACCCTGGCCATCTTTCCTTTCAAGATCTCAATCTTAGCATCCGTTTCAGCACTTTTAGCTAGCGTGATCATGTTTGCTAGGTCCACTTCTCGAGTCCTTCTCTTGAATTCATGGATTTCTTGATTGATTTGGTACTGCCTCATCGTCATTACCTCTTCGGTCTCCTCAACCTCAATGCTCTGATCTCTTTCCATCTTGACGACAATTTCAACCTTTCCTGAGAAGATAGAGTAAGGTTTTAGGAATTGGTAATGGGATTCAGATTTGATTGAGAAACTAAAGACTCGAGGAGTATATTGGATGAACTTTGATAGTGACTTTTTTTTGGTGTTTATGGGGATTTTTTAGAAATTTTTTGAAAAGGGGTGGGCTAGAATGTCCTCATTCAAAGCAACATATTCACGTAAGCAGTTATAACACGTAGCACACAAATATTTATCGCGCTTCCTAAACAAGTAGGTCTCCCTTTTTATGCCAAGAGTAGGCCTACCGAATTTGAAAGATGTATGTATAGTATTTAAACTATTCCATTACGCCAAAACAATTTTTTTTGCATATATAAATAAAGCTTCCTTCAAAGAGGACATAAGGTGAAAATAAAATCGAGGATAATTCGGGGATAAGGAATTACATAAAGTGAAAAGGCCCGCGCAGGGGTCATTTAAGAGAAGCACAAGAGAAGTAAATGCATAAAAAGCAATCCCACACAGGGGTAGATAACTGCAAATACATAAAATGAAACCCATGTAGGGGCGAAAACTACTAAGGTGCTCTCGATGGTCCTTCTGCTCGGCTCTTCTTATTCTATCCCATGGTGTTACGAAGCATGTACTGGGCCATCAACCAATATACATCATACATGTGACCTTTTTCTTCCCAATCTTTGAATCTTGTACTCTCCTTCCGTTCTTTCATCTAAGTGTCGAACTCTCCCAAATCGCTTCTCAGGTTTTCTAGTTCTTGGGTTTAGCTTTCTATAGTATGCTTATCCTCCTCTTGCTTTTGGAGGAAAGCACTTTGCATTTCCTGTGCTTCACTTTGATTCGTCCTAATTCTATTCTCACTTCTGATTCTTTGTCTTCTAGGCTGAGATAAATGTTTGGGACTGAAAACGAAAGACCCTGCAAATCCCTTCTCAACCAATTCTTGTGTCCCTTTACATATCCAGCACTGAATCAGTACTCAGCAATGGTATCCTCACCTAACCTTGGAGGGTTTTTCCATTCCCTTAGTATGTCTCTAGCCTGCGAAACTTTGTTATCCCCATGGTTGAACACATAGATATTGCTACGCCCAATTGGAGGTATGATCTGTTTTTTCCCAAATTGTCTGAGGACCAGGATAGGTGCATATGGGCGAATGCCTCGGATACCTGGAATCGGTAAGAATGGATGCTTAGTACCTTGATACATGACTTCCTTTTAGATAAACCGGTTGAACATCCACCTGATGTTGTCTTCTCCTATCCTTCTTTGGTTCTCCTCTTGTCGAGCTCCCCCAAGTATAACATTCCGTTAAGACCCAAGAGAGGGTCATTATCATCTAGGGCATTGAGATTTTTCATTTCGTGTATCTTGAGTAGCTGTGCCCGTTTGTGCATCTTCCCAAGGCGCGATACATATCAGATATAATGGTGGGTGCAAGTGGATAATATTTCATCTCTCCTTGACCCTTAATTCCATGAAAATCAGTGTGAGAAAACATGACAATCTGAGATTTGATAGCAAGGCTCGGACCTTGAGAAAATACCACGGTTCCTAATAGCACAATGGCAAACACTAGAGGTCGCGTTTCATCCCATTCTTTATACGATTTGAACTCTTGGTTAAAAGTTATATAGTTACCAGTATGCCCATATTGATCACAAAGATCTCTGAAAGTGATGCTTGATCCATGAAACCAGTAGGCTTGGTTAGGTTTCAATTTGAGGTATTCTATGATCTCTTTACTGGTTGGCTTGTTAGGAATCAAAATATTTTCTTCTTTCCTGACTCTTCTCTTTAATCCCGTACCAACAGTATCTATGGCATCTCGGATTTCCTCAATTGTTGGAGTGATTTCTACCATTCCAAAATGAAATACCATTTTTTCATTGTCTCAGTATTCGGTGAGGACTTCGATCAATTTGAGCCAAGCGGACATTTGCAGAAATGATGTCAATATCCCCATGTGTTTATTAAGTTCTCTTTTGTGGTCTCTGTTGAGATTGTTCCACCACATTTTAAGCTTCAGAGGTGCTTCTACAACCATGTCGAATTTGAGGGGATGGGCCACACCTACAAGACAAAGCATGGTTAGGATCCCCACCCGAGGGGTAACAATTTAGTTACCACACATACATCTTTCAAATGTCATGCAAGAATGATATGTCGTTAGGTCGTGGACTTAGACATGTTTTGGCAGTCTACTAATGGACTTAATACACCTTGAGTATTAAGCCGTCTTAGGCTAATGCTTAAGTAGGAATTTGATTTCTCTCTACACTAGACGGACTATAGTTGATTTTGAAACGAAACCTGGTTACCAGAGTTGGACAAACTGCGAGGTGAATATAATAAAGGACGATGGACGACCATGAATCAACTATCCATTTATTACTTCTGAAATCAAAGTGTTCTTTTCTAAAGGGACAGTCGCGGATAATCATGTAACCGCCCTTTTTCTTAATGCATTCTATTTGCCATTTGGCGGAATTTGATGCCATGAGGTGCAACAATTTATAATTTATAAAAAATTAAACAAGTAAAACAATTATAAATTATAGCCAAATAAGTCAAATCTCAAGGTTAGAACCCATTCAAAGTCCTCAACAGAGTCGCCATTTATATTTTAGGTATAACAAAACATCGATTTTCAAAATAAAATCAATTTAACTTTAAGGAAAAAATCAACTTTTTAAAGGAGTCACCACTTAATTTTTTAAAAGAAATTAAGAAAACTTAGATTTAATTTCAAAAGATTTAAAGCAGAAAAATCAATTGAAATTCCAAAGAAGTGTACGAGATTCACATTTACACTTCAAGAAGGTTTTTAAGGCACTTGAAATGTCCGCTAACGTGCGGTTATCTGACGATTTAAAATATTTGGCTAATTTTCAAAGAAAGAAATTAAAGACATGCAAAATTTATTTAAGGAAGTAATTGATTTCCACAATTGAAACAATTTTGAAAAGAATACATTTTGTCCAAAGGACTAAGCAAAGAAAGCTTTTGAATTCCATAAAAGGATTGAAAATTTGGAAATAATTTTTTACAAGTAAGAAATTCAACCATACTTTAATAGATAAAATGGAGAAAGATAAGTATTTATTTTTTTGAAAAATTGTGTTATAAATAAACCAATCACAGAATAATTCATCTTTTGGGGAATTTGAATTAAGTTAAAACCAAATTAATATCAAATAAAATAAATAAGAACTAAATACAGTAAATACAATTAAAGGAAATAAATATTGGGCCAAAGTCTGGTTTCTGTCCGCCTGGGACAGTATTGGGCCTAATTCTGCTAATTATGGGCTTTTGGCCCAAATCTTCCCTGTCCTAAATTCTAAAAGGAGTTCTGCTGAACTGAAATGGGCTTCAACCCATTTATTTCACAGAAATCTGCTACGTTAGTCTATTAGACGTCTGCTGCACTTAAGGCTTTGACCCATTTCAACTGTATACATTGTATACAATTGATGTAAACTGATGTATATCCCTATTTATTTGCTTTCATTTCACTATATTTTAGCTTTCAACCCTGGTCATTGGCTTCCAATTGGTTTGGCTGACTCAATAAAAAGTAAAATTGGACCTTTGACCCAAGGAGAAGATGCAAGGAGAAGGAATAAGGATCCAATGGACTCGGCAGCAAGAAGTGTGCAAAAAGAAAAAGAGATGTAATCAGTACATGAAATTCTTCAAGCATTTTAAAAAAGGGACACATATTTAATTTAATGGCTGGACACAAACGAAGAGCTTAAAAAGGTATAATTGAAAAAAAAATGTGTCCTAATGATCTATGCAATGGATAAGCTTTGGGATCAGACCAATAATCACTTTGATAGACTCAAATTTCACGCTAATAAATAAATATGACTACAACATGTTACTACATCAATGAACAGTAGCTTAGAAAGTGACAAATAACCTTAACATAAACTATAACAAAATAGTTACACCACATAAACATTTAGAGCATTTATTAAGTCCAAATCTTCTAATGGCAGAGACAGATAAACCGAGTTCATTAAAATCTTCAAAAAATAATCCTTATAAGCATTGAATCAGTTTACAAGAAAATGAGAGGATAGATCAGTAGCTATCAAAATAAACAAAGAAACCATATACTACTCCTAATAGCCATTTAAGCATGCTGAAAATGAGGAAGAACGCAAGATACATGTATAACTATACACTCATACTTCTATGTGTTTATGAACAACTCCACATGAAGCAAAATATGCAACATAATGAATGGGTGTGTTCTAATAGTAACGAATCAGAAGAAATTAAATGAGTCAAGACATGTTTCTTGGTTTAAAAGTAAAGGAAGAATTTTTTTAAAACACTTCTCTGTAGGCATTTGTTCAGAGTGGGAACCAGTGATGTTAAGTAGACATTGACAGAGAACAATGAAAAGCACTTGAATAAACCAACATGCTGAGATTATTATAGGCAAATAGACTAACAAACAATCAGATTTTTTCTTTATTAAACCACACTTCAATCCCAAGAAAAAATGAAACTGCAATGAGATGTCTTAATACACATATTAATACATGATTGAACTCACTTAAATAGCTAAGACATAGTACTAAAGAGACAGCAACAGGTTGGTTCATCAATATTCAAGTAAAAAGGATTCAAGACGAGGAGTAATAAATAAGCATGAGTGACCTCGTTATAGACAAAATGAGCTCAAATAAGGAAGAACGAAGCAAAAGAACTAGACATTTTGGAAGGATTCATCGTATTTAGCTATATTTGAATGCTAAAATGACAAATTTTGTATCAACTTTAAGACTAGACATTGAAATCGATACAAGCTTCATTAAGAAAACAACCATGCTAACAAAGAAACGAGATAAAGGGAATAATTACACGACTAAGAAGTTCAACTAAAACTTAGTAAAAATATACTCAAACCATGTGGGTCACCTTAGGAGTAGTTGCCCCTTGAATGGTTGGATTGACCAAAATTTTGTGATCAAGAAACTATCAAGATAGTTATAAAATGGAGGTTTTAAGAAATTTAAGGAGTACTAATACCTTCATTTTTATTAGGTGTTTTTTTTTTATCTTTAATTATTATTTGATTACTTGTTTGAAATTGGAAGAAATGACGATCAAGAATGAGGAAAATGCTAAAATGAAAATCGAGATTAAGCAATAGAAAAATGCTAAAATGAAGTTATCATAATAGTTCTGTTGTTTTTCCCCTTTTTGTTTTCTTTACAATTTGTCCCATTTCATATTTTTGGGTAGGCACAGGACCTGGTAGTTAATAGGGGCTATTTGCTATAATTTGAACTGCACAACATCCTTGAATTTCCTTTGTGATGATGCCATGAAACTTTTTTGAAGGTAGATTGTTCCTTAGTGTTTTTATTTTGTTCCTTAGGTTTAGCAATCTGCCTTAACATTCAGAAGCTGCATTTTGTTCATTAGTTACAT
Source organism: Solanum appendiculatum (assembly GCA_018342035.1). Classification (NCBI taxonomy): domain Eukaryota; kingdom Viridiplantae; phylum Streptophyta; class Magnoliopsida; order Solanales; family Solanaceae; genus Solanum; species Solanum appendiculatum. The sequence goes on from JAGDQO010001671.1 coordinate 525,700, forward strand.
TTATTGGAAGTTAGTTTTATGTGATCATGTTTTTTGACTTTAGGTGCCAAAGGTATTGAAGAGTCACGGTGTGTGTTATACACGCTACCAAAATTACCTCGTTGAAGGTATCACGTCAGCACAAAACGTGCAAGAAAATACAAAAAAATTAAATTCGAGAGAGTGGGTAGTAGGACTCGAATTAAGTTAAGGTGTGTCACTGTGATGTCGGTGATAGTTTAGGGGATAGTTATGCCTTATCCCATATAATTTTTTTTTAAATATCAGTGGTAAGTTTTCTCTTTTTATTTCTTCTTGTATGATTATTTTGGAGAAGTACTATTTTAGAAAAGAAAATGAGACACTTTACTTTTATCCTTGACCACGAGCTAGGTGGAAAGTTGATGAGATATTGAGATTATGAGATTGGTATATGGACTGTGAGTCCCCATGGGTCCTTGTCTGGAAGCCAAAGCTCGACAAGGTGTATACGACAGGTTATGTTACAACCTTGGTTCCATCACATCTTTTTCATCATTGCATTGCATAGCATTGGCAACCTTTGTTTGTTGTGTAATTTACCCGCTGATATGAGAAAATGTTTGTAACCTTACATGTTTACTTTACTTGTGCCATTCTTATATAAATTGGCAGCACCGATGCCGGAATGGAACTTTTCTGTATGCAGGTGGAAGCGTTTAATAGTTTATTTCATAAGTTTGATGAACTACTTTATACTCAGTCAGCCAAGCCTATTGAGTACATGTGGATTGTACTCACCCCTACTTCTGTAACCTTTTGTTGTAGCCTTTAGTATGAGTGGTAATTGAGACAGCTGAATTGATCGTACAATATTTAAGCTTCGAAGTTATGTCTAGATCCTTGTTCGAGTCATCATTCAAGTTTCATTTCATTTCTGTCTTTATGTAAACTTCAAAGACAAGCGTTGAATTTTAAATTTAGATATTGTGATAGAATGCTCTTTAATACTTATGATACCAGGTTTTGGGAATTGTTTAATTTATCGTTTCTCAATTTTTCTTCTTTTATGGTCTAACTTCATTCTAGAAGTCTCATATGTGTATTTACCTTCCTTTCTGCAACATTTGAGATAATTGTTTAGTTAGATTCTTCGGCTTACACATGCACTGGGTTGGGTTTGGGGTCTGTGCCATCATGATCTCAGTTTTCGGGTCATGAAAAATTAGTATCAGAGCGTCATGTTCATCAGTTTGGTAAGTTAAAGAGTAGGGTGTCTAGTAGAGTCTTATGGATTGGTACATAGACGTATGTACCTATCTTCGAGAGGCTGCGAGATGCTTAATAGGAAAATTTCTTTCATTGATTCCTTATCGTGAGAGATATTTATATCAAGTGTGGTAAACCTCTAATCTATTCTTTTCATGTTAGAGGTGAAAGCCAGGTTTGAGAGGGCAACTCTTGCTCGATGACAATTTAGTGAGGCCTCACCCGAGCTCGATTATGAGTGTGATGATGTGGAGCATCAGATGGAAGAAGTGAGGAATTGGTTGGTTAGACTTTGAGTGTTAGATTTTAGATTTTGGGTATCTATTCAGCCCCGCTTGTCATTTCTCCAAGATTTATGGCTCCACCTATTTCTGCTACTGTTGCTATGTCTGCTTCATAGCAAAAGAGTTTTGAGAGATTCATCAGAATATTACCTCTAGATTTTGATTGTGTGATTGGTGAGGAGGCTTATGAATTTTTGACCGAGTGTTAAGACAAATTGTTCAATCTAGGCATTTTGGAGGCACATGAAGAGTCTTGCACCTCATATCAGTTTACGGGAGTGGCCAAGGAGTGGTGGAGTTCGATTCTTGCTCATATGCCTGTTGGTTCTCCTATGATGGGTTGGGAGCAGTTTACTGAAGTGTTCCTCGAGAGGTTTGTGTCATATATCCTTCATGATCGAAGCATGGATGAGTTTGGTAGATTGGAGCAAGTTCCCTATCAGTTTCTGAGTATGAGGCTAGTTTTCATTAGTTGTCTCGTTATGCCATGTCAAGTATTCCTACCGAGTTTGGGCAGATCCGTAAGTTTGTGAAGGGGTTCATCGGTTATCTCCAAGAGACCACAACCTCTCTTATGTTATCAGGTGGTACGTTTTAGAGTATTATTGACCATGCCAGGATGATTGAGAGTATTCGACATGCTAGAAAAGGTGGTGGTGCCAAGAGATTTCATCGCCAGGGTCAATTCAGTGGTCATCCAGCCAGGGGTTGAAAGTCTTCGAGTCAGGGAGGACGTTCAAATGATTTTGATTATTCTCAACGAGGTTCTGGTTCTTGAGGTTGTTATGTTTGTGATGAGTTGGGCACAAGGCAAGAGATTTCCCCAGACATGCTCTTTCTACTATTCATCCAGGGTCATAGGTTTTTAGTGCTTTACCAGTTTCAGCTACTAAAGGTAGTTCTCAAAGTGCTAGAAAGGGTACCAAGGGTGCAACTCAGAGAGCTCGAGGCAGTGCTTGTTGTGGTTCTCAGGCTAGTGGTGATCATAGACTATGCTATACTATACTAGGTAGATTTGGGGTAGAGGCCTTACATGCAATGATCACAAGTACCATCCCAGTTTGCCATCGCTCTGCCACAATATTATTTGATCCTGGGTCTGCCTATTCTTATGTATCTACTTATTTTTCCGCGAGCATTGATCATGTGTATGAGTTCTTTGCAATACCTATTAGTGTTTCTACCTCGATAGGAAATTCTTTAGTGGTAGATCGGGTGTATCGGGGGATGTGTAGTGATATTTTGGGTAGTGAGACTCGGGCAGACTTGATTTTACTTGATATGCTTGACTTTGATGTGATATTGGGTATGGATTGGTTATCTCCCTATCATGCGGTCCTATATTGTTATGCTAAGACCGTGACCTTAGCTTATCCTGGTTTCCCTCGATTGGTGTGGAAGGGTACTCTAAGTTTGTATCCGAAGGATGTGATATCTTTTCTTCGTGCTCATCACATGATGGAAAAGGGGTGCTTATCTTATTTGGCCCATATTCGTGATCTTACCAAAGATTCATCTCCTTTAGAGACCACGGGGGTGGTGAGAGAGTTCATGGATGTGTTTCCTACAGACTTATCGGGTGTTCCTCCAGACCGTGATATTGACTTTGTGATGAACTTGGAGCCGGGTACTACGCCCATTTCCATCTCTCCTTATCGGATGGCTCCAACATATTTGAAGAAATTGGAAGAACAATTAGAAGACTTGTTGTAGAAAAGATTTATTCGGCCTAGTATTTCACCATGGTGGCGCACCGGTCTTATTTGTGAATAAGAAAGATGGTACTATGAGGATGTGTATCGATATCGATAGTTGAACAAGACTACAATCAAGAATAAATATCCTTTTCCTCACATTAATAATTTATTTGATCAGTAATGAGTGGTAGATTTACACTCATTTGAGGCCTATTTAGCTCAACAATTAGTGTCCTCAATGCCTGATTATGTCCTCTAATGATAGTTTGATGATTTTTCGTCTATGAAGGCAAAAGGACAAGGCAAGGATGAATGTTTAAAAGAATGGCCAAAAATGTAAAAAGAAGTGTAAACTATACACTGCTGATCGGCAAACACAAAAGGTGGATCGCCTAATAGGCATGATCTCGCCAAATTGATAGTGCACAACACTTGTGCTTATTAAGGCAGGTCGGCGAACTCCAAACGGTAAGATGACTTGCTGAATGAAAAAGGGCGAACATGTTGACCATCACCGAAAGCGAAAATACAAGGAGAAAATGGAAAGCTCGAAAGGCGAACTAAGATGGTACTCGGCGATGCGTTAAATGTGAAAGGCAGACTCGAACGAGCTCACCGATTGAGGTTCAAACACCTGAAGTCTAGAGCAAGAAGAGGTGAGCTGAAGAGTAGAGGGTGATTTACCCAACGTGATCGGTAAGCCCGATTAACGTCACCTAATTGGTCATGTAGTGAGTTTTGGGCCAAATTTTGGGGAAATTATAAATAGTTGAGTTGACGGGAGGAAAGGAGTTTTTTTAGGAGAGTTTTGTTGAATGAACAATAGTTATAGAGAGAAACACTTTACCTTGTGAAGAACACTTTCTAATTTTTGGGATTTTTCAACTTTGTTCTTGAAATTGATAAATTGAGGTTAAATTCAAAGTGATTTTACTTTTAATTGATTAATTCCATATTACCCATGAAGCTTTCATGAAAGGTATAATTGTTTTGCTTTTTGTGATGGGTGGCTAAAATCCCAAGATCTATGGGTGCAATTATGGGGTTGGGTGTTGATTTAATGTAGTGGGTATTGTGTTATGCTTTGTTTTGCTGCTGTTTATACATAAATTTAGGCTAATTAGTACGAGATTAACTTATGGATTATGGTTGCAAACTTAATTCCTACTTTCAATTTCCAGTCAATGCTTGAAAGAGATTGATTGGAGTGGGTAATTAGTCCGATACTACAAAATTAGGTTTGATGTCTGTAACTTGCTTAAATATAGAGGTTATGGGTCAGATCTATTTGTCCTATTTCTGCATCGAAAGAGAGAATAGAGTAAGGTATTGAGTTGTTTAGTGCAGTACATAGATGAGACCGAAATGAGATTCTATGAGAGGATGCTATGAGATCAAAAGAAGATTAGTGTCATTAAAGATGACCCAACCTATTCATGAATGTTCATCGCTATAGAGCAGCACAATTACCCTTATGTGACATCTACTTCCAATCCCCACACCCCTAGATTGTTTCTTACTTCTTAAATTTTCCTTATGTGACATCGACTTCCAATCCCCACACCCCTAGATTGTTTGTTACTTCTTAAATTTTCCAAAATCTTAGTCTATTGCGACTTGTGATATCCAAATCCTTTTATTAAATTGGTGTAATCATCCACCTAATTGCTTTTACTATTACAAATGAATGACTTTACAATCTAAATTTCTTGATAGAATTTTCTACAATATACCATTTTCTATGGGATTGACCCTGACTCTTAGTTGGGTATTTTTATTGACGAAGACCGCGTAGTCTTTTAATTGGTTTTAGAGAGTAGTTTGAGCGTTATAAAAAATGGCACCCCCAGGGAATGGTGTTTGAGAATTCTATTTGAGAAACTACTTTGTAAATTTGTTTAGTTGTAGTAGATTGTTGCTTTGTTTTGTTGCTGGCGGATTTGATTTGCAGGTCTAGTGCAATGAGTGACCATGGTAGTGACAAAAATAGTCACTATGGTCAAAATGACAACATGGGTGATTTGAATGATATGCATGTGAACATCATTCAAACCACTGGAGCCATCTGGATACCTTCTACAACTAGGAGGGCACTTTTTCATGTAACCGGAACAATGCTACAGTTTCTCCAACTACGAGGAATGTTTAGGGGTTTAGCTCATGAGGATCCCATGAGCATCTTCAGAATTTTGTTGAAGTGTGTGGGCCGTTTGTGTTCAAAAATATCTCTAAAGTTTCCATGAGGTTGAGGTCATTCCTGTTTTCTTTGACGGGTGAAGCTACAAGATGGTTGGCAGAATAGCTAAATTACTCTATCACGTCTTAGGAGGAGTTGACTGAAGCTTTCTTGGAGAGATTCTTTTCCCCCGAAGATGGTTAAACTTCAAACCAAAATCCAAAATTTCAAGCGAATTGGAGGTGAGCCTATACATGAGACTTGGTTGAGGTTCAAGAAATTACTCTTGCAATGTCGAACAAATGGTGTTCCAGATAATTTGCTGTTGCAATACTTCTGTTGCAGCCTTGATTTAGTCAATAAAGGTTTAGCTGATTAGTTGGTGCAAAGAGGATTAATGAGACAATCGTATGAGGTGGCAACGTTGTTGCTAGATGATATGACCAAGGTTAACCGAACATGGTATACTAGAGATGACCAAGTGTCTACTCAACAATTATGCATGAGCAAAGAACAACTTGAGAAGGACAATGAACGGGATGAAAATATGGCCAAAATGATGACCCAACTCAATTTGTTGTCTAAACATGTCATGGGAGGTGGTCCGAACTCAGTAAACATGATTGGAATAAGTAGTGGACAATGCCCAGAAGATGCAAAGTTCGAGGCATTGTAAAATGAGGAAGTTCAGTATTTGGGTAATCAAGTGGGGGTTCTCACCCAAACTACCAACGACAAGGTGGGAACCAAGGTTGGATCAAGGAGTGAGATAGTGGTTGGAAGGATTGGAGAGGTGGAAATTGGAGAGACAGGGAGGCTGAAAAGGATAGATATATTCCTCCCCATGATCGTCCACGACAAAAAGAACCAATTGGATCGGAAGGGAACCAAACCGAGGAAATGCTTACAAGGATCTTCAACAAGGTTGAAGGATCCGACAAGGTGTTGAAAGAATTGAAAACTGACTTCTCCACCTTATCTCAAATGGTGACCTCTCATTCGGTGCCCATCAAGTAGTGGGAGACCCAAATGTGCCAAATCTCCACTCATCTCAATCCAAGGCAAAAGGGAACGTTGCCTAGTTACACCATCCCAAATCCCAAAAATAAATATTGAGGAAATGAGAACTCTGTCGTGACACGATGTTAAATAAGCCACTTCTTGGGAGGCAACCCAAGTCTTTACTTTTACTTTATTGCTTTCAATAACACGTATTGTGAGTGCATGCTGAAAAAAAGTTAAAATGTTGAAAAGGAACATTAGGCGATACCAAACCCAGCACGACAATCCACCGAAGGAGTTGTGTGGACTCATTCTTGTCTGCCTTCTGAGCTAGGAATTGTGGAAAAGTGTACTATTTATGTAGGAGATTTGAGCTCCAAAAGGTGATTCGCTTAAGTACACTATGCAGACTCTATCGGGTCCGCCAAATCAGCCTTCAGGTTTGGTGTTTGTTTAGGCATTTGCGGTGAGCTTCAACTCCAGTTGGCAATCCGCGACGAACACACTCGGCGACATTAGTCATGATGATGAGTGTGCCTGGTAGAAAAAGGCCAAGGGTCTTTCCAAATTCAAAAAGACAACCCTTTGAAATGTTTGAGCTTTTTTCTTCCCTTTTGCTTGCAATACCTTATTTGAGTGTGTGAGCACACTTTGTGTGTGATTGTTGAGTGCGTGGAGTGCATATTCTTTCTAGATCAGTTGACCCAACCCTATTCTCCCCTATTTTCGAGGGTTGTTTCCCTTTGAGGTTGGTTTTCGATGTCTATTTTGCATTTTGAGCCTTAAAATTGTGTTTAATGTATGGGCATTAGGCCACGCGATGTATGTTATTGTTTGATTTCAATGGGTGGTGCTATAATGATAGTATTCAACTATGCCCATGATTCGATTGCTTATGTTTGTGCTTAGAAAGTGCTAATTTTGATTGTGTTGGTTAAATGTGAAATTGAACCCTTATTTGTGTTGGATCTGAGTTGAATTTGATGTGGGTGAAGTCTGAGTAATCCAGTGTTGACCCGATTGCATGATTTTTCCCAATGATAGATAGAGTGATGACTTTCTTAAGGACAAATCAACAATTTGAGCAATACTTATTAGTAATTGGGGGATGTATGAGTACCCATGGTCGATAAACATGTGGGTGGATTGTAATAATGTTGGGGAACTAGATTTTTTTGCATATATTGGTTTTGTCTGTGAATTTAGGCACTAGGTTGAACACCACATATTCAGTAGACTTGTTTTAGCTCGCCAAGGAGGTTAGGTGAATCATCGAGTAAGCCTTAGATCACCTTCTTGAGTGAATATGTGACCTTGGGTACTATCCCATTCAGCGAACTTGTCTTAGTTTGCCGAACCCACTAGGCGTATCGCCAAATGGGAGTGGACCTCACCTTTGATGCCTGTTTCTTTTCATTTTGCACTATTAGTTTCGGCGGACCTGTTTTAGCTTGCCGAAACCAACTCGGCAAATCAGCGAGTTAGAATTGTCTACGCTCTTTGTGCCTGAATTCTTTGAGTTTCTATTCTGTTTGATTCAGCGAGCTCATCGGAGTTCGCCCATCCTACTAGGTGATCTGCCTTCTCATTACGCGAGCCTCAGGACAAAGTTTGAAGTCGTGCTTTTAATTGAGTTTGATTTCAACTAACCTTCACCGATTCTATGTTTGAATGTTTGTGCTTTGCAGATTATGACTAAGACAAAGAGAATGCAGGTGGTGACTTCGGATACAGAATATGATAGAGAATCTCCTCCCCTTCTTCCTCCGTTGAAAAATAAAAATGGCATCATAATCAATGAGCCATTTGAGGCTCCTCATCCACAACAAGCCTCTAGACATGCAAGTGCACAACCCACAAAGAGGGTTGTAAGAAAAAGGACTGAAATTCGGTCTAAGCTAGTGCCACCTTCCACTTCCTAAAGCACCAATATCTAGAGTTCTTTCGATGATCGCTCCAAAAGCCCTCAATAGGCTGCCAGTTCTCCCGATAATCGCTCCAAGAGCCTTCAATAGGCTCAACGCATCTAGAGAATGTACCATTCTTGAAGAGAGATGGCTCTCCACTAATGAGGTTATGAGTGATCATCCGGCTATTTGGGACACCATAAAGTTTCATCAATTTGAGGGATTCACATGACCCCAAAACCCTTATATTCCCACCTGGGTGTGTGAGTTTTATACGGCCTATGCTCGGGCGGTATCAAAGAAGCGGAAGGGAACAATTTGGAAGCCTTTGGATGAAGTGGAAGTGCATGGCAAGAAGGTGCAATGCCACATCGTGGCAACTCAACACTACATTGGGGATGCTAGAATTCAAAGCCGAGATGTTTTCACTCCAGATGCATCATGACCTTAATTCTTTGAAAGGTTGGTTGGCCCCGCTTATATCTAAAATCTCCCCTCCTTGGATGGCTGAAGGTGCCCGAATAGAGAAGAAGGATTTAAACATTAGGGCCCGATACTAGTTCGGGTTCATTAACAACAATATCATGCCCTCGTAGAATGAATTTATCCTTCGACATCCCAAGGTGGTATTAGTGGGCACTATAATTGATCTGGAGAACATTAATGTGGGGTCTACCATTGCGGAGGAGATACTATTGAGAGCTTGTGAGGAGCAAACCTTCTTACCTTTCCCAATTTTGATCACAAAGATATATGAGGATGCATGAGTTTTTGTTTCAGGGAATACTGATGTGCGGATCACCCTGGCCTCTTCCAATGACATCCAGAGGATTGAGGCTGATTGCTTACAGGAAGATGCGGCTCAGAGGAAGCCGCTACCGCTAGATACCACGCTCGTAGTTGATCCAGCTGCTTTGGCTTCTGAGGCCACACCTGCTCCTTCTGTGGAGCAGGAAGGTATATCTCCCACTGTGCCTCCCACTCCTGCTACTACTATTACTATTGCTACTGTTGTTCTTGCTCGAGCCTACTTTTTGTCCCTCCTTGACCCAGGTTTTGATTTATCAAATGGGCAGTCTTTCAAAGTCTGCGGATGTTAGGGCCACGAGGGTTGAGAAGGACATGCCCATGCTGATTGATAGGGCAATTGAGAGGGCGATGGCCTCTTTGAGAGATAGGGTGACCTGATGTGAGGGGTTGGTTGAGTCAGACAGGGTGAGGTTGGATAACATTACTGCTCGGTTAGAGGCCCAAGAGAAGTCCAAGGGTAGTTTTGGTGTGCTTGACACCATGAGAGGTGAGCTTGATGCCTTGAGGATAGATGTAAACCAACTGAGGTCTATAGATATATCGATGCTATGGGGCGATGTTCCCCTACCTGGTGCACCGACCTCTAAGCCACTAACTATGCCTGCTAATGAGCCATCTCTAAGTGTGCAGCCTAGGATAGCTGAGGAAAGAGGAGGATGAGCATGGTATTGCACAGACACTCACGGAGTTGCAAGACACTGAGGAGATGATTGTCCAGCCACCCTGGAGAGATCCTTTCGGGAGACTTTAGCAGTTGGTACCAGTGGAGTCTCTTCAGACTCCACCATTCCTCCCAGTGATGTGCCAGGCACTTATGCCCCAGCTGAGGCCACATTGCTGCCTCCTGTGATACTATTGCCGGGCACTGATGTCTAAGATGATGCTACCCTCTAGAGACTCCAGATGTTAGCACTCCACATGCATAACCTGTTAGAGGGTATTTTGACTCTTTCTCCCGTACTCATTACTTTTGCATTGACGACACTACACTGATATTTTTGGTAGGGTCAGGGCACTTGTGCCAATATTCCCCTCTTATTTTGTACTTTGTTATTTTAAGTTTTGGATGATTGTAGTATTTTACTTTTGTTTATAATAGAGTGTTTCAGTTGGTTGGGTTTATCTCTTGTTACCTCTTTTATTTTCTCTCAAATTTGCAACTACCCCATGAGTCTGAAAATCGTTATATGCTTGAGATTTCATTGATAATAGTTCGAGGATCGATTGTGTTCAATATCGATGTCTTGAATAGAATTCATGATGAGCATGGTGTATAGTGTTGGTGTTGCAAGAATGAAATTGATTTGGTTGCATATTTGAGCGATCTTTTAGAATCTTTTATTGACAAGTTGTGTTTTGATGTGAGCCTTGCAAAGAACATCGCACATAAGATTTTGATCTTTTCGAGCTGTGCTAAATGAGTGTATTCGAAGTGCCATGTGTGCCATGCCCCCAACTAGAAATTGGCGGACACCAAAGGTTTAGACAAGCACCTGCTAACTATATTTACTAAACTTATGCCAAAGCTGTAGACTCACAAGTAGTAGAATATGTACCAAGACACATACTGAAACATATATAACAAAAGGGCCCACTGTCTACTTTACAACAAACACAAAACAAAGTCTAAGAAGCCTCTAAAGAGTATGCATCTAAGAATCTGATAACAAGTCGGGACATGGCCCCGACATACCCATTCTAACATATGAACATATACAGCAAAATATAGGCTCCAAATATCTAATAGCTCCAGGTAGAGGTGGAGCTTACCAACAGATAACCTGTAAGCCTCTTGTCTACTGGAAATGTTTGTTGTGTTGAGTACTCGAGCCTGTATTTATTGAAATGCAGTGCCACAAAAATATGGACGTCAGTACATATAAAACATGTACTGGTGTGTAAAGAAGACTGAATGACAAGTAGACATATAAGAATGCTGAAATTAATCAAATATCAAGATAGGCAAATCTAAGCATATGTATGCAGGCGTCATAATCCAAAACTGGAACTTGTGACAAATCTCAAGGGTCCTCACCCAACATTTCTTGGCTTATTCTTTTACACATTTATAATTCCTATAATTTTCCTAAATGATATCTTTACTTTGTTACATAGCTTCTTTGCTCTTCTTAAAACTATCTGTCAAGAATCACATGATGGCCTATTGTCGGCGATCAATGAACCCTGTATGGCATCTGTAGCCCACTGTCACGGCCATTAATGAAATCTTAAAGTCTGGGTAGCAAGGTCTATCAAGGTACGCCCCTAAGGTCTTCTGTATGGTCTGCTCGCAGGCCTATATCAGTGAGGGGAATCCATGACGGGAAATTCTAACTGAATCTATCTGAATTATGTGCACAAAATAGTGTCGTACGTAGTGGCCTTAAAAATACCCACCCTATGCTGTAGAGTAGAATATAATCTCAATTGCATGTAAAGACTTATAATAATTAACTCATAAATCATACAACTCGTGCTACCATTTGCGATTACTTTCTTTAGCTTATGAATCATATATCTTGTGACCTATGCATCTACAAATAGTCTGTAGCCAACTTCTTCCTTTAAATATTTGCAACATATACACTTGCTAACTTCCAAGAGTTTCTATTGAAGACACATATAGTTATGTGAAACATATGACTTCCTTGACCAGAAAAGAGTACTATAACTATATAAGTTTAGGACTCTAACATGAGAGGGTTTACAAAATAGGATAACTTAATTGTAGATAATCTCTTATGACATTTATCAGAAGAACATGCGACTTCAGGTCATGCCTTAACGGCGAAGGAGGTTTTAGCATTACATACCTTACTTTGGGACATACAATCTTACGTCGTATCGCCAAAATCCTTTGCTGACAACTTTATCTATAACATAACACCATAGAAGGGCACTATAGGAAGCTAATAAAGAAGCACGACAAGGCTAAAAACAACGTAATAGTTCACGAGTGAGAAGCTCAACAATTACTTTATATAAGTGTCATTTCGTCACAACTTTCTCTTTCTCTAATTTCCCAATGAGGTCATGAATTATTTAAGTGTTCAATATTACTCCTCAATCTTTTAACCATAAAGAACCACCCCCTTAATCATCCACAATTAACATATAACATCAAACTAATGGCTTCTGAACACCATCGCATGAGTTCTTTGTCAACGACGCCCAATTCCCTTATAAGCTCATAGTTTAAGTTGGTAGAGAACTACTTCCATAAACTACAATAATAGGAGCTCATATAAACAACTACAACATATTCTTAAGCAATTTAGACATTTCATCAAACACTTGGCGAGCGACAAACTTTCAAGAACTATAAGACTTGCGTTTTCTATACCTATCCTTCGGTTCTATAATAAACAGCATACTGCCCCAATACGATACCATCCACCCCTCATTTGGTCAAAAAGACAGCCAACATATCCTTCTACAAACTCCCTCCTCACAAAGAACATCAACTACAATGGGTAAAACCTGGACTCACGGCTTCCTATCACCGTAACTCGAGTCTTACCCATAAATTATACTTAAAGCATCCTTAGAATACTAATTAAGGAGATAGAAGAGGAGTCATACCTTTATATCCAAGAAAACCAGTCCCTGCCCTTTCTATTCTTCAAGAACAACACCCTTGTCCTTCAAGAAAGCACTTGGCTAAGTATATCTACAGGTCTATGGGGAGGAAGACACTTAATTCTTGAAGAAATCAACATTGGAGATGAGCAAAACTTGAAGAAATAACTTGAAACCAGTAATTACACGTTTTGGAGGATATGGAAAGAGAAATACCAAACTTCTAATATAAAAACTATACGTTTGGCCAACTTTCTCTAAAGTGCCACATGTCCCGCAGTCATTGGACAGTATGTGCGTTTGTCGTAGAATAAACATAACTTTTTACTCCGAAGTTGTATTAATGAGCGGTTTGTTTTGCTGGAAACTACACTCAAATAACTTTCATTTTATAGGTTGTAGGTGCTCTAACTCCTTATATATTAGGAGATATGCTCCTTCAAAGTCAGCCGATAATTTAGATCATTTGTAGTATTCCTCCACAATGAACCTTTAAAGTTGAACATTTTCTTTAATGATCTCTTTGGCCTAAAACTTTTGTTTAACCCTTTAAATAACTTAGTATAAGGGTTACATGGTATGCTTAACCATATTCAATGATATATTCCCTCTATAACACACCTATACATTGGTGTTTACGAGTAGCAAATGTATTTTAAGTTACGGGGTATTACAATGTGTGGCGAGGTTTTACATGAAAGAATGTATGTGAAATCCTAAAATTTGCCTTGTTAGTCTATTTCTATAAATCATGGTAAGTTTAAGGCATGTTCTTGGGCAAAAATTCTTAGAGGGAACCCAAATTTCCATATCCTTTGTGACTACTTTGTGAGGGTGTGCATCCATTTTGGCACCATTTGAGCCTAAACCATTTGTTGACAAACCACATTAAAACCTCTTGAGCCAAATTATCCCTAACTTCTCACCCAAAATCCTTTTTGAAGCATTGTTATGTTTGAATAGCCAACTTAGTCCAAAAGCCTAAGTTGGGAGTGTAGAAAGGAAGGAGGAATGAAAGCCAAGTGAAAGGCAAAGAAAGATAAAATGAGACTCAACCTTTAAGTTTGTTACAAAAAGATGGAACCCCTCCTTGTAAAAAAAGAGAAACTTTGTGATGAAAAGCTTTGAAAAGTTGAAATGAAAAAGAGAAGTTGGTAAAATAAAAGGGGATTCCGAATAAGTGATTAAGAAGTCAAAGTTTGAGTTCTTAAATGGAAAAGAATGAAAAGAACTTTAGAAGAGGTGAAGATGATTGCAACAATGCTTTGAAAAGGTGAAGTCACTTAGCCAAATTTACCATACCTTAACCATCAACCCTATCAAAATCCTAAAAGACCCTTGAGATCTTGCATGAACTAGGTTGTGTGATGATTGGAAAATATGGGCAAACCTATGGGATGAAGCTTGCATGTATTTCTCTTTTGAGAGAGTGAGAGTTGCATTGATTACTTATCTCTTTGTTGATTTGCTTTGTGAGAGCATGGAATCGTTCTTGATGTGAGGGCACTTGAATGCATTTGTTGAAATATAGTCTTGCATTAGAAAAGAAACTAAGGTGAGTTTGAGCTTGTGTTGAGACCGGCTAGTCATCGATTGAAGCTTTTTGATCGTGATTGAGTGTAGCATGTTGTTGAGATTAATCTTTTAATGGCACTTGTATGTTAGCTCTCATTTAGTACTGTTGTAAACACCCTTGTTGAGCTGATTGTGTTCTTGATTTAATTGAGGACAAGCAACAGTTTAAGTTGGGGGTGTTGATGAGTGGTAGATTTACACTCATTTGAGGCCTATTTAGCTCAACAATTAATGTCCTTAATGCCTAATTATGTCCTATTCTAATGATATTTTGATGATTTGCAGCTATGAAGGCAAAATGACAAGGCAAGGATGAATATTTGAAAGAATGGCCAAAAATATAAAAAGAAGTCTAAACTATACATTGCTGATCGCCAAATACGAAAGGTGGATCGCCTAATAGGCGTGATCTCGCCCAAATTGATAGTGCACAACACTTGTGCTTATTAAGGTAGGTCAGCAAACTCCAAATGAAAAGGTGACTCACCGAATGAAAAAGAGCAAACATGTTGACCATCACCGAAAGTGACAGTACAAGGAGAAAAATAGAAGGCTCGAAAGACGAACTAAGGTGGTACTCGGCGATGCGTCATATGTGAAAGGCAGACTCGAACGAGCTCACCGACTAAGGTTCAAACACCTGAAGCCTATAGCAATAAGAGGTGATCTGAAGAGCAGAGGGCGATTCGCCCAACGTGATCGGCGAGCCTGACTAACATCGCCCAATTGGTCATGTAGTGAGTTTTGGGCCAAATTTTGGGGAAATTATAAATAGCCAAGTTGACGGGACTAAATGAGTGTTTTTGGGAGAGTTTTGGTGAATGAATAATAGTTAGAGAGAGAAACACTTTACCTTGTGAAGAACACTTTCTAGTTTTTGGGGTTTTTCAACTTTGTTCTTGAAATTGATAAATTGAGGTTGAATTCAAAGTGAATTTGCTTGTAATTTCTTAATTTCATGTTACCCATGGCTTCTTTCATAAAAGGTATAATTTCTTTACTTTTTGTGATGGGTGGCTAAAACCCCAAGATCTAGGGGTGCAATTATGGGGTTGGGTGTTGATTTAATGTAGTGGGTATTGTGTTATGCTTTGTTTTGCTGCTGTTTATACATAAATTTAGGCTAATTAGTATGAGATTAACTTATGGATTATGGTTGCAAACTTAATTCCTACTTTCAATTTCCAGTCAATGCTTGAAAGAGATTGATTGGAGTGGGTAATTAGTCCTATACTAGAAAAATTAGGTTTGATGTCTGTAACTTGCTTGAAAATAGAGGTTATGAGTTGGATCTATTTTCCCTATTTCTTCATTAAAAGAGAGAATAGAGTAAGGTATTGGGTTGTTTAGTGTAGTACATAGATGAGACTGAAAGGAGATTCTATGAAAAGTTGCTATGAGATCGAAAGAAGATTAGTGTAATTAAAGATGACCCAGCCTATTCATGAATGTTCATCGCTATAGAGCAGCACAATTATCCTTATGTGACATCGACTTCCGATCCCCGCACCCATAGATTGTTTGTTACTTCTTAAAATGTTTCAAAAATCTTAGTATGAGTGCGACTTGTGATAACCAAATCCTTTTATTAAATTGGTGGAATCATTCACCCAATAGCTTTTACTATTACAAATGAATGACTTCACTATCTAAATTTCTTGATAGAATTTTCTACGATATACCATTCTCTGTAGGATTTGACCCCGACTCTTAGTAAGGTAATTTTATTGACGATCTCTTTTAATTAGTTTTAGAGAGTAGTTTGAGCATTATCAAGGTCAGGATTCTTATATCCCGAAGATTGCTTTCAGGACTCGTTATGGGCATTATGTGTTTGTGGTCATATCCTTTGGGTTGACTAATGCCCTAACTACTTTTATGGAGTTGATGAACCATGCGTTTTGGCTTTGGATTAATTTGTGATTGTGTTTATTAATGACATCTTGGTTTATTCCAAGAATGAGGACGATCATGTTCATCACTTGAGGATCGTGCTTTACAGATTGAGAGAGAAGAAGTTGTATGCAAAGTTCTCTAAATGCAAGTTTTGGCTTGAGTTTATGTCTTTCTTGGGCCATGTGCTGACCAAGAAAGGTGTTATGGTTGATTCGACCAAGGTTGCGATGGTTCGTGATTGGGTGAGACCTACTTCCCCTACTGAGTTCGGAGTTTCATCGGGTTAGCAGGCTATTATCATCGATTCGTTCAAAGTTTCTATTCTATTGCATCCCTATTTACTAAGTTGACTTAGAAGACTGTGGTTTTTTAGTGGACAAAAGAGTGTGAGGTGAGCTTTCAAAAGCTCAAGCAGTTATTGACCTCAACACCTATTTTGGCATTACCTGAGGAAGACGTAGCAGTTGTCATGTTTTGTGACATAATTTAGGTGTTGAGTTGTGTGGTGTGTTAATGCAAAAAGAGATAGTTATAGCCTATGCTTCTCGATAGTCGAAGGTACATGAGAAGAACTACTTTACCCATGATTTGGAGTTAGTGGTGGTGGTTTTCGTTTTGAAGTTATGGAGACATTACTTTTATGGTGTGTATTGCGAAGTCCTTATTGATCATCGTAGCCTTAAATACCTCTTTTCTCAGCTGAATTTGAACATGAGATAGCGTAGATGGTCGGAGTTATTGAAAGACTATGACTTCACCGTTCTTTATCATTCGGGCAAGGCAAATATGGTAGCGAATGCTTTGAGCCGGAAGGCACCTAGTATGGTTATCTTACCCTTTCTTAAGGTGGAGGAGAGACCTTTGGCTTTGGAGGTTCAACCATTGGCTAGACAATTGGTCCGACTTGATATTTTAACACCTCACAGTATTTTGGCCTTTGTTGAGGCTAGTTCTACATTGATGGATCAGATTCGTGCCCACCTATTTGATGATGACAAGTTGAGAGTGATTCAGGACAACGTGTTGAAAGGTGAAGCTAAGTCGGCTTCTCTTGATCCCGAGGGAGTTTTGAGGATTAGTGGTTATATTTTTGTGCTTAGTGTGGATGGTTGGGTACGTATGATATTGGAGGAGGCCCATTGCTCAAAGTATTCTATTCATCTGGGGACAACAAAGATGTGTCATGACTTGAAGAAACACTATTGGTGGTGTGGTATGAAGAGAGACATTATGGACTTTATAGCCAAGAATTTGAACTGTCAGCAAGTGAAGTATGAGAATAAAAAACCGAGCAATATGATGCAAAGGATGCCCATTCCTGAGTGGAAGTGGGAGTGAATTACTATGGACTTTATGACTGGATTACCCTTGACTTTGGGTATGCATGATTCTGTTTAGGTGATTGTGGACCGATTGACCAAGTCAAACCATTTCATTCTGGTGAAGACTAGTTATAATGGGGAGCGGTTGGCCAAAATCTACATTCGTGAGATTTTTTGGTTGCATGAAGTGCCTATTTCTATTGTGTTTGATAGAGGTACTCAATTCACCTCACATTTTTAGAGTTCTATGAAGGAGTAGATATGTACCAAGCTTGAGTTGAGTACTGCTTTCCATCCTCAGATTGATGGTCAGTCCCGAGACTATTTAGGTGCTTGAGAATATGCTTTGGTCTTGTGTCATGGACTTTGGTGGTCATTGGGACCAATTCCTACCCCTTGGAGAGTTTGGCTATAATAATAGTTACCATTCTAGTATTCAGATGACACCATTTTTTAGGCTTTGTATAGGAGGAGGTGTAGATCTCCTGTTGGATGGTTTGATTCATTTGGGGTATGACCTTAGGGTACAAATTTGTTGAGAGACTCTATGTATACAGTGAGATTGATTCAACAACGCCTTGTGACCGCCCAGAGTAGGCAAAAGAGCTATATGGATAGGCGTGTTCGTGATGTATCCTTTGCTATTGGTGAGCGGGTTTTGCTTAAGGTGTCACCCACCAAGGATGTGATAAGGTTCATGAAGAAAGGAAAGCTTAGTTCACGGTTCATTGACCCTTTTGAGATTTTAGAGAAGTTTGGAGATGTAGTCTATAGGTTGGCCTTGCCTCCGAACCTCTCAGCAGTCCATCCCGTGTTTCATGTTTCGATGATTAAGTGATATCTTCATGATGATTCCCATGTGATTTAGTGGGACTCAGTTGCTTTGGATCAGGATTTGTCCTTTGAAGAGGAGTCTATTATTATATTGGATAGACAGACTAGGCAGTTGAGGTCCAAGCATATTGGTTCTGTGAAAGTATAGTGGAGACACCAGCCTGTTGAGGAGGCTACGTGGGAGATGGATTATGACATGCATCATAGATACCCTTAGGTTTTCACCCTTTCAAGTACCTTATTTTACTTTTTATTTGAGGACGAACACGTGTTTTAGTAATGGATAGTGTAATGTCCCATTTCTTGAGAAATTACTGTTATGTGTGAAATGACCATTTTTCCCTTTCCCTTAGCGTTTCATGCATATTATGTGTTATATAAATGGTTAATGTGGTCCTCAATACGATCGGGTGAGATTTTAGTGGTTTTGAGTTTTTTGAGTTTAGTTATATTGAAATGGTTGACTTTGGTCAATATTTCATGATCTGAGCATCGGATGGTGATTCTATCAGTTTCATTGGGTTCGAAACATCGAGTTTGGTCTAGTAAGTTGATCGATTAGAGTCCCGAGACCTTAGGTTGTGATTTGGATATTTAAGTAAAAAGTTGAATTTTTAGCCTAAATGGGTTTCGAAGGGGTATTTCGGTCATAACCAACTTTTTTTTTGAAATTTGATGATTTTATTTGTTTCGAAACATGTATTATAATTTCCGAATGAGTTTTGAGGGTCAAAAAGATGTTTTAAAGGTTGTTGATGCAACTATTAGCAACGGAAAAATAGATTTTTAGCGACAAAAACTAGATTGTAGTGACGAAATTGCTGAGTTAACTATCTATTCAAACACATTTCGTATTTTTGACATTTTGGGAGCTAGGAAGGTCAGTTTGAGGTGATTTTTTATGCTTTTTTCTTTCAAAATCATTGGGTACATTTTATAGCCCTATTTTACACTTTTCCCAAGAATATTCCTTTTATATTTCATGATTTTTATCCACAAAGAGGAGATTTTAAACCCCAAAGTAGAAAAATCAAAAAATTATTGATTTGAAGGTTGATTTGGAATGAGTTTCATTGATTTTTGGGATTTGAGGTCCTTGTATTGTGGGTAAACTAATTTTGACGAAGTTTTTCCAAAATTTCTCATTTTCAACCGCATTTTAAATGTGGGTTTTGGGGTTCTTCTCCCAAGTTGGAAAAATTGGTAATTTCTTGATTTGGAACTCATTTCTTACTCAATTTTAATGGGTTTTCAACCACAAATTCCTTTTTACTTGTAGAACATATTTTTCAAATAAAATTTTGATTTTACCCTTCCCGATTCCGAAGATAATTTTAGACTATTTTAATCCCGTTCCTAATCTTAGTTATATGGGTATCGTTGAATACCTTTTGATGAATCCTTTACATTCTTTATAGTTGGGGATCATTTTGTAGATTGTTTGGTAGAAAAAAAGCTCCAGTAGAGTGGTTCGGGTGAAGTTTCGGCCTTCGAGGTAGGTTTGGCTTATCCTTCTTCTAGACTAGGTTGGGTAATTGCTTATTCTTATGAACTAGACTATGGGATGGGATAGTAGCATGATATTGAGATATTGGAAATGGTATACTATATTGTTTCACCCGTGTGGGGGCTTATTTGTATTGTTTTGCCCGTGTGGGTGGCTTGTATGTGATGCTTAGTCTGTGTGGGAGGCCTTATGTGATATTAGTATTTGCTTTGAGAGCATGTGATTCATGAGATTGCCTAAGAGAGGGGGTTTGACATGATTATTCTAGCATATTTGACTTGAAATGCCCAAGTTAGGGGCTTGAACTGGTTTTTGATCACATCTTAAAATGAAAGGAATGTTTCCAAATGGTAAAAGCTTTTTTCAAATGAATTCTTCCACTATTTTTCCATGTGAGGATGTATAATAGATTTATTGGGTTTTGAGACTTTGGACTCTTTTAGACTTATGTTGAATTGATTATGCCTTTGTGTTGTATGTGTTGTGATGCATTCATCCTTATTCATCATACCATTGATCATGAGAATCTGACAAACTGGAGAAGTACTATTTTGAGAAAGAAAATGAGACACCTTACTTTTATCCTTGACCACGAGCTAGGTGGCAAGTTGATAAGATATTGATATTATGAGATTGGTATATGGACTGCGAGTCCCCCATGAATCATTATCTGGAAGCTAAAGCTCGACAAGGTATATACGACAGGTTGTGCGACAACCTTGGTCCCATCACATCATTTCATCATTGCATTGCATTGCATTTTCAAACTTTGTTTGTTGTGCAGTTTGCCTGCTGATATAAGAAATTGTTTGTAACCTTACGTGTTTACTTTACTTGCATCGTTCTTATATAAACTGGCGGCACCGATACCTGAATGAGACTTTTCTGTATGCAGGTGGAAGCATTTCATAGTTTATTTTATAAGTTTGATTAATTACTATATACTCAGCCAAGCCTACTGAGGACATGTGGATTGTACTCACCACTACTTCTGCAACCTTTTGTTGCAGCCTTTAGTATGAGTGGTAATTGAGATGGCTCAATTGATCGTGCAATGTTTGAGCTTCGAAATTATGGTGAGATTCTTGTTCGGGTCATCATTCAAGCTTCATCTTTAATTTCTGTCTTTATGTATATTTCAAAGACAAGTGTTGAGTTTTAAATTCAGATATTGTGCTAGAATGCTCTTTAATGCTTATGATACCAGGTTTGGGAAATTATTTGTTGTATCTGAGTTTTTCTTCTTTTATGGCCTGACTTCATTCTAGAAGTCACATATGTGTATTTACCTTCTTTTTCGTTATACTATAGATGTCACGACCCAAGGTACGCCCTAGATGTGACACAGTGTACAAGACCCGGAGAGGCCTCATACAAGCCCTTAGCATACATTACATACAAGATATTAGAGAAATAAGAGTTCAAAGAGCATTTTATATCAAAGCTTTACTCAAAACAGCGGAAGCGTACAACTCATGTCTCAAAGCCTATCTATCATAGAAAGTAAAATTGGGATGTAACCCAATACAATCCAAAACTGAAAAGAAATGACATGAAAATAAGAAAAACTAGGCTATGTCCTCGGATGGATGAGGCCTCACCAAGTCTTCTATCAACTCTCTGATCAAGCTCTAGCCACGAGTGAAGGTGAATCGCCATGTCCTACACCAAAGAAGTTAATGTAGGTAAGAGCATGCATTAGCACAATTAAGTACTAAGTATGATAGCAATGCACATAAACACATAAATCATGTTAGAGATAGAGACATAATCATGACATGCAATGGCCAAGCTAAAAACATGATAAACATGAGAAACATAAAACATAAAGCATATATCAAGGCCAAAGAAAGCTAAATCATCTTTCCTTCTTTTCTTTATTTCATCATGAGAACACTTGTTCATTAACTTGTGGGGAAAAGCCTTAACCGACATGTAAGACCATGTGAGCTATCAACACGGAATACGGTGTCTACCACACACCAAAAAGGGGTGTCCTACTTGCCAAGGTAAGACCATGAACTTCTTAGCTTAGGTGGATCCACTAGCTAATGTCTACTTAAAGAAATCATCCTATGGTGGCAACATAGTTTATGGGATAGAGATTGCTTTAGGCGACTCGGCCTCAACTAACGGGAGAGCTCCATCTAGAAAACCCAGCCTCTACTAACGGGAGGGCTTCCACTCGGTGCTAAGCATAATTCCCACGGATTAGTCATTAACATATTTATATCATTAACATGAAAAGGTATAACTAGGGTTACCAATTCAAGCTAAAATCATGCTTATAGATATTCATCTTTCATGGACCTTTTCCAAGCTTACATCATTAGAATAGCTCCTTAAGAACATGGGTAATCGCCTCTTTGTCCTTCTTTTATCATAGTGGGAGAATTACGTGAGAAAACCTTTCACTACTGAACCATAGCATCATTATATCATAACTTTGGTACTTTACTCTCAAAGCACCCTTAATTCATCATGCTCATTCTTCATAGTTCATAGAGTTCATATGGGTTAATACAAGTTCAACTCATATCATGCAATTCAATGCAAGCTCATGCTTAGAAAGCCATAATTAAGACAATTTACCCATACTTGAAGGAACTCACATAATAGGGGAAAATCATGCTTTTGACTTGATCATGCTAAATTTATAAGATTACCCTCAATTCATTCATAATCCATGCTTGATTTTGTAGAGAATTCATAAACTTCATTAAATCATAACTCAACCCAACAATCAAAGCATAGATTATCAAATTGGGGAGAATTAGCTTGGGATCATGGGGGTTCATGCAATCTTTACATCAAATCATGTAATTCACACTAATTCGTGCACTAAGTTACTTTATCACGCTAAATCGTGCACTAGGAATCATAAAATCAATAATTGGAATCATAATTGAAGAACCCACAATGATTGATCTCAAACCCTAATTCAATTGGGTTAGAGTAAGCCTTTGAAAATCATGAAGAAGAGGAAGGGCCCATTGGAGGAAAAGACTCCTAATGGTGAACACTATCATACCTCAAAGCAATCCACAAGAATTGGAGAAGATTGAAGGTCTTCAATAGAGGATTCAAGCTTCTTCTTCTTCCTTGAGAGTTGAGAGAGAAATATTTGAGAGAGGAGAGTTTTGGAATGGATTAGAATGAAAGAAATTAGGTTTAGAAAGTATTTATAGGTCTTAGATCAATGGTATAACCGACTTAGGTTAATAGGTAAACAATTAGAGAAAAGACCAAAAAGCCCTTAATTAAAAACTGTCGGGGCCAATCGACGGACAGGATCTACGGTCCATACATCCATTGAAGGACCGTCCTGTTGAACTGTCAAAAGATTCAGAGAGTTGGTATCTGGCAATGAAAGTCTCGATTTACGGTTGGTAGATCTATCTATGGACCGTACACCACAACCGTAGATCACAGCCTTAGTTTAAGGAGTTGGCTAAGTCTGGGGTCATCTACGGTTACTTTCTACGGACCGTCATTCGACTCACGAACCGTCTTGCTACCCATAGGTCAAAGTTCAGAAACTTGGAAATCTTGGAATTTCACAGTGCCATCGACGGTCCCCACCTACGGCCCGTCAATCCATCTATGGCCAGTAGGTGGCCTCCGTAGGTCACTGTCTTTAGTTGAGTTCTTCATTTTAAAATCTTGTGGAAGCTTGGGGTGTTACAATAGATAATTCTTAAGTTAGAGTATTGGGCTTACACACCGGGTAGGGTTTCGGGTGTGTGTCATCATGACCTCGATTTTTGGATAATGACAGTTTCATTTATTAGGTCTTCTTAGGTAATGATTTGTTTTCGAAAAATGTTTTCAGTGAAAATTGTTTTTGGTTATAGATTAGAATGATTTTTGGTTATTTTTTGATGGTGAATTTTTGGAATTTGAAAAAGTGAAATTTTTTCACTCACTTACAAAACTTCAACTTCTTTTTTGTCAAGTCAAATGCATATTCAAACACAATTTCAATTTCCAATACAATTTTCAACTTAAATACTATTTTTTGTTTTTCAAATGTCACTCCGTTAATGACTGATGAGTAGTAAATTTGCACTCACTTAAGGCCCAATTAACTCAATAATTAGTGTCCTTAATTCCTAATTATGTCCTTTTCTAATAGAATGTTGATGATTTGCAGTGTGAAGGCAATTGGACAAGGCAAGGAAAGACGTTTGAAAGAAGCGCCAAAAATAGAAGAAGAGGTGCAAAGTGAACATTGTTGATTGCCTAACAAGAAAGGTGAGTCGCCAAAGTAATACGAGATCGCCTAAACTGACAGTACAATGAGTCAATTCTCAAGGTTAATTGGCAAAGTAAGGAAAGAAGGGCGATACACCGAAAGACACAAAGCGAAATGCATGAAGATCGCCGAATCTGTTAGTGTTGACAGACAAAACAACGGCTAAAAGGGTGACACAAGACAAGGTTCGGTGATTGGCTAAAGAGGCAAAAGCGAACTTCGACGGGATCGCTCAATAAGACTCAAACACATGAAGCTTGGAGTTTGGAAAAGGCAAACCAAAGGAAGAAGGAAGATTCGCCGAATGCAAAAGGTGGACTAAGCTAACGTCGCCGAAAAGGACACGAAACTAATTTTCGGGCAAAATTTTGGGAAACTATAAATAGCCTATAGGAGAGAGAAAGAGGCTTGAAAAAATTGAGAGAAATATTTTGAACATTTTAGAGAGAGAAACATCATCCTTTGAAGAAGAAGACATTTGATAGTTGAGTCTTTCAATTGCATAAACTTAATTTTGGTAAATTGAGGCTGGATTCAAAGAGGGTTTGTTGTTAAATACTCAATTTCATGCTACCCATGGTTAATTTCATGCAAGGTATAATCTATTTACATTTTGGAATGTGTGGTTTAAACCCCAAGCTCTTGGGGTGTGATTATGGGGTTGGGTGTTGATTTAATTTAGCGGGTTTGATGAATTGCTCTGTTTCATGGCTGTTAATTATAAATTTGACTAATTGGTGGGTGATTAATTCTTGAATTGAGGTGTCCATCTTAATTCTAGTTCTGATCTTGAGTTGGTGCTCAAAAGAGACCAAGACAAGTGGGTAATTTGCTTAATAGCTGTAGTTAAGGTATTTAATTGCAGTTCTAAGGTGTTGGGTTGCTTTGATTGGCATATAGATGAGACCGAAAGGAGATTCTATGCAAGGATGCTTTGAGATCGAAAGAAGATTAGCGCCAATGATGATAACCTAGCTTATTTGTGATTAACTAGTTGTGCATAGCAATTCTACTTCACCGCAAATTAAATCACATTCCATCCCTCACACCCCAAGGGTCCTTTAAATTATGTGATTCATGAATTGTTCCATTGTGATCATTAGATTTCAGAATTACTTCTATTAACGTTGGTCGAGTGATTCACCCATTTACTTTCATTTAGACTTCGATTGAATTAATTGCTTGTTAATTCTATAATTAAATTATCAACCGCATACCATTCCTTGTGAGATTCAACCCCAACTCTTGTTGGATTTTTATTGATGACGACCGCTCACTCTTTTGACTTGTTTTAAAGGGTGATTTGAGTGTTATAAAAAATGGCACCGTTACCGGATAATGGTAGTTAAGAATTTAATTTAAGAAGTAATTTGCATATTAATTTTCGTTGTAGTTGAACAATTTTACGCTTGGAATTCTTGTGGTGATCTCTTTACAGGTGATGAAATGAGTGTTCAACATGGCAATGATTCTAGTTGCCATGGGCAAGACAATGAGTATAGAAGGGATGATGAGGTGGTTTCTCATACTACCTATGAAGTGGGAGCTATTTGCCTTCTGCCGATGCATAAGAAGACTACTTTTATTATAACAACGGCAATGTTGCAGTTGATCAACGAAGAAGGTTTATTTGAGGGTTTAGAACATGAATATCCTAATGAGCACCTCCAAAAATTTGCAAGTGTGTTCAACCCATTTTATGCCAAGGGTATCTCTCAAGAGTCAATAAGGCTAAGGTTATTCACTTTCTCCCTAAGGGGGAGGCAACTAAATGGTTAATTGAACTACCAAGGCTGTCTAGTAACTCGTGGAAAGGGTTGATTGAAACTTTCCTTAATAGGTTTTTTCCTCCATCTAGGGTCATGAAGTTAAGAAGGAACATTCAAAATTTTGAAAAAGTGCATGGAGAACCTGCACACAAAGCGTGGATGCGGTTCAAACGGGCCTTGTCACAATGTTCTAAGCATGGTTTCCCAAATGAGCTGCTATTGCAATACTTTTATCATAGTCTTGGCATTATAAATAAGGGATTGGTTGATCATGTTGTGGAAGAAGGTATCACCAGACAGTCATTCACTGAAGCGGAAAAGTTGCTTGATGAAATGACTAAGATAATATAAGCTTGGTACACTAGTGATGACTATGTGTCATTCCCTCAGTTGGAAGCATTTAAGGAACAAGAGAAAAAAGACCAAGAGCGTGATAAAATCAATGCTCGGTTGACCGCCCAAATTGGATTGTTATCTGAGCATGTTCATAGAAAGGGAGCAAACTCAATAAATTCAATATCCCGGGGTGGATATGATGAAGAGTGGTACATGAGGGGTGGAGAATCAGAGGGTTTTTGGTCAAGTTATCTTAAGCTAGACCAAAATCAAGGTTGGGCCAACGGGATTGATGAGAGAAGTTACAGTAAGGAAGGTGAATAGGTCAAATATGAATGTCATCATGGACCAACGAAGAACTATACTAATGATTTGTTGACTAAAATTTTAGACAAGGTGGAGGGTTTCGACATGACGTTGCAAGGGATGAAGAGTGATGTTGTAGCTATATCTACTATTGTGGTCTCACATACATCGCCCATCAAGACACTTGAAGAAAAGATTAGCGAACTGACCACTCTTGTGTATACACTCTCCTATGAATGTGAAACGTCTCACACAAAGGAATGTTTAGGAAATGCACACCAACTTTCAGCTATCGTTACTAGAAGTGGTAAGATATTGCAAGAGGTAATGAAACCCAACAACTCCAATGAGCAAGAGGTGGTTGCCGATAGTGAATCACCTAGAGATGTAGATGAAGTCAGGGAAAACAAGGCGGAAGTTGAACCAAAAACTAATGTGATGAAAAGTAATGTTAATGTTTCTCCTACATTACCTCAAATCAAGATCACACCCCCATTCCCTCAAAGGTTGAGAAAGAAGAATGACAATGCGAAGTTTCAAAAGTTTGTGGATATAGTGAAAGATTTGAAGGTGAATATTCTTTTTGTGGATGCTTTGACCGAAATGTCGGGTTATGCTAAGTACATGAAGGAGTTGGTAACCAAGAAGAGGGTAATAGATTGTGAAACCATCGAACTACCTCAAACATGTGGTGCGGTAATGACAAAGAATGATGTCCTCAAGAGAGATGACCCGGGAGCATTCCATGCACTATTGGTAAGTGTACTTTTGCAAAAGCTCTATGCAATCTTGGTGCGAGTATAAATTTAATGCCACTGATGGTGTTTGATGAACTTGGGCTTGGATAACCGGAGTCCACAAACATGAGACTTTTAATGGCTGATCGTTACATAAAGAAACTAGTGGGCATAGCCTATGATGTGTTGGTGAAGGTTGACAAATTTGTATTTCCCGCTGATTTTGTAATACTTGATTGTGAAATTGATGTTGACATATCGGTCATTCTTAGTAGACCATTTTTGGCTACGGGCAAAGCATTGGTAGATGTAGAAGGTGATGAGTTGAAATTTTGAGTCATTGAGGAGATGGTGAGCTTTAATATTCATAAATCTATGAAATACCCAAGTGACATGCACATGGTGTCTCACTTGGATCAAATCAACGAAGCTGTGGCAAGTATTGGAAGAGCAGCCTATTATAGGGAGCCTTAGACTCAAGTGCTACTTAATTATGATCAAGATGAGATCAGGGATTATGATGAAATCGTGGATGCTCTTGTAGGTGTGGGCTCACATCACTCTTTCCAAGCTAAACTTGACCTTGACTTGTCTAGTTGAGAAGCACCACCTGCAAAATCATCCATCGTTAAACCACTAAAATTAGAGTTGAAAGAGCTCCTGCCTCATCTTAAATATGTTTTCTTGGGAGCCAATAGCACACTCCGGCAATTATTGCAAGCAATCTTAAACAATGACAAGTGGAGTTGTTAGTCATAGTATTGAAAAAGCATATTAAAGCATTGGGATGGTCAATTGTCGATATTGTGGGTATTTCACCGGGTGTATGCACTCACAAAATAAATTTGGCGGAAGATTGCAAACCAACCATTGAACACCAACGAAGGTTGAATCCTTCAATGCAAGAAGTGGTAAAGAAGGAAATTATTAAATGGTTAGATGCGGGAGTTATCTTTCCAATTGCTGACAGCCAATGGGTAAGCCTGGTGCAATGTGTGTCAAAAAAGGGTGGTATCACGATTTTTCCTAATGAAAAAGCTGAATTAGTTGCCACTAGACCCATCACCAGGTGGCGTGTGTGCATGGACTATTAGAAGCTAAATTCTTAGACTGAAAAAGACCATTTTCCCATGCCCTTCATTGACCAAATACTTGATAGGCTTGACGGAAAGGGGTGGTATTGCTTTCTCAATGGATATTCCGGGTACAACCAAATCTCTATTGCACCGGAGGATCAAGAAAAAACCACATTTACATATCCTTATGGCATATTCGCATTCAAGCAAAGGCTCTTTGGACTATGTAATGCTCGAGCCACCTTTCAACGGTGTATGCTCTCAATCTTCACTGATATGGTAGAGGATTCCATGGAAGTGTTCATGGATGATTTCTCACTTTTTGGGGATTCTTTTAAAGAATGTTTAAAGCATTTGGAGATGGTTTTGAAAAGGTGTGTGGATTCAAATTTGGTCCTTAATTGGGAAAAGTGACACTTTATGGTGAAAGAGGGAATTTTGCTTGGGCATAAAATGTCCGGTGAAGGTATTGAGGTTGATCAAGCTAAAATCTAAGCAATTGAGAAGCTGCCTCCTCCAATGTCAGTAAAAGGTGTGAGGAGTTTTCTTGGTCATGCCGGGTTCTATAGAAGGTTCATTAAGGATTTTTCCAAGATTGCTATTCCATTTTGTAAACTCCTTGAAAAAGAGAGTAGATTTGTGTTCGATGATGCTTGCATGGTGGCTTTCAAAACACTCAAGGAGAAGCTTATATCAGCCCTAATAATTATTGCCCCCGATTGGAATATCCCTTTTGAAATGATGTATGATGCTAGTGGCTTGGCTCTTGGGGCTATTCTTAGGCAACGTAAGAACAAGTTCTTTCACCCTATCTAATAAGCCAGCAAGACACTAAATTGTGCTTAGAAAAATTACACCGTAACAGAACAAAAATTGTTGACAGTGGTATACGAGTTTGAGAAGTTTTGTGCATATTTGTTAGGTACCAAAGTGGTCATTCACACTGATCATGCAGCCCTAATGTATCTAATGGCTAAGAAAGAGGCCAAACCAAGACTAATTCGATGGGTCTTGCTCCTTTAAGAGTTCGACTTTGAGGTGAAAGATAGAAAGAGGTGTGAAAACCAAGTGGATGACCATCTTTCAAGATTGGAGGCAGATGTTAGAGTGGCTGAAGAGAAATACATTGACGATGCTTTCCCTGATGAATCGGTAATGGTAATTTCCACACCCTCTATTCCTTGGTATGCTGATTTTGCATATTATATTGTGTGTGGGCTGTTACTTGATGATTTAAAAAACCATAAAAAGGGAATTCTTATTTGATGTAAAGAAGTATGTATGGGATGAACCTTTCTTCTTTAGAGAATGTGCTGATAATGTCATTTGGTGTTGTGTGCCAGAAGTAGAAGTGAATGAGATCCTTGAAGCATGTCATGCCTCGCCAACAGGTGGTCATCATGAGGGCATTCAGACAACCGCCAAGGTTTTGCAATGTGGCTACTATTAGCCGACACTATTTAGGGATGCTCACACATTTTGTAAATGTTGTGTCCAATGTCAATTGCATGGGAGTATATCTAGAAGACATAAATTGCCACCTTCACAAATCCTTGAAATTGAATTGTTTGATGTTTGGGGGGATTGACTTCATGGGCCATTTTCCTAGATTTTTTGGGAATAAGTACATCCTTGTAGCAGTTGATTACATATCAAAGTGGGTGGAAGAGATAGCATTACCAAACAATGAAGCGCGAAGTGTTACCAAGTTCCTTAAAAAGAACATCTTCACAAGATTTGGCACACCAAGGGTATTATTAGTGATGGCAGATCACATTTTTGCAATTGTCAATTTGAAGCCCTCCTCTCTAAATATGGGGTCAAGCATAAAGTGGCAACACCATACCATCCACAATCCAGCGGACAAGTTGAAATGTCTAATCGGAAAATAAAGAGCATCTTGGCCAAAACAGTGAATTTCCATCGTACTGACAGGTCTAGCAAGCTTGATGGTGTACTTTGGGCCTACCGAACGGTATTCAAGTCTCCTTTTGTGATGTCTCCCTACAAGTTGGTGTTTGGGAAGGCTTGCCACCTTTCGGTTGAGCTGAACACAAAGCATTGTGGGTGTTAAAAAAATAAACATGAATTGGGAGATGACATCTTGAGATCGTGTACACCAACTCCTTGAGCTAGATGAATTTCGTTTATAGGCCTATGAAAGTTCCATAATATTTAAGGAGAAAGTTAAAAGATGGCATGATGCAAAGATATTACCCCGCGAGTTTCAGGTGGGAGATTTAGCCTTATTATTCAATTCAAGGCAAAAACCCTTCCCAGGCAAACTCAAATCCAAATGGATTGGTCCACACACTGTCACACGGGTGTATGGTAATGGGGAAATTGAAATTGAGATGCAAAAGGAGTGTGGTTCATAGTTAATGGTCAAAGATTGAAAGCATATTTTGGGGAAGGTCGTGAAGTGAGGATGATTGAAGTGGTGTATTTGGATGATGTCTGAAGAGCATATCCACGTCATGCCGTGATGTTAAACTAGGCACTTCTTGGAAGGCAACCCAAGTGTTAATGGTTTTTAATAACGTGGGTGTTCACATGTGCAGGTATAAAGCAATAGGCAATGGTAAGAACAACTTGGCGATTCACCGAGTGTAGTAGGCAAAGCTCCCATGAGCCCGCCCTTCGGGAAGCTCAACTTTAGGTGCCTACTGTCTACTAAGGTGTTGACCATGCACCATTCGGCGATGCACCGAAGTCTTTAGGCAAAACCTATACAGTTCGCCTAGTTGGGCATAAAAATGGGAGGAACATTGGTCATTCAGGCAATGTTCATCACCAAAATGGCAATTCGCCCATGCAACTTGGGCGATCACTAGGTAGATCGCTTAAGTGGAGGACGTATTGTCCAACACCTTCAGCCTTTATAGGCGATTTGAGTCTACTTGGCAATTGGTTGATTGAGGACAACGATGATCAACACTAGTAATTCTTCAGGGAGTGTTTCTACCTTCATCTCTTGATCTTATTTCTATGCATTGAGGACACAACTCTTTTCTTTTTGGTGGGTTGAGGGCCCTCGTGCCAGTATTCCTCTATCACAATATTCAATTGTAGGGAATCTTTTGTTGAGTATTAAAGTTCTCTTCTTTTGGGAATGGGGTCTCTGTACTTCATTATCTTTTCGTTCTCTCTTGATGAGTTTTGAATCATGAAATACTTGAAGTTTTCATTGATAAAAATTTGAGAACCGATTTTGTTCAATATTGATATCTTAAATTGTACTTATGATGAGCATGATGTGTAGTGTCGGTGTTGCGAGAATGAGATTGATGTGGTTACACCTTTGAATGATCTATATGAATCTTTTGTTGACTAGCTGCGTTTTGATGTGAGCCTTGCAATGAACATCACACATACGCTTTTGATCTTGTCAGGATGTGCTAAATGAGTGTATTTCAAAGTGCCATATATGGTGAGTTTATACCTAAAAACATGCATGCGGAGTCCTAGAATTTGCCTTATTAGTCTAATTGTATGAATCTTGGCGAATGTGAGGCATGACCTTGGGTAAAATTCAATGAGAGAACCAAATCATACATAACCCGATTGTGACTACCTTGTGAGGATGTGAAACCATTTTGGCACCATTTGAGCCTAATCCATTTGTTGTCAACCAAAAGAAACCTCTTGAACCAAATTATCCCTACTTTCTCACCAAAAACCCCTTTTGAAGCATTGTAATCTTTGAATAGCAAACTTAGGCCAAAAGCCTAAGTTGGGGGTGTGGAAAGGAAGGACGAATGAATGCCAAGTAAAAGGCAAAGGAAGATGAAATGAGGCTCAACCTTGAAAATGTTACAGAAAGGAAGAAACCTCTCCTTATAAAAAAAAGAAAAGAGAAAATGTGTTGAATGAGAGAAAAATGGAAATGAAAAAGAGGAGTGAATGAAATAAAAAAAGGATTCCGTATAAAGTGAATGACAAACTAAGAGTTGAGCCCTCAGTTGAAAAACAAAGAAAAAGAACTTGAGAAGAGGTGATGATGATTGCAATAAAGTTGTGAAAGGGTGAAGACACTAATCCAAAATTGACCATACCTTAACCCTCATCCCAATTATAAGCCTAAAAGACCCTTGAGATCTTACATGAACTAGATCTTATGATGATTCGAAAATATGAGCAAACCTATGGGACAACGCTTGTATGTATTTCTCTTTTGAGAGAGTGAGAGTTGCATTGATTCCTTACACCTTTGTTGTAATTGCTTTGTGAGAGCATGGAATCATTCATGATGTGAGGGCACTTGATTGCATTTGTTAAACATATTCTTGCATTAGACAAAAAGCCATTGTGAGCTTGAGTTTGTGTTGACACTAGCTAGTCATCATTTGAAACTTTTTGATCATGATTTAGGGTAACATGCTATTGAAAGTAGTCTTGCCATGGCATTTGCATGTTAGCTCTCATTGAGTACTGTTGTAGACACTCTTATTGAGCTTATTGTGTTTTCGATTTACTTAAGGACAAGCAAAAGTTTAAGTTGGGGGGTGTTGATGAGTGGTAAATTTATACTCATTTAAGGCCCAATTACCTCAATAATTAGAGTCCTCAATGACTAATTATGTCCTTTTCTAATAGAATGTTGATGATTTGCAGTGTGAAAGCAATTGGATAAGTCAAGGATAGACGTTTGAAAGAAGGGCCAAAAACACAAGAAGAGGTACAAAGTGAACATTGTTGATCGCCTAACAAGAAAGCCGAGTCACCAAAGTGATCTGAGATCGCCTAAACTGATAGTACAATGAGTCAATCCTAAAATTCAATCGGCAAAGTGAGGAAAGAAAGGCGATACGCCGAAAGACACAAAGCGGAGTGCATGAAGATCGCCGAATCTGACAGTGTTGACAAACAAAACAACGGCTAAAACAGTGACACAAGACAAGGTTCGGCGATTCGCCAAAGAGGAAAAAGTGAACTCCAATGGGATCGCTCAATAAGACCCAAACACTTAAGCTTGGAGTTTGGAAAAGGAAAACCAAATGAAGAAGGGCGATTAGCCGAATGTAAAAGGTGGACTAAGCTAACGTCACCGAAAAGGACACAAAACTAATTTTTGGAAAACTATAAATAGTCTAGAGGAGAGAGAAAGAGGCATGAAAAAATTGAGAGAAATATTCTGAACATTTTAGAGAGAGAAACATCATCCTTTAAAGAAGAAGACATTTGATAGTTGAGTCTTTCAATTGTATAAACTTAATTTTGGTAAATTGAGGCTGGATTCAAAGTGGGTTTGTTCTTAAATACTCAATTTCATGCTACCCATGGTTAATTTCATGCAAGGTATAATCTATTTACACTTTACAATGTGTGGTTCAAACCCTAAGTTCTTGGGATGTGATTATGGGGTTGGGTGTTGATTTAATTTAGTGGGTTTGTGAATTGCTCTGTTTCATGGCTGTTAATTACAAATTTGACTAATTTTTGGGTGATTAATTCTTAAATTGAGGTGTCCATCTTAATTCTAGTTCCGATCTTGAGTTGGTGCTCGAAAGAGACCAAGACAAGTGGGTAATTTGTTCAATAGCTGTAGTTAAGTTATTTAATTGCAGTTCTAAGGTTTTGGGTAGCTTTGATTGGCATATAGATGAGACCGAAAGGATATTCTATGCAAGGATGCTTTGAGATCGAAAGAAGATTAGCGTCAATGATGATAACCTAGATTATTTGTGATTAACTAGTTGTGCATAGCAATTCTACTTCACCCCAAATGAAATCACATTCCATCCCTACACCCCAAGGGTCCTTTAAATTTTGTGATTCATCAATTGTTTCATTGTGATAATTAGATTTCAGAATTACTTCTATTAAAGTTAGTGGAGTGATTCACCCATTTACTTTCATTTCAACTTCGATTGATAATTGCTTTTTAATTCTATAATTAAATTCTTAACCACATACCATCCTCATGGGATTCGACCCTGATTCTTTATTGAGTTTTTATTGACGACAACCGCTCACTCTTTTGACTTGTTTTAAAGGGTGATTTGAGCATTATCAATGACTAAATGCCTATTTACTTGCATGTTTTTAAAGAACAATGTAATTATGCATATTCTGTAGAGATAAAAGGAACCTTCATCAACTTGTTCTTTTTATCTATTAGAAAATAATCTCTTTTACATCACTTCTCATCTCTTTCTCTTTTGTTCTATAAACTTTTTCAGGTAGTTCGTGTATGCCTATTAGTTTCTGGAAGATT
Organism: Solanum appendiculatum; assembly: GCA_018342035.1. NCBI lineage: Eukaryota > Viridiplantae > Streptophyta > Magnoliopsida > Solanales > Solanaceae > Solanum > Solanum appendiculatum. The sequence continues at coordinate 560,212 of JAGDQO010001671.1, forward strand.
TCTACATTGGTGTTTCTATCATTGCTTAAGTTAGGTGAGAGGACAATTTACATCATAAAGCATTTGTTTTATGTGCCCAAGCTAGATACAAAATGTATTATCACATTTGCTAACCAGTAAAACTACATATCATTGAAGGTTAGTTTCTTCTTCTTAGTAATTAAATCACTAAAAAAATATTTTTGTCGTATGAGTAAAATGAAACTTATAAGTTGAATGCATGTTTGTCATATCTGTTTTGGTAAAAATACACGATCACATTGACATGTAGTATTATTAAAAATAAAATAGTGCACTATATTTATTGTACATTTAAATTGTATAACACTAACTACTATAAATTTTAGTGACTAACAGATTGTTTATGAATTTGAATTCATTAGATTTTGGTACCTCTAGGTTCTAGTGTCATATGAAAACTACTAGTCATCATGTAAGTTTTAACACATTTATTCTTTGTGTTAGGGCACACAATATGAGTAACTCTGATCGTGAGTGGATATATGCTAGAATATTGGAAGATGGATTCATAAATCCAAAGTTTATTGATGGAGTTGAGAACTTTGTTTCATTTGCTAAAAGACATCCACATTGCATGGATGGGGAAGAGTTAAGATGTCCTTGTAATAATCGTAATTATCTAAATAAAAACATTATGGATGAGTTTACAGTTATGACACATCTAGGGACTTATTGCTTTATACCAGATTATTATCGTTGGTACCTGAAGAAAGTTATATTTTAAATCCAAGTGTGCTTAATGATCATCAAGAAGAAGCTTCTGGTGAAACCGTGAATCCTCAATCCCATAATGCATTTTGGTCAGTAGTTTTTTATGTTGTTGGGCCTTCTTATGATGGTAACGTGGAAGAGGACCCAACACAACATATTCATGATTTGCTCAAAGCATCGAAAAAAGAGATTTGGATGGGAAACCCACATGGACATACACAATTGTCTGTTGTTGCTCGTTTGTTGAATCTAAAGGCAGAACATCATTTTTTGAAAGGTTGTATGATAAATTATGTTAATTTATATAAGAATTTATGCCAAGTGATACCAAAATGATCGATAGCTTCTATGGTACTAAAAAGCTAATGCGAGGATTAGGCTTGCCCGTTGAGAAAATTAATTGTTAAAAAAAATGGTTGTATGATTTATTGGCATGAGGAAAGTGATCTCATCAACTGCAAGTTTTTTTCTCAACCTTGATTTAAGATTTCAAAACATCAACGTTTCAAGCAGAAAACTAATGTTTCTGTTCAGAAGATGTATTATTTTCCTTTAACTCCACATCTACAAAGGTTGTATGCATCTAATGCTATAGCAAAACATATGAGATGGCATTCTGAGCATAAAAGAGATGATGTCATGCGTCATCCCTCAGACTCTCCTACTTGGAAGCATTTTGATTAGGCGTATCCATGTTTTGCATCTGAAGTTAGAAATGTTAGATTGAATTTGTCTACTGATGCGTTTCAATCGTTTGGTTAATTAGGCCAACAATATTCCTCTTGGCTTGTGATAGTTATACCATATAATTTACCACCTTGGATGTGCATGAAGGATGAATACATGTTTTTATCCGTGATTATACCTGGTCCAAAAAATCCAAAACAGAAAATTGATGTCTTTTTGCAACCCCTCATTGACGAGTTGAAAGAATTATGGGAGGAGAGAGTCCAAACATATGATGTTTCAAGTAAAAATAATTTTCAAATGAAAGTTGCATTGATGTGGAAAATAAGTGATTTTCCAGCATACTCAATGTTGTCGAGTTGGAGTACAACAGGAAAATTAACTTGTCCTTATTGCATGAATGACTCAAATACTTTTTCACTATCCAATGCTAGAAAGATCTCATGGTTTGACAATCATGGAAAGTTCTTACCACCAGATCATCTGTGGTGAAAAAATAAAAAGTGGTTTAAGAAGGGTCAAACAATACATAAGGTTGCATCTATTGAATAATCATGTTTACAAATACTTAGGGAGATTAAGGATTTGGGACTCATGAAAGTAACAGAACTTGGTTCTGACGAGGTGAATGCAAAAATCTCAAAGTATAGCTTATGTGGTTGGAAGAAAAAAAGTATATTTTGGGAGTTGCCTTACTGGAAAAAAAATCTTATTAGGCATAAGATGTGATGCACATAGAAAAAATATGTTTGATAACATTTTTAACACCATCATGAATGTCAAGGGGAAAACAAAGCACAATGCTAAATCTAGAGAAGAATTAAAAGTACATGGAATAAGGTGGCATCCACTTTATACTCCAAGAAAATGTATATTTTTGGTGAAAACTTACAATCAAACCTAATTTTGTTTTGGAGGATATTTGGAGAATTTGGAAGACACAATGGGCCTCTGATGAATGGATGGATAAATCTTGTATTACCACTCGAAATAGATGTAGTGAGACTAGTGGTCCAAGCACTGGTCCAAGCAAGCATACCTGTGGTTGTAGGTCAACAGTGGAACATACTAAGATTATCTCCTATTTTAATATTAAACTCTATTTTCAGGCAATAGAACTACGTCATCCACCAAATTTATGAGATATATTTAAGCAGCTGCATAAAAGAAAGGATGGGAGCTTTGTTGATGCCAAGTCTAAATGCATTAATGTAAGTTCATTTTGCTCCTTTAAACCACACATTGTAGGACTAATAACCTTCTTAAATGACTTTTGTCTAGAAAGAATACAAGGTGTTGTTGAGAGAATTATATACCAATTCTTACTTTATTAGAGTCTGATGATAGTCAGATAACTATAAAATTTGTTGTAGTTAAAGCATTCTAAAAGTTGGTTTCTCATTGTTAGGTCAAAAGAGTTGAGACAACTAATAGATTAGTAAACATAATTTTCAATGCTTGGTCTTTTAAGTTAACTGGAGCCACAAGGACACTATCCATAGTATCATGGAGATGATAGGTTTTTTCTGTATATTGAGGTGAATTTAAGGCAAGTTTTTGGTTTCAATTGAACTCTATTGTTTTTAGCTCGAATTATGTATATATGCATATCTAAAAAACATTTAAAATTTACATATAGAATAAGACTATATGGTCATTCTAAACTTCTTAACTTTAATTCTTGGATTCACCAACATAACCATTTAATGCCTTAAGTAATTTTTTAAGTTTTTGACTTGAAATTATAGGTTCTTGCAAGAGAAAAAGAGCTATCAAGAATGAGAATATATTATGTATCTACTTTCTTAATTTTTTGAAATTTAACTTTTAGGGGTGCATAAATTAATGAACATCCTTATTTTGTGTAGCTTTCAAAGAAGTAAAAGACAGATTTTATGCAGTTGTTTGTGCTGCTATTGAGCAGATTTGCTATAATTGTTTGTGATGCTATTGAGCAGATTTTTGGTGCAGCTCTTTGTGCTGTTTTGTACAGCTATTTGTGTTATTTTTGGTGCAGATTTGAGCAAATTTTTATCATAGTTTTGATAAGATATTGTGCAGTTATTTGGACAGTTTTTTAATACAATTTTGAAGCAGATTTTGTGCCTTTTTGGGTAGATTTTGTGCCATTTTTAGGGCAGATTTTGTGTTGTTTAGAGAAACTTTTGTGCTATCTTTTGGGTGCAATATTTTTAAACAGCTGCTAGAAGCAACTTAATATGTACATATTTGTGGAAAGCTTGAGTTTTTGGTGGTTGATTGTTTGAAAATTTTCAGAATAAAATGGAGGTAGTCTTAGTTGCTACTATTTTTAGCTCATCAAATGATTCACAAGAAGTTCAAGAACTTGATATAAATTGCTTATACTTTGATGTTATGGGTGGAGAAAAAAAATTAATGTGTGTATGGATTGGGCTCGGATACATCCAAACTTACACCTCAATTAAGAAGTATAAACGGTCGAAGTCAATTATAGAACTCAACTGGAGTTGAGGTCAATCCCACAGGGAATTTACTACAGAAATAAACTCACTAACGCTTTTCATCAGTTGCAGTTAATATTTCCAAAAAAAAAAAGTAATTTGCGGAAAGTAAATATTGGGTTGTTTATTGTTTAAATAACCAATGTTGACTTTAGTTTTATAGTTAACAAGAGCAACAATAGTTTCAAGATTTCAGTCGTTGATTTAACGAGACTAGGATTGTGTTCCCCATGACCTTTACTTCATTCTCAAATTCTTTACAACCAATTCTCAGTTATTAATATTACCTATTCCAAGCAAGTTAGGTACATCTAAAATCTTCTCAGCCCTATTAGATGACTTTCACTCTTTTCCTCTCAGTCTTAGAGTGTTTTGGTGTTTACCCTTGCATACTTGTTAAGGAGATTCTCTTCTCTCGAACTCACATCTTCTTAGCAAGTTGGTGGAATATGATTCTAACTTTTTCCTAATTATCACTTTTCTCTCAAACAAGTAGTAAATACAGGCAGGTTCTAATGCGTGCACTCATTAGAAAGCAGTCATGATGAAAGTAGAATCACATGTGCAATTAACAACTAAACGTTACTTGTATTTTGAATTCGAAGTTAAGTGCTAGTCATGGTTCCCACAACCCTAGTTGTGGTATTTAGCCACTCATCATTTCAAGAAAACAATCCAAAGATATTATTGAAAGCATGATATAAGAGACTTACAATAATACCAAACCAAAAGATTCTTGATTATCAACGCTAAATCACAAACACAATGTTTTGATCCAATCGTAATCGATAAATCAAAGTGTTCAAAATTAGAAAACTATCGTTTCTGCAAGCGCTCAATGTCTCCACGTCAAGAATGATAAAAGATAATGTTAAAAAATAAACCCTAAGTAATTAAAATAGTGTGTGAAAAACAAGTCCTACTCAAAGTAGGACTGCACTGTCGCGACCTTTCACGGGCAGGGTGACGGCTCGTCTAAAGCTAGACAACTCGTCAAGCCCTCCATGGTCCCACACTTAGATAGTATGGGACTTCCTTCATTGGTAGTCCTCACGAGCAACTAGACGACTCGTCTTAAGCTAGATGGCTCGTCTAGTGCTCCGTAGACTTGTGCCTTCACTTGGGTGACTACTGGATTTCTTGCCTTCATTCCATGAGTAGCTGCACAACTCGTCACCTCAACCACGACCCGTCTAGGGTTCTGTGGCCTTCAGCCTGAACATAATCTTCCACAGCTAACACTGCCTCTCTTTCACGAGCCTTCAGATGGCTCATCAAGTGGACCACGGCCCGTTTGAGTTTCCGTGATCTTTATGCTTTACTTAGGCAGTTTGAAGACTTCACTGCCTTTTCTCCACGAACCCTCAGACGGCTCACCAACATGACCACGGCCCGTCTGGGGCTCCATGGTATTTTCTTCAGTTCAATTTCCATCTTTTTTTCCTATCCTTTGCATCCAAGTGTTTTACCTGTACAACATCAAAGAAAACATCATATCTACATAAACACACTCGATTTCTTGCACTAATCCTTATTTTTTAGTGTCAAATGTGCTATGAGTTCACAGCACATCAACACCCTCAACTTAGAACCATTGGTTGTCCTCAAGCAATGAAAAAGACAACACTCGATGCTCAAATCCAAAGGAACACATCACAAATATGCAGCAACTATCTCCACAACAATCTTATCCACAATCATCTATCTAACATGCAAGGATCAATGGACTACATCCCATTATGCACAGTCAATCATGCTTATTTCAGTACCAACCATCAGCTAACACAACCAACTATCAAATGCAAACATTGTGCCCTCGCAACAAAGAAGTCCCTCACACATGATAATTGGGATACTCTCACTCTCCAAAAGAACTTCTAACACTGCAAGTATACAGACCATAAGCTTGCCCTTGTTTTCTACACTTCAACTATCAAACAACCGGAGTAGGATCACTATAGGAATTTTATTGGATTGTAGCGTTGGCTCTGGCGAGGGAGTGGAACATTTGGTCTATGAGTGACTAGATTACCCTTTGTCCTCCAAGGTTCTTATTAGCACACAACTCTTATTCGAGCGGTTCCAACTTTTCTTTCTTCAGTACATCCCGGCATCTACATCATTTCTCTTACTCTTTTATTCTTTTATTCTTTTTCTTTTTCTCTTTCTTTTTGCTTTTCATTTTTTTGCCTCTTTTTTTTTTGTAACTATCATTTACTTGAACCATTCAAACTCTACCCATTCAAACATGCATTGTGGTTTTGTGCCTTCGGAGTAACCAAGGATACGATATCTAAGCTATTTATTTTTATTCAGGTCATGACCACCCTCAACTTAGGCTTTTGGCCTGAGTTGTGGCATCGTGCCTTCGTAGAACCAAGGATATGATATCAATAGGGTGACAATACTATCAGCTTCAAGGCTCAAATAGGGTTCAAGGGTTCATGATTTCATTTGGTAGTTGTTTTTGGTTAAAGTGGACTTAATTCAAAAATTGCTTATGATCCTTTTCTATCCAGTTATTCAGCTATTTCAGCAAGACTACTTAGGCAAGTTTTAGCTTCTACATATAGCATTAGACTTCAAACAAACCTCACACTCACATGGCATATGTTTACAGTTCCAGTATTCCAGTCAACCAATTCATGTCCTAGCTAGCAATGATCAACACGCAAGTAGATGAGATGTCGCACAGAGAGCCTAACAGTCAAATATCAGATTAAGGATTTCTTTCTTCTTATTTCACACCAAACACAAGATTCATCTGTAGCTATCAATTCAACCACAAAAAATGGCACTTAACCTCACAACAAAAAAACACAAAACTACTAACCTCCACAAAAATTTCCCAACACAATAGCCAACCTCCATTCACTAACAACTAATGGTAGGTTACTCGACCACCCCCTTCCCAACAAAATAAACTTTGCCCTCAAAGTACAAAATACAAGGGTTGTGAGGAGGGGTCATACATGTGACGCTCTAGGCATGGGGAGTCGGAGTGATGCCGGCTCCCTTATCAACGGGTGCTCGCTCAGGTGCAAAGATAGGATCAGGCTGTCTACCTCTGACAGGAGCAGAGAGTACACCAGTTGAGGCTCCAGACCTCATTGCATCACGTTGCTACTGTTGCTGCTCTAAAGCTTCCTTTTCCCTAGCAAGTTCCTTGGACTCTCGTCTCGCTTTCTTTGCTCTCCGCTTCTCTTCCCTATAAAGGTCTTGGTGCTCCGATTTAGAGCTTGTATCCTTCTCTTTTCCTTTTTTAGTCTTAGGCTGATCTAAATCACCCCAAATATCTCCAATTGACTGGCTGACCAGAGGCATGCTAAATAGACTCATTAACGAATCTCGTACAATAGGAGGAGGCACAGTGACTGGCTTCTCTGCTAGTTTTCCAATCTCGGCTTTCATCGCACTCATTTGTGCTTGTGAAGAGCCACCATATACGGGACCCAAAACATTCAACCGGCTATTCACATAAGATTCTACGCCGTCCATCCTGTTCTTTAGCACCAAAACCTCTCACCGGAGTTCATCACGCAGGCGTTGATCTGCACTCTATATCAGACCCTGAACTACCTGTGGTAGTTTTTCAACTACCTGGTCTAGTATGGACCGAGTCTGCCTCTGCTATGCTACCAATCTCTCCATGAAGAAGGTCTGGTGGAGGCTGCACTCCCGCAGCTGTCTGGGTTGTCCCCTCAGCCTGCTCATTGTCCCCCTCAGCTCGTGAAGTTTCAACCGACACATGTGGAAATACTGCCAAGGGTTCTGCAGGTCCTTCTCTCAAACCATATAGTGGATTCACCACATCTTTTATCTTAGACACCGCTGTGACCTTTGTCGCTTCCACATATCTGTCCACCAATTTGTTGGGTGGTATGTTAACATGCACACATAGTCTCCTTATCAGAAAAGGAAACGACAGACTGGCTCTTTCATTCAAAGCTTGATCTCTCATTTCTGTGGCAATAATTATCCCAACATTCAAGGGGTACCCAGCCATGATACTAGCTACTAAAAAAGCTAGCGAAGGTGATAGGGTGTTGTCATTTCCCATTGGCCGCAATTGTGCATGGACCACTACCCACCAGACTTTTTTTGGAAATGTCAAGGATGCCTTTGTGATGTGCACTTGTGAGTTGGCTACCCATGCTATTGCCTCATCTTTAGTTGTAATTAGCCCTACAATCTATCTCATAACCCTCTCTCGTGAGATAGGATCCTCCATTTCAGCTTCACTAGTCATGGAGTGGTGGCAACCCTCAAATAGCCCCACCATAGTAGGTGCAGTGTACTCCAGGTTATGTAGAAACCTATTTATTGTGGTTTCCAAGAGATCGATCTTCTCACCTCGAACAACCACCTCAGCTAGTTGTCCCAATTTTGCTGCGGCTGCTTTCTTCCCCTTCTTGGATGATTCAGTGTGTGCTAAATTCATCAGTAGAGCTGCATAAAGGGATTAAAATTCTTTTTTCAAGTGCCACACATACTCTCCTGGCTTTGTAGTCATCCATTCAAACTGATGTTGTTTGAACAGGTTGTAAATATTCGAAAAAGCCTGTAAGTCAGCTTCTACAACTCTGGACTCGAGATAATGGATCTCCCGCCAATGCCTTCGGACTTGGACAATATGCCATTATCAAATATCTCCCTTGATCTGGGAATGGTCCACATCCTTTGAAAAACTTCAATGAGATATTGGTGCATCACTGGGTCAGCCTTTCTCTAGCAAACAAACTGCACCAACGACTTATTAGGTCCACTAGCATCACTATCCTCCTGACTGTCTCTCTCTTCCTCAGTACCCTCAACTAGCTGTGGGTCATTAGTTAACGCTCGGGACTCATCATCAGACCCCCGCTCTCTCCGAGAACTATCCTCTTCCTCTTCAGACTGGGAAGGAATATGTTGTATAGTAGCCCTGGCTGTCCGAGATCTAGTAGCTCAGGGTGAGTGATCTTCAATCTCTGTATTGACCTGGACCCCAGGGCTGCTCGGTGCCTCCTCACTTGAGCTTTGTTCGGGAGAAGCAGGGGGTGAGGTGTGCAGTGGTGCCATCTTGCACCTTAGCTTTGCCATTGTACTTGAGAGACGATAAGTTAGAATCCACGTATGTCAAATGACAACACTAACGGGTACGCAGACTTCCCCTGTGTATTTATACAAAGTGACGCCTTGCCTTAAGAATGTCGTCACTCAATCTATCATTGGGAAGGGCCACGCAATGAGCAAAGAATGAAATACTGAAAGAAATTTTTTTTGGCATTTTAACCTTTTTTTATTTTTTTATACGAGGCTCTATACGGTCCGTGGTGAGTACTACGGCCCGTCTAGGCCATTGGACTTGCCCAGTGGACACCCAATATCTAGGTGTGGTTCACAAAGGGTTTCACGGCCCGTGAACCCTTACATGGTCCATGAAACCTGTCATGTACTTACACACAGGTTAGGTTTCGCTTTGTTCAATCAACAATACCTCAAAAATGACCCTCTTAGCCTTCCCACAACATAAATTCATCTTATTTTATCAACCCCTCACAAATTAAACATAAACTTCAACATCTAATCATGCAATTCACTAATTTTATCCCATTCCCTCAACATACAAACCCACATAATTAAACTAATTCAAAGATACCATGAAAAGGGAAATAAATAGTAGTTCTAAACTTGATTTCAATAAGATCAAACTTATATCAAGTAGGGAGGAGAACTTACTTCAAATTTAACCCTAATTTTCGCACAAAGAGAAAAGATGAAAGCTTGAATTTTGGGAATATCTTGCAATGTAGAACTTCAGACTTGAAAAATCTTTGATCTCTTGATATAGATGTTAGAGACTCTTAGTTAGCCCAAAAACAAAGTTTAGGAATTTGAGTAGGGGGAAAGAAACGTCTTTTGGCATTTGGAAGGCTTTTAAATACAAAGAATTTGGGTTTATTAGTCGCGTGGTTCGGGTTAGGTACGTCAGTGCCGACTTAACGCTGACGGGCCGTGAAGTGGCTCGTGATGAGCACCACATCTATAAAAGTACTCATGAGAAATACTTGGATAAGAAAACTTACATGAATGTTCACGAGAGGCTAAACGGTCCGTCTAAGGTCAGACGGTCCGTAAACCCTTTCGTGAACATTATTTCCCTTTTTCCAGTGAGCTTCACCTGTGTTGGCTTGCTACTTCACGGGTCATGAAGTGTTGAACGACCCGTTTGGTGGCTCGTGAAGAGCATTGCAGGCCTCAACTTTTTCCTGCACACTTGCACACACTATGACTCTATAACAAAAGCGAAATTTGCATAAATTAAACTACTTACTACAAGCAAAATTTGCAGAAATTAAATTTAGTTTGTCACAATCGATTCTAATTTTTTTACTAATATCTACAAGAGAGCAATTTTTTGAAATAATATTAATTCACAATTTATTTGTAATGAAATATTCTGTCACAAATATTGTGAATATATTTAGAAATTTGTTACAGAAACTATTCCATCACTATTTTGTAACGACATTTTTTATAACGTCGAAATATACTTCTTGAAAATAAATATAAATGGTCGTATGCAATATATTTACCCAACTATGAGTCAGGGTCGATCCCACAGAGAATATAGAAGAATATTATCAATAATAAATATTTAACTAGGTTGTCGTTATTTAAAAGGGGGGAATTAAATTGAAATAAAAATAAAAATAAAATAGATAAAAAAAAGGATAACAATAGCTTGGAACTAAGTATTTATTTGTATTTAGATCATTAGAAATAACTAGGAACGTGTTTCCCATGATTTCATAACATAGCAAGAATATTGTACTGGTAATTTATTTCAATTTTTAGCATGCAAAGTCAGTAATTTATGTATCTCCTAAGTGATAGGTCCTCCAAAGAGGGAATTACACCACGCAACTTGGTCTGTCTACGGGTGTATGCTTTACTAACCCTTACCTTTGACCCAGATTAGCCCTCAGCATATTTGGTTCAGGCTACTAGATAGCGGATTATCACGCTAAATCTCCGTTGTTTAATCTCTTTTCCCATTCGTTACTTCCTTGGTCCGGCAAGTAGGAATAAGGCGAGTTATAACGTTGGCCACCATTAAAAAGCAATAAAAATGAAGAGATTAACAATACATGCATAAAAATCGATCAAGAATCACTTTTTAGATTAACTTACTATAATAATTCATCATGGTTTTCACAACCCTATTTATGAAATTTAGCTACTCATTATCTCAAAAATACAATAAAAATTTATTAAAATAAATATGTTTATGCTAATCATAAAAAAATTAAGAACAATAGCTAAAATATCTTTCAATAATCACGAATACAAATAAATAATAAAGGAGAAGAAAGAATAAACCAAAATTCTCCGGCCTCCACGGTGGCTCTTCTAAAGTTCCTAAGCAATAAAGTTCTAAATTGTATGTTGTGTATTATTTCTTGGGTGGCTTGGCTTTTGAAAGATTAATTTTTATGCCCTATTTATAGTTATAGAAACCCTAAATAAAATAATTGAGTCCAAAATAAATTAGGAAACCAAAACCCGGAAGGATTTGATTTGCGCTGTACACCGTTTTTCCTTTTTTCCTTTTTGTTGGACACGTTTAGAAGGGTCTTCTCCATGGCTGCCACGTGGAAGCAATTCAATTTGAAGATGACTGCTCTTTGCCATATATATATATATATATATAAGTTTATTAAATTTAATCCATTAAGGTGTCTGCTTGATTTCTTCTATGATTTCTTGTTTTTTAATTCATTTGTGCTCTAAATTTCTTCATCTTCACGTCATTTTAATCATACAAATAAAATACACAATATAATAATAATTCATAAAATATATGCTCAAAAAAGATAACTAAAGATTAAATATGAGGCAAATAATGATTAAATATGTATATTTCTAGCTTCACATCAATACCTCACACTTAAACTTTTGCTCGTCCTCAAGCAACCATTAAAGCTCATCTCAAAAAATTGAACTCGGAATGCCACCACTTTGATTGATACAAACAATTAACCCATGTTACAAATCATAATATCAAGTACTCTTCCAATCCTTATGCAAGATATAGAATAAAACAACAAACTTCTAACCTCCTAACCTCAAAGACGGACTCTACTCATCAAATTAGGTTTGTTCTCTTATTCCATCAAAGAAAGCTAATAAAATCACCTATCTATCATGAAACAAGTGCCCTCACAAGAAAAAATATTCCACACACTCAATTTAAAGAATTGAATATAAATTAAGGACTAAGCATCAAAGAACAACTCTCTCACTCACAAAAGAATTCACATATCTGCATAAAGAACCATAGACTTGCCTATTATGTACATCTCCACTAATTAAGTACGCTTGAATAGGATCAAATAGGACTTTAATGGGTTGTAATGTTGGTTAGGGGGCAAGTAGGAAACTATATAATAGTGACTCAAAACTTCCCTAAGCACTTTTGATTTTTTTTTCATCACCCATTATTTTCATCACTTTTTTTTCAACCCTTCAATTATTTTCACAAGTAATTCTCATCATATCAAGAATGCTTCAATTAATTTTTTCTTTTTCAAGCAAATTTTTTTCACACTCTTTCTAAGAGGGCCTTCTCATCACAAGTAACTATCATTGGTCACCCTTTCTTTTTTTTTTTTTACTCAGTCATCCCTTTTCTTCAGATTTAATAATTGTATCACAATTTATGCACAGTGCTCAAAGAAGCAGGGTGCAAAAATTAGGGATTCAAAAAAATTGGATCAAGATAAATATAAGGCTACCAAACGAAAGGCTACAAAATCAAAGGGGTTACTAGTGATATAAAATCTGAAAAGGCTAAAATTTACCAGACAAATCAAAGAAAGCCTATTATCATCTTCTAAACAAAAGCAATACTTTTTATTTCGCTTCAATAACATACAGGGCAAGTTCTAGACTAAGATGCATAACATGGAATATATGCAAACAACCTCACCACTCATGACACAAGTCTCAATCAAGATGGATCAATTCTACTTCTAAGATGGACAAGGTCATTACAACCTATAAAATAAGAATAAGTTATATAAAGAGTCACAACCATGAGCCTAGGTGTCAAAAAGTATTTTAAATTTTATTCTCAAGCACTCAAAGAAAAGCATTACTCAACTCAGGCCTAAATTGCTAGTATCAAACAAGTCAAAAAGGTTTTTTTTTCTCTCCAAAAATAATATAAAAATAAATTTCTCTAGAAAAAAACTATCCGGTTCAAAGGGCGCCCCCTCGAAAAAGAACTGAGGTCATAAGAAAAACCAAGAAGCGGATGAGATATGCCACTTATAACTACAATTAAAAGAATAATAAAGAAAATCTATTTTTTTGTTTTTTTATTTTTTTATTTTTTTTTGTTTTTTAAAATAAAATCCTATGGCGTATTCGCCCTTAAGCTCACCACTATCAGAAGAATTTTCACCCCACACTTAAAATCATGCCTTGTCCCCAAAGAAATTTATAGAAAAGAGAAGAAGAAGAAGGGTGAGAAATAGTACCTCGGACCCTCTATGGCCTAGCTAACAACATATTTTCTCTCCTTTCATCAAGGGTCGAGTGCACCCCACACTTAAACTCAAAACGTGCTCCTTAGCTTCAAAGTTGGGTACTCAGACTTCCCCTAAATCTGCAAAAACAAAAACAACAAAAAAAGTGACACTAAAAAAAAAGAAGCTGCACTACGAATTGGGTTGCCTCCCAATAAGCGCTTGATTTAATGTCGCGACACGACATCATTAATTTTATTATTTTTCCTTCCACTTTGAGGATATGAATTGCACCCCAATTTTAACTTAATTTTTTTATTCCGCTCAAGAGGTGATGGTACAAAAATAAAGGTCCCAAGCAATAGATATCGCATTACGCACTTTTTGGATCCTAAGCGAGGAATGTAATTCTCTGATTTTGGAACAATAAATTCAAGAATATAGATACATTGTTTCTCCTCCATACACTCTTCTATAGGCTCAGATGGCTCGATTAATATCTCATCATCTAAACATAATGTGGAAAAATGATTGGAATGAGGTCCAATGCCCTAACTCATGAATTCTACTATTATTTACACCCTCATATTTACACACACTAGAGTTTTTAAAAATAATATTATCTACTTCATTACATAACTCTAGTGTACTCTTCTCAATAGTGATAATATCGATAAAAGTATGATCAAGTAATTCGCCCTCCAATTTTAGCTCCTCAAGTTGGCTTATAAGCATTTTTCTTCCTCACACATGTTATTACTAAACTGTTGGGTGTTATACGCATCAATCTTTGCACTCAACTCAGCATTTAATTTGTAAATATCCAATTCAATCATATCAACCTCATACATGCGTTTAATTATTGATTTATAGGAGAGTATCAGTAAGTCTTCCATGTCCTCATACAACTTATCTTGTTGACAAAAAATTAACCCTTAAAAATCCATAATATCACTACATACTTTTTCAGATGTCATCTCAAGAAGAGTAAAAATATAATAGTAACAATAATATAGAAAATTAAGATAAAACTACTACTAAAAAAACACACAAAAAAAATAAGGACTACAAATTAAAATAAATACTAAAGACAATTTCTAAGCCATATTCCCCGGCAACGGTGCCATTTTTTATAACATCCAAATATACTTCTTGAAAAGAAATATAAACGATCGTATGCAATATATTTACCCAACTATGAGTCGGGGTCGATCTCACAGAGAATATAGAAGAATATTGTCAATAGCAAATATTTAACTAGGTAGTCGTTATTTAAAAGGGGGGATTTAAATTGAAACAAAAATAAAAATAAAATAAATAAATAAATAAAATAGCTTGAAACTAAGTATTTATTTGTATTTAGATTATTAGAAATAGCTAGGAATGTGTTCCCAATAGTTTCATAACATAGCAAGAATATTGTACTAGTGATCTATTTCAATTTTTAGCATGCAAAGTCGGTAAGTTATGTATCTCCTAACTGATTGGTCCTTCAAATAGGGAATTTCACCAAGCAACTTGGTCCGTCTACGGATGTATGCTTTACTAACCCTTACCTTTGACCCAGATTAGCCCTAAGCGTATTTGGTTCAGGCTATTAGATAGCGGATAATCACTGTAACACCCCCGAATTCGGAAAGAACAAAAAAATTTGAATTTTAAAAAGTTTGGTGACCCACGACTTGACCTACCATTCGTTGGTTGACCTACCAACCGTAGGTCAAGCGTGGGAAGGAGTCGTAGGTCCTACTGGTTGGGGGGAGAAAATTAATTAAATTTTTGGGCTTTAGACAGAATGACCTACGGTTGGTCACCTACGGGCAGTAGGTTGACCTACCAACCGTAGGTCGAGTCGTTGGTGAGGTGGTTCCAGAAATATTTTTAGGGATCGTTTGGTCTTTTCACCCAATGGCTAATTTACTAATCTAGGTCGGTTCCCTTCAACTCCAAACACTATATAAACCTTCTTAAGCCTAAAATCTACCCTTTTCCCTAATCACTTTCCAATTACTCTCAAAACCTCTCCCAAATATTTCTCTCTCTAGAAGTTAGAAGAAGAAGAAGAGGGCAAGCTAGGGTTTAAGAAATCAAGTTTTCTTCATCAATTGCTTAAGGAAATTGAACACTAAGGTATGATAGTCTTCATCTATGGAGCCCTTTCCTCCATAGAGTTCCAAAATTCTCTATTTTACAAGTTAGATATCCTCCATTGAAGTTAGGGTTTTTCTTCTATGCCATGGGTTCTTTTCAATCTTGATTTAATTGATTGTTTTATGAACTATGAAGCATGAATTGAGTTGAATTTCATGAATTAAGATGAATCCCCATGAACCCATGTGATTTCCCCAATTTCGAAAACTAGGCTATGTTGAAGGGTTGAATTGTGAAGAAGATGAATTTTATGAAATCTATGTGAACCCATGCAAAATTTATGTTTCCTAAAGCTATGATTTCATGATGAATTATGAATGATCAAAAGATTGGTTTTTATGAAAGTATGCATGTTCAATTATGAAATTTATGATGATTTAAAAATTGCTTTGAGATTGAAGCATGTATGATTATGTTGTTGAGTTGTGAAAGGGTTTCTCCCATATTACTCAATCTATGAATGTGAAAGGGTTTTCTCACATAAAGGATTCATAACTTGTTGAAAGGTTTTCTCAACTAAAGTTGAATCAAAGGTTTAAGGAGCTATTCTAATGACGTAAGCTTGGACTTGTCCATGGAATATGAAACGTCAATCCTAATGAACTTTAGCTTGGATTGGTAATTCTAGTTGTACCTTTCCATGGATAATAAGATGAATAAGAATTATGACTATTCCGTGGGATTTATACTTAGCACTGAGAGGATATTGAGATGGAAGCTCTCCCGTAGTAGAGGCTGGGTTTCTAGTAGCAATCTCCTTATCCCTTACCTATGTGCCCCCATAGGATGATGGTCTATGATAAACACTAGCTAGTGGATGGCCCTATCGGTGTGGGGTTAGACACCGGATTCCATGTTGATAGCTCACATGGTCTTACATATCGGTTAAGGCTACTTCCCACAAACAATGAACTGAAGTTCTTTTAAGATATTTCACAAGTCAAGTAAAGATGTTTAGCTTGCTTTGACCATGGTTTATGACTTATGTTTCTAACCTTTTTCATGTTTTAGCTTGGTCATTGCATGTCATGAAAATGTCCCCTTTTTTCATGTTTAAATGATTTTGTACATTGCTATCATACTTGGTACTTGATTGTATTGATTTATTGATGTAGGGTGTGACGACTCTTCTCCATTTATTCATGGCTAGAGCCTAGTTGAAGGATTCTTGAAGATTGGTGAGTCCTCGTGCTTCGAGGACCGAGACTCTTTCATTTCTTTTATGTCTTTCTATTCTAGACTTTTGTATGTGATGTGTGGGTTACGTCCCCTCCACTCCATGATGTAATAGATGGATTGAGACTATGTAGATTTCCGCTTCGTTTTATAAAACTCTTATGACTTGAACTTATTTTCGTATACTCTTGATTTCCATTATCTTGTCTATGCATGCTAAGTGGCTTGTATGAGGCCTTTCGGGTCTTGTACGCCATGTCACGTCTAGGGGGTACCTTGGGTCATGACAATCACGCTAAATCTCCGTTGTTTAATCTCTTTTCCCATTCATTACTTCCTTGGTCCGGCAAGTAGGAATAAGGCGAGTTCTAACATTGGCCACCGTTAAAAAGCAATCAAAACGAAGGGATTAACAATACATGCATAAAAATCGATCAAGAATCACTTTTTACATTAACTTACTATAATAATTCATCATGGTTCCCACAACCCTAGTTATGAAATTTATGTACTCATTATCTCAAAAACACAATCAAAATTTATTAAAATAAATATGCTTGTGCTAATCATAAAAAATTAAGAACAATAGCTAAAATATCTTTCAATAATCATGAATACAAATAAATAATAAAGGAGAAGAAAGAATAAACCAAAATTCTCCGGCCTCTACGGCGGCTCTTCTAAAGTTCCTAAGCTATAAAGTTCTAAATTGTATGTTGTGTATTGTTTCTTGGGTGCCTTGGCTTTTGAAAGAATAATTTTTATTCCCTATTTATAGATATAGAAATCCTAAATAAAATAATTGAGTCCAAAACAAATTAGGAAACAAAAACCCGGAAGGATTTGATTTGCACTGTATGCCGTTTTTCTTTTTTTTTCATGTTTCTGCTGGACACGTTTAGAAGGGTCTTCTCCATGTCTGCCACGTGGCAGAAATTCAATTTGAAGATGGCTGCTCTTTGCCCCATATATATGTGTGTGTATATATATATATATATATATATATATATATATTACTTTATTAAATTTAATCTATTAATTTGCCTATTTGATTTCCTTCTATGATTTCTTATTTTTTAATTCATTTGTGCTTCAAATTTCATCTTCACTTCATTGTAATCCTACAAATAAAATATACAATATAATAATAAGTCAGAAAATTTATGCTCAAAAAGGATAATTAAAAGATTTAATATGAGGCAAATAATGATTATATATGTATATTGTTAGCTTCACATCAGAATATTACGTCAAAAATTTTGTCTCAAATTTGTGATGGAATTTAAGTCAAATACAAGGATTTAATTGTCACGGACAAGTCTGTCACTATGCCGTCACAATAATTTTGTGATGGAATTGAAATCCGTCACAATGAGTTTATGACCCCCATGTTCTGGGATGTCTATGTTTTCGTCACAAATGTTGATTTGTGACGAATTTTTGACAGAATGCCTGTCACAACTTTGCTCTTTTCTTGCGGTGACCTTTGATCAACTAGAAGACGAGTTGGTGAGTCCTCGTCTATCGGAGGATGACCTTTATGATTTCTTCCCCCTCATTACTTTCAATTTTCAGATATGTTAGAGTTAGCAAGGGATTTGTCCTAGTAACTTATATTAGTAGAGGTTTTCAGACAGTTAGTTTAGATTCCGTTATGTTATGTCGTCTTTCAGATATTGTTTATCTCAATATTATTGGTTATAGCCAGATATTTCAGTTTTAGCTTCCACGTTTATGTTCTAAGTTTTTTGTTAATTATGCTAATCTTAGCATCATGTCATGCCATGAGGTTTGATTGGGATCACTTGTGGCTCTAAGCACCATATCACGTCTAGGGGTAGACTCGAGGTGTGACAAACTTGATATTAGAGCATCAGGTTTAAGTGTCTTAGGGTGTCTGAAAGTCGCATTAAGTAGAGTCTTATTTAGGGATGTGAAGTGTGCCACATCTATGAAACGTTTAGGAAATATTTCATTTCCTTCATACTCTTAGTCATGCGATATAGTGTAACTCTATAAAGTTTTCTTTAACTCATGCTTTACACGTTTTCTGCATCATGCCTCCCAGAAGAGCTTATGCCAGAAGGAACAGGGATGAGGAGCAACAAGCACCTCCAGCGCCAGTAGACCCTTTGGCTTAACAAGTCAATCATGTCGAATTTAGGGATGCTTTCCAAGTGCTAGTCCAAGCTATGACTATTCAAGCCAACCGAGAAGTTGTGATCCCTGTGAACCCAAATGTTGGTACTAGTGCAACTAGAGTCCGAGATTTCACTAGGATGAACCCTTCAGATTTTCATGGTTCTACGATGGATGAGGATCCACAAGAGTTCATTGAGGGTATTCTGAAGATTATTGAGATCATAGGTCTCACTCTAGTCGAGAGTGCGAATTTGGATGCTTATCAGTTGAAAGGAATGACTCAAATTTGGTACAAGTAATGGAAGGAAGAAAGGGTTGTTGATGCAGGCCCATTGGATTGGGAAAAGTTCAAGGGTACTTTTCTAGATAGGTTCTTTTAACTCGAGATGAGGGAGGCCAAGATCCAAGAGTTCATATACTTGAGGCAAGGTAACATGATAGTGAAAGAGTATTCTTTGAAGTTTACTCAACTCTCCAGGTATGCTTCGACTATGGTGGCCAATTCTAAGGCCCGAATGAATAAGTTTGTTTCAGGTGTTTTTGAGATGGTTGTGAAGGAGTGCATGACTGCAATGTTGATCAAGGAGGTTGAAATTTCTAGGTTGATGACTCATGCTCAACAGATTGAGGAGGAAAATCTCAAGAAGGGTGCTAGAGTGAATAAGAGGGCTCGCACAAATAGTGCAGACTACTCTCATCAGAGGTCAAGAAGTGGTAGTAGTTCTTAGTTCCGTCAGAAGTATTCAAGCCTGACCCCATCTTCAACTATTGCTCGTGTGCCTAAGTATAACAAGGATAGGGTGCCAGGCTCTAAGTCATAAGGCAGTATTTCTAGTGGATATTCTTTCCCACACGTGCCAAAAGTATGGTAAGAACCATTCGGGAGAGTGTATGGCCGGTAATAGTGGATGTTTTTGATGTGGTAAGACATGTCACATATATAGGGATTACCCATCAGTTGTAGGTAAGAGCAAGGATGTTCGTCAGCAGACTGAGCTTAAGGCTTCAACAGTCGCTTGACTCAGCACGGTACCTCTTCTAGCATGGTGGCAGACAACGTCAGAACAGGTTCTATGCTCTTCAAACTCGACAGGATCAGGAGGAATCCCATGATGTAGTCACTGATATGTTACGAGTGGTTAAGTTTGATGTTTATTCCTTGTTAGATCTAGGAGCCACACTTTCATTCGTGACTATATATTTCTATGAAATTCGATGTCTGTCCTAAAAGCTTATCAGAACCCTTCTCAGTCTTTGCTCCTGTTAGTAAATCTGTTACACCTCAGAAGTGCCTAACCCAAGTAAAGTTGGAAAATTTTAGAAAAGTTGTAGAAGCCTACAACATTGTCTTTCACGAGGGCAGTTCACAGACCGTATAAGATTCCACGGTCTGTGAAAGCCACCCATGGAAAGAGCCTTAGGAAATGGGAGAAACCAAGTCAGGGACCATAGATGATTCTACGGTCTGTAAATGGATTCATAGACCGTATACCCTTCCATAGAACAATCTTCAGAAAGTTGAGTTTTAGGGGTTGATAGGATGGAGGGGTTTCACGACTCGTGGAGGGTTCTATAGACCATTTATGGGTCCGTAGACCATACCACAAGACTTCAATGTATTTGGGCTTTAGGGTGGTTGTACGAGAGAGTTGTAAGGCACATGTAAGTATCCACAAACCATAGACCCGGTCGTGGATTAAAGGTTCTAAAATTTGGTCTTTTGGTGGTTAGCCAGGACGAGCGAGTGCATGGACCGTGAAATGGTTAACGGACCGTAGAAGGTGGTTATGGATTCAAACTTCAGAAAGTCAGATTTCATCTCCTTTCTCTCCACAAGACCCTTGACGGCTCGTGAAAAATTCTACTGACCATAGAATGTGTCTATAGAAGTTGTTCGGCAGTTAAATTCCAAGGGTATTTGGGTCTTATCCTACTCTTTTAATTTCTATACTATGTTGTTTTGGGCCTATTTTGGAGACTATAATTGATTCCTAATCACCCTAACCTCCTCATTCTCTCTCACTCACTCAATCAAAGTCTCTTCTCCCTCAAGTTTTCTCTCCCGAGGCAAGAACAAGGATTCCAAAGCACCAGGTCCTCTTCTCATATTTAACCTAGGGTTTCTATCAAGGTATGTGGGAACTTCATCAATGGGTCATTTTTCACCCATTGAGTCCCAAAGAAACCTCAATTTCTTAATTTATGATTCTTTTCCACTTCTCAAGTTTCATGATTTCTTATGGGTTCTATTGAATTTAAGTTTATTCTTCAAGATTGATCTTATTATTCATGATTTGATCATAATTCAATGGTTTAAATAAAATTTTCATGAACCCATTTTATGTTAAGTATTTTATGATCATGATTGAGCTATTTCAATATGCATGCATTATGTTATGAAGATTTTCATAAATCAAGGATGCTTTTAGAAAAAGTATCATTCAGTTTATATGATTATCGCGATTTAGATGCTTCAGATAAGTGTCTAAAAGATCAAGTTATGAAATCATAATTTTAAGGAGCAATTCTTATGATTATCATATTTTGTATGAATGATTCAATATTACCAGATTCTTATTGTTTCTATGGTTATGCTTATGCATGTTTTCCATTGGGAGTTTACTTAGCACCGAGTGGACCTTGGGATGATGGATCAACCATTAGTAGAGGCTTGAGATCTTTAGTAGCAATATACTTATCCTAGAACTAAGCGCCCCCATAAGAGTTTATCTTAATTAACTTTAGCTAGTGGATCCATCTTAGATCATGATTTATGGTCCTAACCTTGGCAAGTAGGACACTCTTTTTTTGGTGTGGGAGTAGTACACTGAACTCCATGTTATAGCTCACATAGTTTATGTCGGTTAACAATATCTCCCATGAATGATTATAATTATAATTTTCATAATATTGCATGACCTTGTACTATGTTTTTAGAATCAGATTATCAGTTTTCATATTATGTTTACTTGGTCATTGCATTATCAAGTTTCCATACTTACCATGTTATTATGTCATGTTTATGAATTTTCCCATATTCAGTACATTTCGAGTAATAACCATATATTATATGGTTTCATAATATAGGTTCTGAAGCATCTCATCAGGTGCATGGTTAGTATAAATTCCCATCAGCATTACACTACTTTGGTGAATACTCATGGTTTGGGGACATGTCACTTATGGTCTTTTATGTTCAGTTTAGACTTTATTTTTAGTTTCAAATGTTTGAGTAAGTTAGGGCTTGTCCTAGCGACTCACCTATATTTAAAGGCTATTTTAGACATTAGTATTTTTGCATATGTGTCTTTGTACTCAGATTTCCGTATTATGTTGAGATAGTCATTTGAGACTTTATTATGCTTCCATGTTATTTCAGTTATGATTGTTATCTTAGTTTCATGCTATACCATGTGTTATCTTATTCTGCGATCGTTAAAGGATTTTCTTCCATCACTCCTTTCATTAGTTTAACTTAGAAGAAAGTCAAATTTCAGTGGTCCTAAGCTTGTGAGAAGAGTTGAAGACTCAACTTACTTCAACCCCGATTTTGACTCTACCGAAAGGTTAGATGGTTTTGTGTTGTATTGTGACATCTCTAAATTGTCCTAGACAGTGTGTTGATGCAACATGGTAAGGTCATATCTTACTCTTCTAGACAACTCAAGGTTTATGAGAAGAATTATCCAACTCATGATTTAGAGTTAGCGGTGCTAGTATTTGCCATAAAGAGTTGGAGACACTATATTTATGGTGTTCATGTAGATGTGTTAACCGATCATAGGAGTCTTTAATATGTGTTCAAGCATAAAGACTTAAGTCATTACCAAAGGAGATAACTCGAGTTGTTGAAGGATTATGAAATGAGTGTCCTTTACCATCCCAGTGAAGCAAATGTAGTTGCAAATGCTCTTAGTAGATTGTCTATGAACAATGTTGCTCACATTGAGGATGAGAAAAAGGAGTTAGTTCATGAGGTTCACAGACTTGTTCATTTAGGAGTTTGTTTGGTTTATTTAGAGGATGGTGGAATTATTATCCAGAATGGGTCAAATCATCTCTTGTGTTAGATGTTAAAGGAAAAATAGAATAATAATCTAAATTTGGTTTAATTGAAGAAAGGCGATTCTCGAAAAAACAATTGAAGCTTTCTCCCAAGAGGGAGATGGTCTGCTTCCTTATCAGGGTGGGGTTATGTGTTCTCGATATTGATGAGTTGAGGGGCAGATACTATCAAAATCTCACAATTCTCAGTATTCTATTTTTTTGGGAGCCACTAAGATGTACCTTGATCTATGAGAACTCCATGGGTAGAATGAAATGATGAGGGATATTCAAAATTTGTGACTAAGTGTTCAAATTGCCAACAATTTAAGGTCGAGCTTCATAAACCAGGTGGTATGACTCGAGATATTAATATTCCTACTTGGATATGAGAAGACTTGTGTCACGACCCAAGCCTAGGGCCTAGGTGTGACCGGCGAATGGGGAACCCGAAGGAACCCCAAACAAGCCTCCTAGTGTATCATTACACATTCTTGGTCGCGGAAGCAATTAAATGACCATAAGCAAGAAAAAAAAAATGATACATAAATACCATAGATGAGTCTAGCTCAAGCATAATACACAACTTGTCCAACACCACCTCTAAACATGAGTACTTAGCGGGGGCCAAGACAAACTACCGGGCTCACCCTCATAGTCAAAACATAACTAAAAAGGAAAAGTTTTATACATAACAAAAGATCATGAGCAACGTCCCCGAAATGGAGGACTCACCAATAACCACTATAGAAACTCGTACTAGCCACGCGGAGGAGGATGGTCAAGCGGTGCTCCGGTCCCTACATGGTGACATCATGTAGGCATAGAGTATGCGTTAGTACATTTGAATGTACTAAGTATATGGGATGCAATGCAATGCTACATTAGATGGACATCATAGGAAAAATGCGTAATCATACCCAATAGATAGCATATTAATGAAATGATATGTATAATGATGCTTACATAAAAATCATATTTAGTGGGACGTAGTACATGTGTGGCGAGTGACCATCAATATAGTATTTCCAAGGCCTACCACCCCCTTGGAGAGGCGAAGAGGTACAAACCCCTCAATATGGTTACACGGGCCTACCACCCCCCGTGCTAGGGACCAAGGTACAAACCCCTCGATATGGTTACACGGGCCTACCACCCCCGTGCTAGGGACCAAGGTACCAACCCCTCGATATGGTTATACGGGCCTACTACCCCCGTACTAGGCAACCAAGGTACAAACCCCTCGATATGGTTACACGGGCCTACCACGCCCCGAGCTAGGGACCAAGGTACAAACCCCTCGATATGGTTATACGGGCCTACTACCCCCCGTACTAGGCAACCAAGGTACAAAGCCCTCGATATGGTTATACGGGCCTACTACCCCCCGTACTCAGGCATATGGTCGATCTCACAACACTTATTAGAAGAAAGATCATATACAATGTGTCGCATATTCATCATCATTTCAAGTAATTACATAACCATCCGTCCTCATAGGACGTCCTTGGACCTGCCCTTTCCGTAAGAATTTCTATAAATGGGTTTTATCAAACACAGGTGGGCAATTGTTCATGTAAATGAAATCATGTATTTCAAGAATACTAATTCCAACCAATTCCAAAATCCATATAAATCAGCCCACCAACAACATACATATATATATCAACCTTCATAATTTGATCATGGAAGCATGTAAACCATACACATCACATAAAAATTCCATTTCATGATAATATGCAAAAAGGACCATAATAGGGTGTGTAGTAGTAATTCCGTAATTCAAGAATTCATAATTGATCATGAGGACCCATAAACTTGAAGTAGAAATAGAGGATAAATGGTTGGACTTGTGGAAAGGAAAGTTTCCACAATCAAACCCACATACCTCAACTTTGGAGAATCCTTGATGAAGATTGGAATGGAGAATCGAAGCTTGAGATTGAGTCTTGAATCCGGAATTAGAGCTTGAGATGTTTGAATGTGGTTGAAGATCTTGGTGGAATCTTTGGAGAGGGCTTAGAGAGTGTTTTTGGAGTTAAGAAAATGACTAAGTATGGGACATATCCCCTTTTTATAAAAAAAGTCTCCAACCCGCCTAAAAAAAAAGCTCACTGGAAATTGCAAATCTGCACAGACAGGTTTTACGAAAATGGTCATAACTCCCTCATCCTAACTCGGACTAAGGTGAAACCAAGTGCGTTGGAAAGCTAACTCAAAGAGCTTTAATTTTATAGGTTGCAGCCCTTCCAGTTCTTTGTGTGCTAAGAGATATGCCCCTTTAAAGTTGCCCCTCCAAATCGCAATATTTGCGATTTTCGAATTTTGATACGGTTGCTCTAAAATTCGGGTTAGACCCATTTCCCACTCAATTTGACCCCACAAATAAGAATATGAAGTCGAATTTCCGAAATCATGCGCGGATTTTGAGATATATGGAAATTACAATTATAGGTGTTTCCG